>OY856188.1:45367019-45431874 GCA_963693315.1 Diogma glabrata
TATGTCATATGTCAAAATTGACAAACAATATTTTTTCAACTAGCGAAAGCAAGACAAAATATATTGCGCCTTTCTTCACATGAGAAAATTTTATGGAATAGTTCATCCACAATTTAAACTAATCAATTATGGACAAACGTCGTATCTCACGTTAAAATTCAACTGGAAATCTCACTAATGAGAAACGCAGCAAAATTACCATCCTGATACACTTTACTGCATGCTCGTCATCCTAATCTATTACTTTGCACAGTGGTTAAGTGGATCCCACCTAATTGGATTTTGTTGGCTAAGCTCTTTGAAATTCGTTAGAGTAGAGCCTCCTCCATCGAACAAAGACCCTTGTGGAGAAATACTCCGCCAGAATTTCTGTACTATTTCACGGAATCGTGGATTTACTGGTAATTTTCTTATTCCTGACTCTAAGGGATGTGTACCTCTATCGCTCTAGAATGTTTTTTTCCAAATCTCTATGAGTCAACAATTCCGCTATGAATTTAAAACATTCTTGTATCTAACCAGGACCAATCAATAGGGGGGCATTTTTCACTCTGGTTTTTTGGTGGTCACGGTGTGCTGACATAATCTACCTTTCCCTTATCAGGTGACATAGTGTTTATATTCGGAGCTGTGGTGCTTCCACTATCTTTTGTAACGATATAGCCTCTTGTTACCGAAACTGCACGGTGTGCATTAACTTCTGCCAACGTTCATCTTCATCTGTATTTATTGTTTATATTTATATCGTTATTATTTTTATTAGTTTTTTTTCTTTATGTTGTTTTCATTCGTAACATGGCAAATGTTGGTCAACCATGTCAGAGTTTTAGGGCCTATATGACTTAACCTCTCTGAGGCTGATCTAACAATATCTATCTAAGAATATGTAAACCAATTGCCAATCGGTATTGTGAGGTCTTCCAAGACCTGAATTACTGAATCTACAAAACTCCCTTTGTAACTTCCTTATTAACTTAAAAAAAATCGCATATTTGCAGATAAAAAATTATTAATTCAACTATAAAAATATGTGTGCAACATGTCGTGTATCACGATTTCCTTTTCTAACAAAATGCAATTTATTATATTTGATGTATAAAACAGACAACAAACAAATTTATTCTTTAAAATCAAATATTTTTAAATTATTTATTCAATATCTGCAGCAAACCAATATATGTTAACAACATTTCCAGATTCACAAGAAAACATTATTACTCTTATTTTATTCATATAGAAAATATAACACAATTCATATATCAAGAAAAAAATATTAAATCAAACTTACAACAATATTTATATATCGAAAGAATAATATAGAAAATTCGAGTACATAATAAAAAAAATATTAAAAAGCGCGAGAAAATTTCCTTTTTTTTATTCAATTTTCCAGTAGAAATTGGGAGTTGATAAGTAGTTAGTTATTATACATATTATTGTATACCAACAATAATTTTAGGTTCAAATGAATACACGTTTTGCTCCTTGTTTTTGCTCTCTGGTGTATTTCCAAATTTTATTTCTAACATCGGAAACTGATCTTTTTTATTATTACCCATTTGAACTGAACATATATGAATTGAATTACTTTTTCGATTTTTTACAAACATGGAATGTAAGTATGTAGGTTAAAATTGGCGTTCTTTGTATAATAATTCAAAAGGAAAAGATGCATGTATAAACCCTCTAGAGATGATTGATTACTTTGTTGTATTATTTTTTTTACTGAAATGAATAAACGAACTGCAGACAAATTTCTCACATAAATTATTTGAATTGAAAATTTGATTGTTCAGTCAATATTGTTGTGTCCTTTTAAGTATTTTTTTTTTTAAAGTTAATTTATTTTATTTACAAAAAAAATCCTATATAAAAATTTCGTATTGATGTTTCAAATTCTAAATGTTGGACAGTTTTTCTAACAAAACCAATAAATTCTTTGTATTATCCTAAAACAACAATCAATAAAAGCTCAAACCCTTTCAAAATAATTTATTTGATTGTTTATATTAACATAACCCGCAAAAATTTCAAATAAAATTAACCACAAATCAAATAATTAAATAACACTTTTTCTGGTTTAACCCAACCAAAAACATTATGTTTTCGCACTAACAATTAGAGTTAACGAAAATAACAACGCATGTTGATCTTCTATTTCTATATAGAAACCTAGACACTCAAAATGGACGTAATATTTCTATATAGGAACCTAGACACTCAAAATGGACGTAACCAATATGTGCAGAACTTAACCAAAATAACTGGGGTCACGAAATATAAATCTACTCGAAGTTACAGCGAAAACTATTGTTATAACTTTAAGACGTTATTAAAAACATAATTTCCTGGTGGAAATCTTAGTATGAGTGGGTGGAGAATTGTAGAAGCTTGTGTATAGTAGAACATAAACTGTGCCTCTGTGTGGAAATGTTTTGTAATTCAAGTATGTTAGTACTTAATATGTGATTCGCAAATACGTGGCTCGCGTGCCAAATTAAGCTCGTTTTCAAATACTTCTGGCACGATCAACACTTTTACCAAAAACCTCTAAAAATATTATTTTGTTTTACAAAGTATACTGTTGCGTGCGAATATAAAACGAATTTATTGTGGGCTTTATTTATAAAAAAGCACTTTATGGGTTTAATTATTATTTAAAAAATTGAAGCTCAGTGTAAAATAACAACATTCAAAGATCTAATAGTACATTATGATGCAAAGACGTAAAGCTACAGATTTTGGACGTATGTGGAATTTGCAAATTGAGGCGCTAGCCGAGATCATGATATTTCTTTAATACTTAAGGTATTCTTATTTTGGGAACTACTATCATTGATTCTTTAACTGAATCGTCAGGGCTTTCCCAAATTCTTTTCAAGCATCCATCTTCAATACAGAGACTGTCCCATTGTGCCCAATATGCCTTCAACGTTTGACTTTTATCGGCAATCTCACTCCATGTAGGTTTTGCTCCCTTTTCCTTGAACTTTATTATTGGTTGCCAAGCTCGGATCTTCCAGTTGCTCTTTCCTTACCACTTCATGCGTCCAGTCTTCACTAGGAAGCACTTGCAGAAGCCTGACCTCAATAATGTTTTCTTTACTCTCCACCCGATTACATGTGCTTGCATTCCACCTGGCATGGCCTTCTTGATAATGCATCAGCATTTCCATGTGCACTTCCCCTTCGATGTTCAATGTCGAAATCATAAGCCTGTAAGCGTTCAATCCATCGTGCTACTTGTCCTTCCGGGTTCTTAAATTGTAGTAGCCACCTCAACGCTCCATGATCAGTTCTCAAATGGAATTTTTGGCCGTACAAATATTTGTAAAAATGTTTTACACATTCCACTATAGCCAGCAATTCTTTACGGGTTACACAATAATTTCTTTCTGGCTTGGACAGTATTTTTGAGTAATAAGCTATTACTTTTTCTTGTCCATCAATTTCTTGAGATAACACTCCTGCTATACCATCATTGCTGGCATCAGTGTCTAATATGAATTTAAAATTTGGTATAGGGTAAGCCAGAACTGGTGCAGTGCACAATTTTTTTCGCAGCTCCACAAACGCATCTTCTTGCTTTTCGGTCTATTCGAAAGCTTTATCCTTCCTTGTGAGCTCATGCAGACTCTTAGCAACATTGGCAAATCCTGGTACAAAACGTCGGTAGTAAGTGCACAATCTACTGCTGTGATCTTATCAGCATCTGTGTGTATTCCATTTGTTGTTACTTTGTGCCCCAAGTACTTTACTTCTTCTCTGAATAGTGTACATTTCTTTGGTCTCAATTTTAGTCCTGCTGCTTGGATCCGCTCGAAGACTTCTTCTAGATTCTTCAAATGATCGTCGAAATCCTTGCCCATTACAATGATGTCGTCCAAGTACACAAGGCACGTTCTCCAATATAATCCTTTCAGCACACGTTTCATTAAACGTTCAAATGTTGCGGGAGCATTACATAGCCCGAATGGCATAACGTTAAACTGCCATAGCCCACTACCCACACTAAACGCTGTCTTTTCTCGATCCTCTTCTTGGACTTCTACCTGCCAATAACCGCTTTGCAGATCTAATGTTGAGAATAATTTGGCACCTGATAATGTGTCCAAGGTATCATCAATTCGAGGTAGTGGGTAGCTATCTTTCTTTGTTACTGCATTCAGTTTTCTGTAGTCGACGCAGAATCTCATAGTTCCATCCTTCTTTCGAACTAAAACCACAGGTGAACTCCATGGACTATCTGATTGCTCGATAACACCAGACATTTTCATATCCTTTAGCATTCTATCAGCTTCTTCCCGTTTTGCTAATGGTAATCTTCTTGGTGCTTGGCGAATCAGCATCTCTGCTCCCGTGTCAATCTTATGTTTAACCAGATTAGTTCTTCCGTTGTCTGCTGATGTACTGCAGAAGATGGACGAATAACGTTCGAGCAACTGCTCTGCTTCTTTCTTTTGTTCTTTTGTAAGCTCTGTTGTCCACTTCTGTAGTAGATTTTGTATTTCTTTCTTCTGCGTTTGATTTTCGACTTTCCTTTCTGTGTGCTGTTGTTCACATTTCACAATGGTAGTTACTTCTTCACATTTACCGACGATTGTTCCTTTCTTGAGGGTTTTGGTTTTGTCTGACAGATTTAGTGTTCTTATCGGTATTCTTAAGTTTTCATCTGGTACAGCTAATGTTTTCCCAATAATGATCTCTTGATGTTGTAGACCATTTTCATTGCCTTCCACAACCCACAACCTTGGTGACCCAGAATATCCCTCCAATCTTCCCCAGACGATTGTTTCGGTATTAGGTGCCAGCTTTTCGCGATGTTCCAGTATTATTCGCATCATACTTGATTCTACACCATTCATCTGAAGAACCAACTCTACGTTACCATACTTGAGTACTCCATTTCCAGCGTCTATTACAAATCCATTCGGCCTCATGAAGTCCATGCCCAGAATTACTTCATCAACGATGTCTGCCACTAGAACTTCATGCTGAAAGTGCGTATTTCCTATTTTTATATCAGCAATTTTGCTTCCCCTGATAGTTGCACTTTCCCCTGTTGCTGTTTGTATTCGATATTTTTCTGCTGGTTGTAATTCCCCTTTCAGTAAATCTGTACGGACTATTGTGCGAGTTGCTCCAGTATCTAGTGTAATGGTACAGTTGTTGTCATCAATTTCAGCTCCAATCGTTAGACTGTCACCATTCCTTGCGATTCTTGAAATAGGGATGGAGATTATGGGGCATTCGGTTGTGGGAGCCAGCTTACGCCCCTCAAAGCAGACTCGTTCCAGTTTAACTGTTTCGACCTCTCTCGTTTGAGCTTCTTCTTCAGATGATCTCCGTCTCATTGGTGATGTTGGTCTTCCCCGTTTTCGTCTGACCTCTCTGCATTCTCGCGATATGTGACCAAGTTTGTCACATACCCAACATCTTATTCTACCGTTAAATAAAGATGGCGACTGAGTAGGATCATACCAAAAATCGTATGCTTTATTAGTCTTGTTTTTTTAATTTTCTTTTAATATTTACTATTGTGAACGCGGTAAATTTGTTGAATTAATTTATTATATACTATCATATGTGAATAAATAATAAATACAGTATAAAATTAACTTTCAAGTGTCAATTTCATTTCAATTGACCATCGTGTCAATTACTGTTGTATAAATTTTGTGGTTTAGTTTCATCTTTTTAATAATTATTGATATTGTAATCGGAAATTATGTCACCTACAAACACCAGAAGTAAATCTACCAGTGCGTGTGACACTATGAAAGAACTTCTAAAAAAAAAAGATATAGATCTAAAAGATATTCTAACCTCACTAATTGCGGTCAATGAGCAAGTTATGAATGTCAATCAGAAAATTGATAATCTTGATGTGAAATTGGTCAATCTTTTTGAAGACCACAAGAAAACAAAAGCCAAAGTAGAAAACCTTTGTGAAATTTCACTTAAACATGATCTGGAAATATTCAATCTTCAACTGCAAGTTTTCAAATTACAGCAGAACGATCTTAGTGATGATATTGTAATACTGGGAGCACCAAAAAATATTAGTGCCAATGAATTTATGAACAGCATCTGCAATTTTCTAAAGTATGATATCTCAAGTGTAGATAAAAGTTATTCCAAATCTATTGCTGTTCAAAACGATGGAGAAGAGGTCAAACATGTTCAAATTATTGTTAAATTTAAATCAACTATGCTTAAAACAAGATTTATGCAACTGGTTCGAGACATTGGTCCAATTTTCGTCAAGCAAGTTATTCCCGAATTTGAAAATGAACAAAAAAAACTATTTATTGGACATAGACTATTGAAGTATTATGCTGACCTGTATACCTACTGTCGAAAACTAAAAAATCAAAACATCATCTGTGCTACCTGGTTCTCAAACAACAATCTGTATATTCGACTTACTTCTAAAAATACACAGAAACAGTTACCGCCAATAATAATCAATTCACAAGCTGATATAGATCGCAGAATAAAAGATCACGACTTATTTTTAAAAAACAAAACAATCTATGTGCAAGATGGTATTGCATACGATGGAAATGATAAGGAAAAATAATAACTATAGTCATAGACCTCAAACTACGCTACGCTATCTAATTTTTTTGAAGAACTGAAATTGAAGAACTGTGAGAAATTTAATTTATCTTATTGATAATTACTAACCATTTAATTTGATTTAATTTATATCTAATTTTAATTTACTTTAGTTAATCTAAATTAGGAGTGCCAAGCAGTTAAATAATATAACACATTTTTTCACCTTTCGATCTCTGGAAATTTAAATTGTTGGTATAATATATACACATATATTTATATATACATACCTATCATCTATACATATAATTGTCCGTTTTGCTTTTTGAGCTTGTGATTGTAACAAACGTGAAATTTTTTTTTTTTTATTTTATCGATCAGCTGTCGTAATATCTATGTATTTTGGTCTATTAGTTGTCTTCTGAGAGTACGGAATTAAAATTTATTTAGTATGGATGACCAAATTTCAATTGAATATCACACTAGAACATTTTACGCAAACAACAGTAATGCCGTTAATGTTGCTTACTTGAATGTGCGAAGTATTCGTAATAAATATGACGAAGTTGTTAATTTATTAAATTCACTTGGAGCAACAATACATATAGTAGTTTTGGCAGAAACGTGGCTGTATGAGGATGAGAACAAGTTCTTTAATATTGAGGGTTATAACGTGTATCATGCAAATAGGTCAAATTTGTGTACTCTTGGTAGAGGAGGAGGTGTCAGTGTTTATATTAGTAATAAGCTATCATCAACCCAAATTAATTTGGATTTTGGTGATGACTTCAATGCTGAATTGAAATCGAAGTTTGACAATTCTATACAACTGGTAATAGTCAAAGTTGTTCAACTAAACTTGAACATTATTGGTATGTATCGTTCCACTCAATTGAGCGACAATAATTTTTTAACTTTTCTTGATATACTTATACCAAAAATGAAAAACTGTTTCATCATTGGAGATTTCAACCTTAATTTATTAAATGAAAATGATCGTACAATACAGGCTTATCATGAATTGATAACTGCTAATGGTTTCTCTATACTCAATAAGGTCGATGTAAGCTTCCCAACAAGAATCTCTAATACTATATCTACAATCATAGACCATATTATTACAGATGTTTTAAGCCTGAATTTCAACTTTTCAGTTGAGGATATTCAGGGGCGAAACTGCGGTGATCATTGTCTGGTTGCGCTCAATTTTAATTTTAATCGATCATTTTCGAATATTGAAAACCCTTCTCATTATGAGATTCTTGACTATGAAGCCATAGATAGAAATAATGGATTCTGGGTAGATCTTGATAATTCCTCAGGTTTTAATGACTTAGTTCAAAAACTTAAAGTTGAAATTGCCAAAAACAAAAAAAAAATTCCATTAAGACATAAAGTAACTTCCAACCAGCCGTGGATAACGGAAGAGCTACAATCTATTTTTAAACAAAGAAAAAAGTTTTTTCGTTTAAAGCAAAAATATCCCAGTAATTCTTATGTTTTATTCAAATATCACGAATACACAAATATGGTTAATAAATTACGTCGGAATCTCAAACTGAATTACTACGGAAAAAAATTTAAAGAGTCGGTTACTAATCCGAAAAGATATTGGGAAGTTATTAGGGAAGTCGTTTTCCACAAATCAAAAAAAAATAAACAACAAATAACCTTGCAATCTAACGGCCAACTAATCTCTGATCCAATTACTATTGCCAGTACTTTTAATGAACATTTTATATCAGTTGGAGATATACCTTCAATCCGGAGCAATGATACTCAATCTGACCCTTCATGCGTCAATTTGAATTACAATATTCAGCATCCTTTTAGCTTAACCAACACGAGTCCTGAAGAAGTCACTTGCATCATTGAAAGTCTTAATGCTGGCGCTGCTACTGGATTGGATGGTATTTCTACGAAATTCTTGAAACATTTTAATGCAAGATTATCGCCAGTAATCTCTAAATTAATCAATAATTCATTAGCTGATGGTGAGTTTCCAGATTGCCTAAAAGAATCAAAAGTCACCCCAGTTTATAAAGACGGTAATAAACTACTTCCAACTAACTATCGCCCTATCTCTATCTTGCCATCAATCTCAAAGATTTTTGAAAAAGTTTTGCTTGGTCGTCTAATTGTATTTTTAGTTGAGAATAAAATTATTTCTGCACATCAATTTGGTTTTACATGTGATGCTAATACCACAGCGGCCTGTATGGAACTTACTAACTATATCTCTGAAAACCTTGACAAAAAAAACCTTGTAGCCAATCTGTTCCTTGACATTCAAAAGGCTTTCGACACGGTTAACCATGAACGTTTGCTAAGAAAACTAGCACGCTTGGGTTTCACACAGCTACAATTGAAATTATTTAAAGACTACTTGACTGGTAGAACACAAGCTGTACAAATTGACCAAACCTTAAGCTCTTTTCTTTCCGTTGACAAAGGTGTTCCACAAGGTTCTATTCTGGGTCCAATCTTGTTCAACGTGTTTATTAATGACCTGTGTTGCCTACCTCTACATGGAGCTGTGCAATTGTATGCAGATGACGCAGTACTGAAGTATGCTCATGTGTCGAAGGATGTCATCTTTTCACATTTGCAGAGTGATATTAAGCAAATAGAGACTTGGTTTGATATAAATCTTCTATCCTTAAATGCTAGAAAGTCTAAAATAATTTTATATAATACCAGCTCAGAATTGTTAAATAATAGTACTGATCCTCTCCTTAGTATCACATACAAGAATGTGAGACTAGAATTTGTAAATAGTGCAAGATACTTAGGACTCTTGATTGATTTTAGATTGAAGTGGGATGAACATATCAACAAAATCAAAAAATGTATTTTGCCTTATATATTTACTTTAAGCAGAATAAAACATTTTATACCGCGCAAAATTTTAAAACTAATTTATAATTCCTACATTCTCTCCCATTTAACCTACTTAAACCCAATATGGAGTGGTTGTTCCCAATACAAGATTAATGAACTTTTCGTCTTACAAAAACGCGCTATTAAACATATTTTACTGTTGCCTCGTAGATTCTCAACTCGCACTTTGTTTAGCAATCATAAAGATTTCTCTGCGTTTCCAGAAATAATAGCATGTGAACTCGTTGTCTTGATTCATAAGGTTGTTCACAATAAAATAAAGAACTCGTTTGTTTTGGAACGTATCTTAGACCGACATGAACATGATACCAGAAGACGTTCGCATTTTCTTGTGAACCATTTTAGAACCAGCATGAGCTCGCATAATATTCTTTTTAAGGGACTCAACGAGTTCAATAAATTACCTAAACATATTAAAAATGAACCATCTTTATTTAAATTCAAGGTAGCACTCAAGGAATTTTACCAATATTAATATATACGTTTTTTTTTTTTAATTCTGAATCGCTGCGTCACTTATGTTCCTTAATCACAAGCTCTAACCTAGCATGTTTGTATGCGCTTAGTTATAATTATAATAATTTATCCTAAAGTGAAAGAAAAATGTTATATCTGCATAACCCATAAATTTGATCGTATTGTATATATATTCTTTAACTGTATCAGTAATTATATATATGTTAAATGAATTGAATTAAATAAATCAATATTATAGATTAAATAAATCAATATTAAAAATTAAATTGATCAATTCTAATTGTTAATTAATAACTCATAAATTTGATCGTATTGTTTATTATTCTTTAATTCTATCAGTCAATTTTTTATCTTTAACTTCAATTTGTATAAATTTTATTTTTATCATACACATTAGTTGCAAAAGACGTCTCAGTCTACGTAACGGTATAAAAAAGAAATTAATTAATATATACCGTTGAATTCTCGGGATCTTCTTTGGGGCCTAAAACTATCCTCTTCTTCCATTTCTACACGGCGTACTTTAATTGTTGGTTTGACAATTGCTTGTGCTGTCTCACTAGTCAACGCACAAGCTATTGTTTCAGCAAACGTAGCTTTAGGTGTCATCACAGCTGACTTCCGCGTCTCTGGATCTCTTATGCCGTCGATGAACGCATCTATTTCATTCTGTCCATATAGTCTGGTGATGTATTTCCATGTGCCATATGTACCAGACGTTCGATCGCAGACGAAAACTCTTGCAAACTTTCTCCAATTCGCTGATAGCGACCCTTCAACTCAAGTCTGTATATCTCCCGCTTGTGGTCACTACCATATTTGCGATCTAAAGCCTTCATGATCTCATTGTAGCTCCTTCGATCTTGTTCTGGAACTGCTTGTATTGTTTCTGCTGCTTCACCCTTCAGTGCCACTATTAAAGCTGCCACACGATGTGTTTCGTTCCAACTGTTCTGATCAGCTGTTCTGATTGTTTTACCATTAAGTTCAACATCTTTTCAAAATTCACAACCATTGATTGTACTTTCTGGTTTTCGTCGAGAACTTTCTGCTCCAATTGCTTTACTTCTTGTTGTACTTTCTCGACCTCTCCATAGAATGTGTTTGAAATTTGAAGAATCTTTTCTTCCATTAATTGCTTCATTTCTTCTCGATTTGTTGCCAATTGTTTATCGATGTTTGCAGACTGTTGATTGATGGTTATGGACTGCTGCTTTATTTCTTCTCGACTTGCAGCTAATTTTTGATCGATGTTTACATCTAACTTTTTCATTTCCTTACTCATGAGTTCCATATTTGCCTTAACATCTGATCTCATGTTGAAACTCATTTGCTGCATCATAGACCTTAACTGTGCAAAGTCGTTGTTTGCTGGTACGTCTTGCCTCGTTGCTTCAACAGCACCATCTTTATCTTCACTATTTCCTGCATCTAGATTTTCATCTGCTCCTTCTTGCCCAAAACGATATTTGTCTGCATCCAATCAAGCTGCTTCCATAGCTTTTATTAATCGTTCTTTCAACTCATTCTTGGTTCCCGTTGTTGAAAGATTCCTTTTCTCCAATTCGCTCTTCAGATCTTGAACTTTTAATCCATTCAAATCCATCTTATTTCCCAATCTCACTTCTGACACCAGTTGTAACGTTTGTTGGCCGAGCTACAATTATTTAGTTCGATAACTAAATCAGGAAATTTAAAACACAATGGATTTTCTAAACGTTATAATTTTATTCGTTCAAGATTTTACAATAAAAATATTTCTCCTATTACTATTCCTTTTAGTTCTTCTTGTACTAACAATATTTCACCACTTATAATTCGTTTATACTTGTTCAAAATATCACTTTTAACTTTCTACTTATAACACTGTTAATTTTACTTCGCCTTTATCACTGCTAAATTTTTTTATACTTTTTGTATCGCTAACAATTTTATACTGGTTGTATCCTCGAACAACACCTTTTATATTGTTATGATTCAGAAAAATCTAGACGATTACGGTCACTTCCAGGAAAATAAAATCAACAAAACACAACAAACAAATTAATGAAATGAATATTGTTGTTGTTGTCTCTTCTTAGAAATAGGGTCAACATAAACCATTTTATGAATCAAATCAACATAACGTAAAATAATCGAATATTCTAATATTTTCTCAAGGTTTCTGGAAAGTGATGTCGAATTATCTAGAAGTATTGCAGAAGGTATATAAGAAAATTACCTCTTGTAGTTTTGAATTAGTGTTATTTTAAACCTGCAATAGTGAAGTTAAAATTATAAAAGTGATTTTTAAATTAGTTTTTCTGTAAAGTTATATAAGTGTAATAAAGTTATAAGTGTTATTACACTGAAAAAAATATGTTAGTGTATTCTACAATAAGGATTTTGTTGATTTGGTTTTGTAATATCAACTGATATTAAGTAAAGTAGACAAAGCTGTTGTCAAACTTTGACAAGCATTTTGTCAATTATACAAAACATTTTCAGAAGAATAAACAAACAAAAATTTGATAAAAACTACAAACTATTTGTTATCGGTACTAATATTGTTAATAAATTTTACTGTAAGCCTATGTGGTTAAATTTATAAGTGTTTTGTCATCGGTTCACACAGACAGCGTAGAAATGACAAACATTTTGACAGTGGTACTAAAATTGATGGTTGATTAAACCTAAAAAAGTTTTGTAGATTCTAAAAATAATTAGCTACTATTAAAAGCATTTAATGAAGAATTTAAAATATTTTTAATCCTAGGTACAAGTTTTTTTGTTGATTTAAGCAACAAACTTTGTGCAAATATGGTAAATATTTTGTTGCACATACAAACAAGAAAGTTAGAATTCATCAAGAACTGATGGCATATACAAAATAATTTGTCTAAAAATTTATTTAAGCATACATATAGTTTTAATACTTCTTTTATTTTTAGTTTATTCTGCTAAAGACACAATATTTTTAATGTTATGATTTGTGATTTATGTTAAAATTATAATTTCAATTAAAGTGAAATAATTCGCAAACGTGAAGTGAAAATATTCCATGTTTTTAATTTGGAATTTCCATCTGAGTCAGCAATGTTGTGGCAATTCTTACATCAATATTTTTATAAATTGATATGTGTTTCGGATAATATTTTTATTCTGAATAAAGTGCTAATTTTCGTAGTTTAGTTAATGTAAATTATTAACTGTGGAAGTTGAGAACTGTGGAAGGGTATTGGTTTTCAAAACTATTTTAGAAATATAAATAAATTTATAAAAAATTCGAAATAAAGAATAAAATAATTAGAATTTAAATGGAATATAAAGAAAAAATTAAGAATTGAATATGCTTTGTAATTTAATTATATATTATGGATATATTTTTACTTTTAAATAAACGAAATGACCTAAGTTAAACGTAATAATTTTCCTTTTTTTTCTTTTGCGTATTAGTTTTAGGACCACAAAAACTAATATTGAATTTTATGAGATAAATTCTACGATCCACAAAACAGTTATATTGAAACGGCTAAATCAATGCTAGTTGTGACAAAATATTCCTCTTGTTTTACCAAATTTCTGGTACTATGAACCGAAAATCTTGTAACACTGGTAAAACAAATCGGTAGATCTGATAAAACTATTGGCAAATGTATTGTATTACAAAACATACTAGGTTGACAACGGCTTTGTAAATTGGATCAAATACTTAGTAGACCTATAACAAATATTGATCAAGTAGAACGACAATATGTGTATCAATTATACAACTTTCTTTATACTTTGACAAAAAGGTTTTGTTTAACTGACTAACTAATCAAACACGTATAACAAAATGGTTTTTCAAACTGACAATAAATTTGGTATAGTCGAACAAACAGATTTGCCAGTTTTATAAAAATGATTTAATTAATTTTACCATTTTATGGTTGAGCTACTATTGACAATTGTTTAGTCAAATATACCACTTTTTTTGTACATATTACTTTAAATTTTTTTCAGTGTAAGTAGAAATAATTTGTGTATTATTTTAAACGTTGTATTACTGGAAATTTCTACAATCAACCGTTGGAGTTTCTGAAGCTGTTGAAAGAATATTCTAGATAGGAATATTGTTTGCTGTATTGTTTTCCTGTTGTTGTGGAACAATTAAGGTGTTGAATACTTATTAAAACCTGGTGTGTTTCCTAACTACTCAATCAGTGATCGAACTCAGAAAGAGATTGAGAATTGCGTTTATCGAATTGTGAGTTAGGCCAATTCGAAGGAAGGTTATAAAAACGTAACAATATATACTACATGAAATAGCCTCGATACTGCTGTAGTGTTCTAGAACACACCCTTTTTTTCCTTCCTTTATCAACAATAAGACGATCTTCAAATATTGACACCTAGGTGTGAAATCTATTCTTTTCAATTGTTTTATTTACCAATTTTTATTTCGTAAACCAATCCTTATTCGATAAAACAAATACTTCCTATTAAATGTTTACTTTGGTTACGTTGATTTGGTTTTATTGATTTTTACATTTCTTTTAGAAGAATTTTCTCGAAAGATGTAGTGATAGTGATTTTCTCGATAGTGTTGTGTTCTATCGTCTTCCATAATCGTCACAATATATATACACATAAATAAATAAAAACATAATTTTTTTGATCTATACATTAACAAATAAATAATTTTATATACATTTATATATATATATATATATATATATATATATATATATATATATATATATATATATATATATATATATATATATATATATATATATATATAACAATTGAATAATTTAAAAAAAAATTTGGTTGCTAAACGTCAGCTACCATACGTTAGGTTTTCGATTTATTTAACCGCATTTTCGTTAGTTTGACAGGGTGATGGTCCCTGTCCATCCATTTTTTTGATCAGAGGAACCCTGAATTGGCGGTCGAATGTTTGCTGAGAGGAATGAACACCAAAGGGTATGTCACATCAGAATTTATCATATATCAAAATATCATTTTTGTCAGTTTAAAAATATTAAATTAGTTTAAAACAAATAAAAAAAACAAACAACGACCGCAAGTTCAACATTTCTTGTATAGAGTAATTTGGTTTAAATAATAATTTTAATTATTTAAACCGGGTTACGAAATGCAAGAAATAGAGGATATTGAATGTTTTTTTCCGTAGTTGTTTATTTATCAAAATTATAAAATCGAATTAAGTTAAAATAAATTGGTTGTGACAAACAATATTTGCTCCAATTACTTTATATTATAAATTTAAAGTTAATTACATTGATCATTGGGAGAGTTGCATTTTAAAAATCGAACTAGAAAGGAAGACGAGTTAAACTTCTAAAGTCTGACGGGAAAAATAATTGTGTTAATGAATTCAAATATTTACATTGTTATAATTATACAATAATTATAAAGTTAATCGTGAGTCGATTTAAAATTACTAGTGAGGTTTCAAGTGAATCAAGTTAAATTATTAATATTGTTGAGATTGTGGTGAGCCTATTTAAAGATAAACTATAAAATTATTTAGTGTTTTTGTCTTTAATTATATCAAAATTGTGATTATATTCTCGAACACCCAACCGCTCGGGTAGACACAACAGGGAAATGGGTGAAGGATCTGAGGTAGTAGGCATCTCATCCAGCAATTCCGCTGTTAAGATTTCATGCGATGGACCTGAGGAGCTGGAACTGTTAGCGACGACAAGAATTATGATTTTAGGGAGGCCAGGAACTTACGACAGCCGGTCGAAGTTCCTTTTTTGACAAGCTTCATGAATAGGGTAAGGCATTACATGGAAAGAGTGGACAGATTGGGTGGCAGAGAGAATCTGCGTGAGTGACGTGGATTCGCGCTCGTTTAATTGAAAACAGCATGAAGCATCTTGAAGTCTCTGCTGCAACAATAGGAGGACGTCCAAGGGAAACAAAATGTTCAATCTTCAATCCAATCACCTCACTTTCACCTAACTGAAATATGAACACCGATAGTTATGCAGTGCCTGAGGGAGGTGTTACGTGACCTGAGACATCTGGAACAACTGCGGCTATCACAAGATTCACTAAAAGTGCTACAATATTAGCAATCGAGTCCAAGGGTGGAGGATTTCAACCAAGATAATTTAACCCAGCTATAAAAGCGAAGAATCTCTCCAATAATCCACCCTTGGCCACGCCCCCATACCAAAAGTTGCCACAGGTTCATCATAATGTTTCACCACCATTGCCATCGAGTAAATGCGGCTGCCAGGATGGATCGGGTGAATTGGGACAACCTTAGGTCAATAGTTCCCCGATACCCCAAGTAAGCTGCAGATTTTATTACCTAAACCTATCTCATGCACATCAGGTGGTAACTTACCCAGTACCAAGAGAGGGACTCTTAAAAACTTTCGGTACCATTACGGATGACAAAGCGGTCATACGTATTCTCTTGAACCGTAAACAGAAAGCAAAAGCTCTTAAACATGAGACGGCACAAAGGACTTAGTAGTCTGCATGTCAGACTATGAATACAAAATCGCCTCTTCAAAAAAACACTTCATGTTTATAAAAGTTATTCCCTATTTTACATCCTACATCTGTTCATCTTGCAATTTTGTCTAAATATATAATTTTCAGTGGACTTTATTCTGTTTTCAATCAATTTTTTGAGAATATGTGTGTGAGCTGCTCCACTATTCAGGGTGATAAAGCACCTCTTGTCTTCTATTCTATTTCTTTCTTCAAACCTAAGCATTTTACATTTTTAGCTTCTCTTGAAGTTGACATACATTTTCTTTTTCATTATTAGCTTCACCGTTGTTTCATTACTTGGCTTCCATTAAATAGGAGCTGTCTAAGTAGTGCACATTCACAACACTTAAATTATATTGCTGTCTGTAAACTTCTTCTTTTATTGAACTTCTGCGTACATAAATTAACGCTATTTCTTGTTCCTGTTTATTGTCTCCATCATCTCGTGTAATGCGACTTGGCTTAAATGTAGTTTTGGGTAGTTTTGCTTCACAACTCACAGAATCTGATAACACCCTTTTTTGTTTAAAAAGTTGTTTATCTCCAACTAAACAAGTTCATGACATGGCCTCAGGAATCTTTCTTTCTATTAATTCTTGATTTCCACTGTTGATACATTGTCTTTTCCAATAATCCTTCCCAAATTATGTTACAAACCTCAATTTTTACACCAGTAGTACTGACTTTGGCAAGTTATTTGTATTCGTTTCAACCTCTTGATCAGAAATTGAAAACACTGGATTAACTTGTAAGTTACAAATTTAATCGTTCAAAAATTCAACGAATTACAAAAACATTTTTTTCTTTTAAATCGTTTTTATTTTCACAGTAACTTATATCACTTATAATTATATACCACTATTATTTTACTCACCTTCTATATAGAGCAATTCCACGTTATCGCAACAGCATTTGTTCTAGCATGTGACCTGTCACCTGACCCCCTCTGATTTCGATAAAATTTCATATACAGATAGCCAATGAAAAAATAAAAATACTAAAATTAAATTTCGCTCTAGGGATGACACAGAGGGGCGGCAAATTTTTAGGGGTTTGCAAAACATGAGTATCTTTGAATATCGATTACTAACGATTGACTAAACCGATTTATGTCATTTATAGCTCATTGGAAAGGTAATTGATGGGACTTAAAAAAAATTACTTAAAAAAATAAAAAAAATTACTTAAAATCTTTTAATAATTTTTTAAAAGTGTTTCGAACAGGTGTTTCGAACAGGTATAAATGGATGAAAAGATAAATTATGTAAAAAGCATTCACACCCTTAAATACCTAATTTGTATCCTTAAAATAGTTAAATAATCATTAAATTATTATAAAACAAGAATTTCGGTGGGTTGAGTTAAATAGATGATTCACTGAATCGGCTAGAAAAAAAAATTGAAAAAAAACGGAAATGAAAATTTTGTAAAAATTTTATTTTTAAAACGAGAAATTATATACCTGGGAAACTTTTGTTTTAGACTACGAACTAATTAAACATTTTTTTTCTGGAAAAAAAGTGGTAAAAGTGAGGGTACCCCCAACAGCGCCATCTTTGAATTTTTTTTAAGTTTAACACACTGTTAAAAAATTATTAAAAAATTTTAAGTAATTTTTTTTATAAGTCCTATTAATTACCTTTTTAATAAGCTATAAATGACTTAAATCGGTTTAGTTAATCGTTAGCAATCGATATTCAAAGATACTCATGTTCCGCAAACCCCTAAAACTTTGCCGCCACCCTGTGTCATCCCTAGAGCGAAATTTAATTTTTTGAAAGAAATAGTATTTTTATTTTGTCATTGGCTATCTGTATATGAAATTTTATAGAAATCAGAGGGGGTCAGGAACATCGATGTTGCGGTGACGTGGAATTCCTCTATATCGCGTAGCGGTTATCTTTTTACTAATTGGTCTGCAGTAATATGGTAATCTGTAATTGTTATTACAATACCAATAAACTTGAAGACTGCCCACGCTTTTAATTAGATCATACCGTCACAATAAAATTTCTAATTTCAAATAAAAAATTTTGAAGCTCCAATTCCCAAAATTATTAATCAAAAATAATCAAATCAATTTAATTTATTATCCATATCACTAGACACATGAGATAATCCTTAACGACTACGTTTCAACAACGATAACAAAAAGAAACATCACATTTCGATTCGTTTTTTTTTTCTCGTAGAAATAAAATAAATATAACTTGTTTAACAATGAAAATCACAAGAAAATAATAAAAATTCCACTAGAACGTGCCAAGAATTTTTCCAAACATTATACGATAAAAAATAAATTATATGAAATGAACTAATGAAGCAAATTGAAACAGTTTTTTTCTTTGTTTTTTTTTTTTTCATAAATTCTGAAGTACTCGACGTATAATACAGATCAGTAAAAAAATGCTTAATGGATGGAAAAATTTCAAATTTTTACTTAGTAACAAAAAAATTTGTTTAATATGAGATAATCCTATTGTTATTGATGAATAAAACGAAACGGATATAATAAACAAAAAGATTTTCACTTTTCGCTTGTGTTGATGTAATTGAACGCAAACGAGTTTACAAATAAGCTTTTCCTTCCTGATAACAAACACATGAGCGAAATGTTTCAAAAACAATTCACACATTTTACATAAAGTAGGTGAAAGTAGTTAATTTTAAAACTGCATGAATCTTCATTGATCTCAGTGCTGCGAATCACCTGCTGAACCTACTGACGATCGATTGTACAAAGGCATCACAAACGGACTCCCTGCATAAACGATGTTGCTAAATTCAAAATAAAATACCAAACGTGATTCAAATTCTAGTACTAAAAAACAAATAATAAAGAATTCCATAAAAATCTGATTTATTGACTAAAGGACATATTACCATCAGGTAATATTGGTGACGACTAGGTAAAATCATTGCTCAAAATAATCAATTTATTTTTTTTTTATCGTAATTTATGTTGTATACTGTGATGGTGATAATGATGTAATTAATAATGTGTTTGACAATAAACCAGGCTTTTGGTTTTCGTTTTATTTCAGGAAAAAATCTATTTTTAAAAGAAGAAAATTTGCTCTAAGTTTATTTTCATTAAAAAATTTATTGTTGTAATTAAAAGGATAATGGAAATAAAACAAATTAATAATATGATTTTGTTATTTTTATAGATGTTCTGTTATTGTTGATGTTTAATGTTATTTTAGATGTTAGCGTTAACTGTTAAGCATATGATAGGATTGTAAAATTTTAATGATGGTAAGTTAATGATAATATATTAAAGGTCAATAAAATAAAGCTAAATGTGGAGATTTAAGGAATTACAATGTGCTGATAAACAATTTTGTTTACACAATTGTGGGTTAAAACCTCTGAAAGTGCATTTTAACGCCACTGATTTGATAACAGTCGGCACTGCTTTTAACGGGAGATATAAGCTTAAGCCATGAGATAAAAACTATCTGAATAATCAGCGTCAGCGATTTTCTAATATTAGTAAATTTATTTTATATAATTTATATTTTAATTTATAAACAGTCTCACGACCATTTCCAACCTCAGCTATCGCCTTGGCTGGTAAACAGTTCTCTCTTCTCAAAATATGTTACTTTTAATATATTTTAATATATTTTTACCTCTTTATTTTTATTACAATACTAGAATGTAGCATTATTTTCCCTTCTTAAAAGATTTCAAGTTTAACTCTTGACTGCTGGTTTGCCACACTATCCAGCTCGATGGACCAATAACAAACTTTAAACTTAGTTAAATGTAATACGTGTTCTTAATCATAGAACTGTTAATAGTTTTTTTTTTCACGCCGTAATTTTCAGCCGCGTTGAAGAATATAATATTATCGCTCTGATTTTTTAAATTGTAGTATTGTTTCCCTTTTTTACAATATTTAAAGTTTAACTCATGATTGAGCTTATTGTGTGGTACACTATCCGGCTCGATAGACCAATAACACAGTTCATACTTATTTAATATTAATACGTGTTCTTACACCCAGAAAGAAGAAGCTTTGATGAAGAGGTTTCACCAATTCGTAGAAGTTTTTTGCCACGAACAATAACAGGCTTAGTAAGCTACCCCCTTGGCTATCCTGTCGTTTCAAAATATGTTACTTTCAGCCTCATTGAAGAGTATACATTATTACTTTTATTTTTTTACATCGTAGTATTGTTTCGTCTTTTTCAAGATTTTAACTTTAAATAAGAGAACTGCTTGTTTTTAGTACTATTCGGCTCGATGGACCAATAACAAATATTAAACTTAGTCGTGAATAGTTACAAACTTATTTAAAATTTACAAGTCTACATTTAACACCTAACATAAATATTTGATTTCGTCTTTAAATCAAGATATCGAAACATAACACATAAAAGTAAAAAAATAATAATTGAACTATCGATTTACTGGTTCAATCATTAAAAATTTATATCGTAAAACCTTTCGGTTAACAAACAAGTTGAAAACAAAAATTAAACAAACAAAAGCAATGAAAAGACTTCCGATACGAATTGATAAGACCTTATCTAACCTTTCGAATATCATAGGGAAACCATAGTAAGTCAATCAAGATGAAAGGGAAATCAAACCAAGAAAAAATAAACATAAAATTATTAAAAGAACATAATTATGTATATTGGAAAATTTGCCAACAAAATCATTCATATAAATAAACATCTAACTAATATATCTTTCCATTACATTAATTTTCATTGATGACGAATAAAAGAAAATTACCTTTTCTATTTTATTCTCATTTCTCAGGTATACACATAAAAAAGATTGAAAATCATAAATAAAAAAGAACACAAAAGTTTTAGTAAAATAAAATAGGATTTTGTTTTTTTAAGAAGATGGAATAACATCTTTAAGTTTTCTTATTTGTATTTTATGTTGTGTTGTAACCGTGAATGTGAGTAATTTGTTTTCAAACAAATTTTATTTTTTAAACTCGTTATGGTTACATTAAAAGTCGAATTCCACGGTTTTTCAAATCCACCATTTGGAACGGCCATCAAAGACATCCACTACATATAGAATGGCTCACGCAGTTTATACTTATTTAATATTAATACGTGTTCTTAAACCCGGGTAGAAGAAGCTTTAATGAAGAGGTTTCCCCAATTCGTAGAGTTTTTTACCATGAACAATAACAGACTTATACTAATAATAACAGACTATACAAAAGAAACAGAATTCCATACAAATTTTACAAAAACAGAATTTTTTTCTGTCAAATTTGTATGAAATTCTGTTTCTGTTTTTGTTGTATGTGAATGCCCGGCTTTAGTCTTCTATTCTTCCGATTATCTTCTTGTTTCAAAATATGTTACTTACGGCCTTGTTGAAGAGTATACTATTATTGCTTTAATTTTTTTATATCGTAGTATTGTTTCGTATTTTTTTAATATATTAAGTTTAAATAAGGGAACTACTTGTTTAAAGCACTATCCAGCTCGATGGACCAATTACAAATTTTAAACTTAGTCGTGAATGTGAGTGATTTGTTTTCAACATTTTTTTATTAGTTCATACAAATTTTATTTTTTAAGGTTAAAATATACGTCGAATTCCACGGTTTTTTAGTTCTAGCATTTGGAGAGACCATCAAAGTCATTCAAAGACTACATATAGAATGATGAGTCATGCAGCAGTGCAAAAAGTGTAACGGTTTATATAGCGTAGAGCGACTAAGCCGGATAAAGCTTCAATCTCGCCGAGTGTTCAAGATCGGACAAAACAGAAAAAGGTAATATGGTACTGGGGGAAATCACCAATGACTTACAAAGTCTATTTTCTGTTGTTTTGTCACGCTTTACTTCCTCCACGAAACAAAATTTTCCCCTCTTCAAGGGATCATAAGTTCTGTTAGCCTGACGGACTAACACTCGGTCTAAAATTTAGCAAAAATAAAACCAAATAAAAAATCTCTTTAGATCACCGAGATTAACTATCACTCTGGAGTCCGAAGTTGGGCGCCATTTTGTAATAAGAGTTCAAGTGAACCACGAAAGGTTTTTTTCTTATGTTTTGTGACGTTAACAACTCAAAATCCAACTACCAAATCTCTTTATTAAAAATCAAAATTTCCGAACAGGAAAACTAATTCTCACGATAAAACGATTTGTCACCAACGCTTTTCAACGGCATTTGTACTTTATAATAATGTAAAAATTGAAAAAAAAAAATAATAATAAAGCTGTTGGAGAAATTCTTTTTTTAAAGATGTATGTAAATACATTTTCGAATAAGACAGAGAAGATGGAAATTTAAAGTACATTTGCCGTAATATATCACGATCAAATATTCCACTGTTATCACACCCATTTGCTGTCCAAATACCTCGTTGTAGAACTATGTCCTTCCAGAACAATTATTTTAATCTCGTGAATTTAATTGCTAAGGCAACGAACTCACAATTGAGTATGAATTATATGAACCATCAGAAACCTAAAAGTTTATCTCACAGAAGTTGATCCATGATTACACCTCATCACTTTTCAACACAGCAGCAAACACATTAAATTTAGAACTTTCAATCTACGGATCAAAATTCAACGGCTAACTCAAATCCATCATTACCCTCTGTTCCAGCATCGCCTGGGACACGCGTCACTGCTGCCAAAACTGGTGACCCCAATAAGAATCGAACCAGGTAACCTACTTTTTTTAATCAGGAGTTTTAAAACTTTTTTGTTTTTATTAAATAATGCAGAGATATAAAGAAATTTAAATTATTTTGAGAACCTTGTTGGTTGCGATCTGCGGTTTTGTAATCGCTCTCCTACCTTGTTATCGTCCTCCTTGCCCGCTTCAGACGCGGATGCAATTTACCGGTGGTGTCTGTGAGTGACCAACCCATTCTTCCAACCGAAATTGAGCAGAACCAAGCTGCTAATACCTTCACGGTAACGCAGGAGCAATTTGATAAGATGTTGGACGCCCGTATGGAAGCTGCATTCGCCAGAATGCAACTCAATCAAATATCTGCTCCTCCATCTACACTCCCCACTTTAAAACCGCCACCTGCAATTTCGGTTGACACACCTCCTTGAGCATCCATCCCCCAAATTAACGCTTGAGGGCCAATTCAACCTGGGCAAAATTAAGTTCCAGCAAGCCAAACACAGTAATGACTTGGTGCCATAACGCTGTCCCTTGCTTCGTTGATTAGAGACATAATGCTCCAACCAGACATGGCTTACCCCTATGATAGGCTTAAAGAGGCTCTCAAGCTCACTTATCAAGCAGCCCTTAAGACCGTTGGCGCAATGTGCTCCGTAGTATGGAACTGGGGAATAAAAAGCCCTCACAATTTCTCCGTGATTTAACTGCTAAATCCCAAGGTCTAGTATCTGAAAAGATGTTAAAATTATTTGGCAGGATAAACTCCCACAAGCTGTGCATACTGCTATCGTGGCAGTCGAAACTGACTTGCCGAAGACTGCCGAGATAGCCGACAAATTTTTAGCCACAATGGTTGACCCTCACCTAAATGTGGTAGATATTCCTGCCGCTACTTCTTCTTTCTCCTCCAGCGAGGACAAGGCCAGGGCCCTGGATACCATGAAAAGCAGACCCAACTTGCATAACTGCTGAATCCCTTACAGTACAATCGACCCTTTCCCCGTAATCGGAGTAAATTCAGGGATCAAAACGACTACAACAATTTTCAGCGTAGTCACCCCAATCGTCCTAATCAATCTTCCTTCGACCCTGTTCCAAATCGCGCACCCTAACTTTCGATAGTATATGCTATTGCCATCACACTTTCGGGGATAACGCACGCAAATGCGGTCCCGGTTGTGAATTCCCTCGCCCAAATTCTCAATTTCCATAAAACTTGTAAGCTCAAAACACAAGGTGTGATATTTGATTCCCGTTGAAAATGCAAACTCTTTGCGCTGCTAACGCTACTCCCGTTTGCACCTATGGCACTAAAACTCTAACTTCAAACATTGGCCTCAGACGTGTGTTCTGTCAGACCTTTGTTATCACCGATGTTACAATCCCCATTCTCGGAACTCATTTTCTGAGCAAGCATGGTCTCATAATGGTCGTTAAAAATCGGCACCTCGTCGATCCACTAACATCTTTGTTCACTCTTGCCAAAATCTCCACTTCTCCAACGCTCTCGCTAACAACCATTAATAACGATACGCTTAATATCAAAATCCAAGATATTCTTAAGCATTTTAAGGGTATCACTACTCCCATGACCTGGATAAGCCGGTCAAAAACAGTGTGACTCATGTTTTTGAGCTGCACGGTCCTCTCGTCGCATGCAAGTACCGACGATTAGCTCCTGTCAAGTTGGCCATTGCCAAGGCGGAATTTGACATTATGTTGTCACAAGGCATTTGCAGACTGTCTAATAGTCCTTGGTTCTCTCCTCTCCACCTCGACAAAAAGAAGAATAGCGAGTGGTGACATTGCGGTGACTATCGTGCTCTAAATAATATCACAATTTCTGATAAATATACTATTCCGCACATTCAGGATTTTTCGCATCAAGTTCATGGATGCAAATATTTCTCCACAATAGATCTCGTTCACGCATATCATCAAATTCCTATTGATGAGCGCGATATTGAAAAAATTGTAATTTCAACTCCGTTGGACGAATTCGTTCGAATGTCTTTCGGGTTGCAAAGCATTGCGCAATCCTTCCAACGGTTTATGCATTCTCTTCTCTTCTCAGTAATTTCTGTTTCATTTACATATGTGACCTTCTTATTGTTTCTGAGGAACACCTCAAACATGTTAGACAGTTTTTGAGCGGCTTTCTGACCCTGGTTTCATTATCAACGTTGATAAATGCAACTTTGCTAAGACCAACGTTGATTTTCTCGGACATTTGGTTGATTCAACTGGAATCAAACCTACTCCTGAACATCTCGATGCTATTAACCTCGGAATTATAAACTTCTACCACAGATTCAAACCTCATGCTGGTGGCAACCAAGCCATTCTCAACGATTTTCTTAAAGGTTCCAAAGAAATGACAAACGTGTCATTCAATAGCCTGAAGACGCCATTCAAGCCTTCGATCTTTGCAAGTGGCAACAAATGTAACGGCCTTATCGAACGTTGGCAACTTTTAAAACGGCGATCTATGACAGAATGGCCAGGACACGTATATTAACGTGAATGCTACTCGGCTTACGAACCACTTTCCGTGAAGACTTTCAATCTTCATCAGTAGAGCTTGTCTTCGGTATTTCTTTAGCGAGAACTCCACTTCCACTCCTCAATCTGATTTAGTTTCACAATTGAAACAACATTTTAATCACCTTCGTCCCTCTATTGGGTTAAGACACACCTCTCCTAAAGTTTTCGTCTCTATAGCTCTCGAGTCTTGTTCGCATGTCTTCTTACGTTCGGACTTAGTACGTCAATCTCTACAACCTCAATACGAAGGTTTCTTTCAAGTCATCAGCCACGACGATATAAATTTCGTCCTTAAAGGTCAACATATTACATTACTTTAGCGAACAAAGATGACGCCACTCCAAACTCACCTTCTTCGAGTAACCACTCTAGTCGCGCAGATGAAACAAGTTTCATTCAGTTAAGTGCTAAGCACAGAAGTGGTTACTTGTATTTTTGACATTTCGAGATATTAACAATTTTTAATTTTCAATTCTCACAGTCAAACTAATCAACTATGTATATTTATGGTCAAAAAAATTTCAAATTTTGGCTTAAATCAGAAAAATAGAAGGTTGTATTATTTGATAATGTTGTAAAATATTAATTATTGGATAATTAAATAGTAAATTTGATACTTTTAAAGAAGATACGGTATATTTAAAAGAGTAATTTTTGAATGAAAAAATTAATTAAATGGTTTAATTATATAATAAAAATGTCCATCGACAGTTATTATATCATTTTAGATGCATAACTCATTTTTGACAAAAATGCAAGTTACCACCATTGTGCTTAGCACGGCAGTACTCGCATTCCCCTTCTACCTCTGAAAATGCGAGGAAACCGGACGCTAAAACAAATGCTCCAAACAGGAAATTTAAATTCCACCTCGTTCCCGAAACACATTATTTTAACGCAACAACCAAAACCAGTCGAGCAGGCGGAGCCACTCGTACGCCCGCTCGTTTCCTTTGTGCTCTATAGAACAATAATTCTCTCTTCATATCGTCCCATCTCCGATGGCACTAGAAGGGGAGTGTGTGGTGGCCATAACTTCCAGTTCCATTTAAAAAATAAATAATTTAAAATTTACTTATTTTTTTCCTAAATGTAAATGTAAATGTCTAAATGCAATTAAATACAATAAAAGGTATAGATTGGAGTGAACGTTTAATTTGCTATTTTGAGATTAAAAAAGCTCGACGATTGCTGTATTAAGTTATACCTTTTCAAAGTGTAACGTACTTTTTGTGCGATAATTAATACATCTGGTTTTTGGCTACTTTAAAATTGATTTATTTGGTGACATCAAGTAAATTGGGATTAATATGGTAGTACCCGTGAATTTAATTGCTAAAGCAAACAATCAACAATTGAGTATGAATAACATGGACCATTAGAAAACTAAAAGTTTATCTCAGAAATAGGTCCATGATTACACCTCATCACTTTTCAACACAGCACAACACACATTAACCATAGAATTTTTAATCTGCGCATCAAAATTCAATGGACACCTTATATCCATCAGTACCATTTGTTCGGGAATCGCCTGCACCTCGAAGCTGCCAAACGTTTAGTGACGTTATACATTTCAACTATTTTTTTCAAAAACCATTAAACGCATGTGCAAAGCTGTTTAATATTGTGCCAAAATGGTATTTAAAAAATTAAATATTTCACATTTTCAAATGAAAACAAAATATTGTAGAGTAGACATTTACTAACATTCTTTTGGCAAGATTACTTTATCTTAGGCCCCGGCCAATTTTTTGTTTTTCTTTTTAAGGGCACTTTTATAAGCATATTGCAAAAAAAATTTTTTGAAAATCAGTCCCGGGGACCAAGATATAGGCCTTTGAAAAAAAAAATATCGTATAAAAGTACACTTTTTTTTCCGAATGTTGCAATCCAAATGACGTTTAATGTTATTTTTGATATATAATTTTAAAGAATCAACATGAATAACTTAAAAAAAAATAATTATAACCTTAGGGGCCCGCGTTATGACCATTTGAGGCAAGATTACTTTAACTTAGGCGCGAGTGGATTTTTTTTTTATTATTTTTATCGCAAATTAAGAAAATTTTGTAAAAGGGACAGTTTTGATCGTTTATCTTAAAAGCACATAGGAAATAAAGCAAAAATAAGTAAAAAATAAAAATTTTTTGTCAAAACCAGTGCAATTTTGTATGGATTTTGCTTTTTTCAAAGGCCTGTATCTTGGACCCCGGGGCTCCGATACAACTCGTTTTGGTTTTATTCGCTTCAGTGAGTGATTCTCTATCAAATAAAAAAAAAAATTCTTGGGGCCTAAGAAAAAGTAATATCCCCATTCTTTTTTATAATATTTATTATAATTTTTCTAACTAAAAAATTTAAAACATTCAAAAATTGTGACAGAAAATTTTATGAACATAACCTTAATCATGCGTTTTTAAATTTTGCATAGTATTATGCCCGATTTATAGTCGGTAACGTTAACTTAACGTTAGCTTTAACTTAACCGTATCTTAAGACACTACAAAATTTTGATTTATAGTCGGTAAGAAATTACGTATTCTTTGACGTTTGATTTGATATTAATTTTTGTTTTGTAATCAATTTTATAAATCAATCAATTCTTTAAAAGTAACAAACTGATTTTGAAATCAAAATTTAAAATAATAAAATTCGAAATAAACATTTGATACAAAATTTAAAATAAAAAATTTTATTTTCATATTAATTTCATGCTAATATTTGGCTTTAAAGTCGCTCTTTTTATATCCTTTGCATTTTTTAATAAATAAAATTTTATTTTTGTGAACCCTTGCAATTAAATATTAGTTTTCTTCAGTTTTTTTACTAAACGTCAAAAAATCCTTAACAAAATCTTTAAGATAGAATGAAATGAACTTTACGTTCAGTTAACGTTAAGTTTGCGTTAACGACTATAAATGCTCTAGTGCATTTTCATACACTTGTACTTTACGTTAAGTTAACGTTAAGTTAAAGTTACCGACTATAAATCGGGGATTAAATTTTTTTATATAAAATTTCATTCAATGATAAATTAGCTGGCGTTGTAAATTGTATACAATACGAACTTAGCGTAGCTTAAATTCAAACATGTTCCGACCTGGGCATTCGCATACAACAGAGACAGAAACAGAATTTCATACAAATTTGACAGAAAAAAATTCTGTTTCTGTAAAATTTATATGGAATTCTGTTTCTGTTTCTGTTATATGTGATTTAAAGCCTTAATAGGGACAGTTTGAATATTTCAGATAGTAGCAAATTAACGACCTTTTGTTTTTAGAAATAAACTGACAGCTGCACATTAAAATTTTATTTAAAATTTACTTGCATTACAAAAATAAACAAAAAATAACACATACCTTTTCAACAGATTATCAGGGCATACCAGACATGTATCTAAAAATAATAAAAGTAAAAATATGCATTTGGGTTATTTGTAAATTATATTTTAACAACTTACCATTATTTTTCAAAATGACAGCCTTCAAAATCGTTTGCATTCTTACACACAAAAATTGACAAAAAACCAAAACTCGCTAGTATAGGGCGATTTTTCTGTTCCGGTGTTTACCGCAATGGCGCTGCAAAAAGGGGATAAGAGAAAAATTCAAAAAATTTTATTTGGGATTCCATACAAAACACAACTTGATTAATTTTAAAAATTATCTATGAAATTTCTCATTTTAGTGCAATTAAATAATTTAAATTTGTTTATGAACTAATATTGACTATATATTAAGCGTAATATATAAAATATTTGATTTTCTTCTGTCCGTAAAACAAATATGAAAATAGGTTAAATTTTTCATCTTTCAACTTTCAACTTTGTATGGGAAATTTTAGCAATTTTTATGTTTCTTTATTGAGCGACTTAAGAATAATATTTTTTATTTTACGCTTAATATATAGTCAATAATACTTCATAAGCAAGTTGAAATTGTTCAATTGTGGTAAAATGAGAAATTTCATAGACAACTTTTAAAATTATTCAAGTTGTGTTTTGTATGGAATCCCATATAAAATTTTTGTGATTTTTTCTCTTATCCCCCTTTTGCAGCGCCATTGCGGTTAACATCGGAACAGAAAAATCGCTCTATACCCATAACATTAATAATTATTCTATGTTTTCTGATTGCGTCTCAAAGATAAATGAAGACAGTGAGACCAGCAGTATTTTTCTTGTTTTTAAACTTACTGTGGCGCACCCATTAGTAAGTAGTAGCACTAGCTATTTTTGTTTATTAGAGAAGTAGGACGTCACAGAAACAAAATATATCGGAAAACAAACTGTAATTAATTTATCATTTTCAGTTTTAAATAAAAATAATTTCAACTGAGGCTCCGGCGAGAGTCGAACTCGCGATCTCCTGTTTACTAGACAGGCGCTTTAACCAACTAAGCCACGGCGCCGACAAATCCTCCGAAAATAAAATTCTTTAATTATTTTTAAACAAAAAATCAAGTAATTTTTATTTACGAAATTAACCAAATCTCATCCAAAAGAAATCACCATGCCTGTTTGATATAAATATGTTAACATTGTTTTTCATCCTTATGCAATTTTTCCTTAAAAAAAAATTTTTATTAAAAATTAAGGTTCTACCGAGATTTGAACTCGGATCGCTGGATTCAAAGTCCAGAGTGCTAACCATTACACCATAGAACCACTTAAATATTGATTGTTTAAAACAAAACAGATTTATACTAAAAATTTGTTTTTATTTGTCTAGTGTAAATTTTGTTCATTTATAAAAAAATTTAATACTATAATATTTATTTATAAAGTTTATTAGAACAAACTTAAATTAAAAATATCAAACAATTAGTTTAATCTCTCATTTACCATAAAATAAAAGCAAAAAGTATAGTATAACTTCGGGATAAAAATATATTAGAAATTTTTGTTATGTGTAAAACTAAGCATGCGTGTTAAAAACAATTTTATTTATTTATCGAAGTTCAAAAAATTGCTCACTGTCATTTAGAAGTGCTATTTACACATATTCGTAAATAGTAGATTCGATAATCGTAAATATAAATGTATTACAAAAACCAATGAATACAATTTATCGTATGTTTCTATGCTACAACGGAAACCTAAATTTTAAATATTCATAAGTATATTCATACACAACCAACATAATTCCTCCGCCTGGTCCCAGTCGCAACACCTTTGGTAAAAGTCCCTTATATAAAGCACGAAATCCTTCTTCTCTTGCTATAATAACCATAGAGCTAAATGTTCCTCGATACTTGATTTGTCCTGGGATTGGTTGTGGTCCCTATTAAGTCAGTATTTTATAAAAATAATATATACATTCACTTCAAAAACCTACTTGAATTCTAGATTTCGCAACATCAAATGGAATATTTGTACAAGATGCAAATGTTCCTGCTACGAAACCTATAAATATTTTCTTTAAAAATTCTTGTATGGGATCCTGTGAGAACGAATTTAAATTAGAATAAGAATTTAGTTTTGATGGATATATACCTGTAAAACTGGAATTCGTTCTTTCACCGTATGATAAAATCCAAAATAAACCATATTGAAAAAACCATTTCTTAAAACCGTGGCCGTTAACCCTTTATTTAATCCATTCAATCCAAATCCACCTTCCTTGATAATTTCTCTTGTTACAGTAAATGTTGTTGGAACTCCATCCCCAATAGCTGTGTTAGCCTGTAATCGTATTTTTACAACTTCAAATGGATTAACCATTATCCCTTCAGTTACGCCACACAACAATCCAGAGAATGCAAATATCTGCAATAAAAAACTGCAATAATAATTTTAAAGTGATTTTCGGATAATCAGAATGAACCATTGGTGTAGCCTTTTCCTCACTTCCCCTTAACAAAGCTTTCTGGTATTGTTCAAATGTAAGAAATTTAAGTGCACGTTTTGGTGTTTCGACAAGCATCGGTGGTATAACTCCCTTCCACAACGAACGAAATCCTTCATGAATATAAATTTTTCGAAAACAATCGTACACTCCACTGTAAAATCCCTAAAACCAGAAACTTTAAATAATAATTAATCTAAAAACAAACAAGTTACCTCAGTTGAACTACCAATTGTGTGTTTCACTTGAACCTGTAATCTGGTTTTCACTAGATCAAGAGGATGCATTAAAGAGATTTCAACAAAACCAGCTGAGCCACCCGCAAAGATTTGCATGCTAGCCTCTTTTAAACGAGATTCAATCAATTTATTTGACATTCTAGAGAAGAGAATGAAGGTAAGATAGTTAATTAATAACAAAATATTATTTGACACCAAAAAAATTTTTTGTTTTTGAGCACTAGATTTTTTTTTAATAATTATTTGAGTTGATTCAAAAACTAAAATTCAGTTAATGCATTTTATAAATTTTCCATTATTTAAGGTCATTGTTCTAATGACAATATCACGTTTTGTCTTGTTTTATATTTATTAATTATATTTCTATTTTACATAAATAGTTTTTTGAATGTTGTTTCTTAATTAAAAGTTTTAGTGTTTTCTGGAGAAAGATTTTAATCAGGAGTTATCGAAGTTTTGTTCCAACGAGAATCTAATATAGTATTCCAATGTTGAAAAACGATAGGGAAAGGTATCAACTATTTTAAATTAACTTTCTTGGATGAGTTATTTGGGATTTTGTGAGTAATTGAACTCAAGTAAATAAGGAAACAATTCTAATTTTTTCAATTCAAAGGTATGGTTCTTGAGGTTTTTGGGATGAGGTTTTTGTTCGTAAAAACTTCAATGGATGCTTTTTCGTTAACGTAAACTATCAGTTTTTTTCTTTTCTAGTTGTTCCTGAGCAATAAAATTTAAAATAAACAGTAATTGATTCCATCTAGGAACAAATCACAAAAGGAAATTTAATGTCGTGTTGTAGCACTGACCTTTTTTTTTGGTTGATGTCAGAATAAACCGCCATTTTTTGTTAACCACCATTCCTGAGGCACAACACGTGTTTTTTAAATTAATGCCGCTGTTGATTTCAGGTATTTCGCCAATCAGCAAAAGTAAAACCTCAGATATTTCGTTGAATGTTTAATTTTATTTAAGATTTATATTTATAATATTTCGACTTTTAAATTTATTTAGATGTTGATGACTTCATGTCCAAATTAATAAGAGAGAAAATTATGTGTACAATTAAATTATTTTATAATTTACAGTTTAAGAATTACAGTGTGTCCATAGAGTTGTGTTCACTTAGATATTTGAAAAATAAACATAATAAATACAATAAATGTTGTTCATAATTTAATTATGGGGATTCTGATGATGATACGCTGATGACTATCATTTAAAGATTGTGGTTTAACGGGTTCATTTGAGTTGTCCCAACATACCGTCTCGGGTGACATACTTGAGTATAAGCTAGGAATGATCGATATTTTCGTGATCGGCCGCTTATATGTTCGCTTCGCAGTTTTTATGGTAACAAATCGAATAAGATTATCTTGGCCTGGGTGAACTTGTTCGATTCGTCCTAGTGGCCACTGTCCTGCTGGTGGATTTTCACTGCGTAGCAAAACAATATCGCCAATCTTGACTTCAATGCCTTTGCGTTGCCATTTGGTGAGACGGTTAAGTGAAGTTAGGTACTCATTGTACCAACGATGCCAAAAATGTTGGTACAGCTGCTGCATTAATTTCCATCGTGATACTCGGGATATCTTGAGATGTCGAAGATCAGGTTCAGGTTGTAAAGTGAGTGTTTGCCCAATCGAAAGATGTCCAATAGGAAGGGGATACATGTCATCATCTGCTAGTTTACAAAGAGGGCTGGAGTTTAAGGTTGCTTCAATCTGCGTCAAAAGCGTGTAAAGTTCTTCATAGGTAGGTTTCACATCACTTAGCACACGTTGCAAGTGGAATTTGATTGATTTCACTGTGGCTTCACACAATCCGTTGAAATGAAGTGCGGATTGTGGGACAAAGTGCCAATTTGTTGCTCGTGATACTGCCCAATTTTCGATGGTGTCTGCCAACCTTTGGTTTTTGATGGTATCATGGAGAAGTTTGAGCTCTTTTGCAGCTCCAACAAAATTCATTCCGTTGTCACTGTGAAGATCACTACATACTCCACGACGATTTTAATTTGTTTTACAAGATTTTTACGTCTGGGAATTGCCAATTTTTTTACGTATAATGGCTGTAAAATGATTGGTTTGAGTTTCTTGAATGATTATTTCAGATACTTTGTGGTTATGTGGCAAAATGACGAAGTGTTTTGCATCATATGGTATTTCAGCCTTTTGGAGTCTACCGCCAACACGCAAGATGCCGTTACTATCTAGAAATGGACCAAAAGAAACTAATTTACTTTTATGTGATATTGGTTTTGTTTGTGTAAGTAAGTGTATTTTATCTTTATAACCCTCATATTGAGCAACCTTAGTTATTAACATTTCTGCATTCGAGAGTTCCTTGTAACATAAAGAACTCAAATTGTTGTTTTCAAAATTACGGAAATTATAAACAGCACATAGCATCCATGCGAGAATTCGTTTTGATTGGTGCAAGCTGGAATGATTGTTAATTGTACGATGAACTTCGCTAATTGGGTAAAGTTTTATGTTTGACAGATGTTGATGTTGCCGGAACTGCCAATACGACTAAATTTTCTTCTGGCATTCTTTTCACACTTGTTTTTCTTTTGGCACGTGCATTGGTTTTTGTTGAATCCAAACTGGTCCCTTCCACCATAATTGGTGCGTTATGTGTTCTGCAGGTAGAATACCTCTGGTTGCACAGTCAGCTGGATTCTGTTTACCTGGTACATGTTGCCAATGAATTGTATTACAAGATCGAAGAATTTGGCCTATCCTGTTTCTGACAAAAACATCTTGGTTTGCAGGTGGTGAACTTAACCAATTTATGACGATAGAGGAATCGGTAAAACGATAAATAGACGGTTTTTTTTAATTCAAAGAGTCTATAGCACAGTCTTCAATAAGTTGGTAGCAACACAGACCGGTAATGGTGCAACCTTAGTCTTAGCTGCAATTAAATTGGTAAGAACACTTCCATCTTCCTGAGTGAAGCGTCTGCAAACCAGAGTGAAGCGTCTCCAAACCCGATCAACTCGATATCAATAGAAGAGTTCAACCATCTCGGAATTTCTAATGACGCCAGCATGTGCAAATTATCTCTAATCTTAAGCCATTCATTACTAGTTTCAATAGGGAGTTCATCGTCCCAATCTACTTTTAACTGTCAAAGTGCTTGGTATAGAATCTTAACACCAATTACAACGGGGAAAAGCCACCCTAAAGGGTCAAATATTTTCGCAGCCTCCGACAGTAGAATACGTTTTGTTATTTTTGTCTTGGGTGATAAATTAACCTTAGAAGAAAACAAATCTTTTGTTGGTAAAAATTGTATACCCAAAATAGCAATGGTTTTTCAACCTTCTCTGATTTCTAGTGGAGTAATCTCCTGATCTTCAGGTGGAAAGTGAGACAGGAGATCAACATGATTTGCAGACCACTTTCTCAAATGAAATGCACAAGAATTTCTATTACCTGTCGTTTTTTCGCCTCTTCGATTGTGTCTGCTCCAGACATAACGCATCCATGTAGAAATCGTTTTTCAAAGGAAAATCAGGAGATTTTCTCCACATAATTCGCTGAAAATCGGCACCAGACTTGTGCACCCAGATTTGCCGAAACATTTTTTCGACATCACCTGAGAAAATAAAACGGTGCTTTCGGAATCTAATCAGAATGTTGATAAGGTTTTGTTGTATAGTAGGACCGACAAGAAGAGAAGAATTAAGTGACGCTCTCGATTTTGATATCGCAGAGGCATCAAACACTACGCGTAGTTTGGTAGTAGATCTTGATTCTTTGACTACTCCATGGTGTGGTAAATAGAAAATCTCAGAATGCAGTTTCTGCAGTTCGTCTATTGGAATCAGCTCCATGTGACCAAGCCTTTCATACTCTCTCATGAACTCTACATATTGTTTGCGGAGATTTTCATTCCTTAAGAGTTTCTGTTCAGGAGAGCTGAATCTTTTCAATGCTTCGCAAAGAGATTCGTCTAGCTTAGGTGTGTGAACCTTGAATGGAAGCGCTACTCTAAACCTGCCATCGCCATCTCTAATGCATCGCAACTTAAAACTTTCTGAACATAGTTCCTCATCCTTCAACAGTCTAGAAGTACATGTAACTTCTTCAATTTTTAAAAATCTTCTGAGAGTCCTATCTATGTCTATTACCTCTATATGATGAGAAACAAGTCTAGTTGAACTTTCAACATTTAGTAAATTGGCTGAATCTCTATAAATTCCTCCTACGATTAACCCTAATTTGGTATGTTGAGCTGTAGGTAATTGCTCACTTTGAATAATCTGCCCTTCTGTAAGAAGCAGTAAAAATCGATCACAACCGACCAGGATATCAATATTATCCGGAAGATTAAAATAGGGATCCGCTAACTGGAGATCGCGTAGTTAGCCGAGTTTGTTTAATGGTAAAGCCTTTGGTGGTAGATTTGACGTGATTTTTTGTAGAATATAAGCTGTCAAATCCATGCTATTACTATGGTCAATTCTAGATCGAATTTGAATAGTGGTAACGCCTTTGGAGCAACCAGCCTTTGCACCGTTAGGCGTGTCGATATTGAGTCGCGCACTAGTTCTTTGCAATCCAAGGTGATGAATGCAAGATTCAGTGGCGAAAGATCGAGTTGAAGCTGAATCAAGAGGCACGCGGCAAGATTGCCATATGCTAAATTTATCTTGGGCCTCAACCAGAGCTGTTGGTATTATTGCATTGTCATTTATGAAGCCCGTAGGTATCGGCTCATTAACAAATGCCCTTAGTTTGGTGGGTCACAAATAGCCACATGATGGCTGAAGAGCTTGGTGTGGCTCTGGGTGAGGCCATTGGTGTCGGTTGTGGATTGAAGTTAGGATTTGGTAAACTAGAGTATGATGTTTTTTTTTCACAGTGGTGACATTTCTTTTTGGTTCTACGTTTGAACACAGAGTTAGAGTCATTAAAACAATTGTAGCATCTATCGGATTCTCTAATATAGTCTCTACGTTTGCTTAGGTCCCTTTCAATGAATTTAGGACAATCACAGAGCCTATGCTCCAGGCCACTGCATAGAGAACAATTAGGGAGAGTTTGAACATGAAATGCCTTTGTTGATAATGATTTCGATGGTGAACTCCTCAGTTGACCTCGAGAAGCCTGTGGATTAAGAGCTTCTAGGGAATCCATACGTCTACTGAGAAATTTCAAAAATTGATCAAACGTTGGAAGATCTATTTCAGCTGTCTCTTTTCGCCAAAGTTGACGTGTTATTTCATCGAGTTTATTTTCAGCTATATATAGCAGCCAACAGTTCCTTGTTTCAGCATTTTGTCCTAATGCTTTTAATCCACGTATGACTTCATCACATGCATCGTGCATGTGGCCAAATTCTTCCGAAGAAACAGAAGTTGTCGGCTGAGATAAGTACAGTTCGATAAAATCATTGACTATATGTCGCTTCATCTTCAATTCTTAAATGACGTAATAGCTGTTCTGCTGGTCCTCTTAGCTGTCCTTTTAAATGTTGAAACTTTTGAGACTCGTGTTATCGTGGACTGTAGAACGAAAAAGATCAAAGAACGAGTGCCACTCTCTGGGCTTACCGTTGAAAGTTGGCAAACTTAGCCGAGGAAGCTTATAATCTGCAGCTAGGTTGATTGAAGTTGAGTTATTTGGAAGAGTTTCATTTAGGGAAAATGTTGGAGTAATTGCTTTTGAGCGCATGATCCTTTGCAGAATCGACAATATTTTATAATAGTCTTCATCCCGGGCAATTGGCATTTTTCGCAGCTTGACGAACGCAAAAACGGCTGATTTGAGAAAAATCACAGAACAAATGTTTTCGGGCTCGTCAAGGACAGGCGCCCCACGAAGTATAAAACATGTGGTAATCATCACATGAAATCGGCATCGGTCCAAGGACTATATGCCTCTACGTTTGACCAAACTTTCCATTTTAAAGTTCGTAAAGAGAAAATTCACACGTGATATTCAAATATAGCAAATTTACGAATGTTTAAATACAAAATTATCGAAAGAACCACCAAATAACTAATTCACCACACTATTATACACTAATATATTAATCAAAAATATTTAGTAACAGCAATAATTAAATTTATAAAATTCACTTTTATTTCCAAACTTTGATTAATGACGCAAATGTATTTAAATTTTTATCAAGAAATCTTTTTATTTAATGCAAGCAAATAAAAGAAAATAAATGCAATAATAAAATATAAAATAAATATGATACTCAAGGTTTTTACGATAATCCTATATAGCGGTACTGGATAACTAATTAAGTTCCGAAAGAATTTTCCATGTGGTAAGTTTTTGGTACAAACTTGAAAATTCCTTAATCAATCGGCTTAATCCAAATTATCCGAGCCAATCAGCAAAAGTAAAACCTCAGATATAATCGTTGAATGTTTAATTTTATTTAAGATTTATATTTATAATATTTCAACTTTTAAATTTATTTAGATGTTGATGACTTGATGTCCAAATTAATAAGAGAGAATATTATGTGTATAATTAAATTATTTGATAATTTACAGATTAAGAATTACAGTGTGTCCATAGAGTTGTGTACACTTAGATATTTGAAAAATATACATAAAAAATACAATAAATGTTGTTCATAATTTAATTATGGGGATTCTGATTATGATACGCTGATGACTGTATCGTTTAAAGATTGTGGTTCAACGGGTTCATTTGAGTTGTCCCAACAGACGTTTTCTTTTTGCCAGAGCAGAAAAAGTGATTTTTTTTTTTTCATAAAAAGAATATGAAGAAATTTGATCTAGTTTTTTAGTTGTGTTTGTGAACTGTCATTTAATGTTTTTGTAATTAACAGTATTTAATTAAATAATTTTTTAATTTAAAACGCGATTTAAACAAAACATTTATTTAAACAAGAACTTTTTGATTTAAAAAAATAATAATAAGTAAATGGCGTCTTGTTTGTTTACTAATTTGACAGATGTGTAAATGCATTTGTGTAACTTTATTGTATTTACAACTTGATCTACCAAAAAATCTAGGTTCAGAAAAATATTTTCAGATCAAAAAAAGACCAATTTTTTTGTACAAAAAGAATACGAAATGCAAAAAAAGTGATCTGACTGCTGCTCTTTTGCTCTTAGATCACTTTTTTTGTCAAAAAGAAAACGACATAAGATTACTCAACGAAACATTATCAATTTTTTTTATATCATTAGTTTCAATTTAAATACAATTGCTGAGAACATCCAGGTAATAAACGCGGTATAAAGAAGAATGTTTTCTGGTTCATTTAAGCAGTTTACCTTAGACTGTTCTAAATAAGCCAACTATAAAACCAACAAGTTGTATTCAAGATTTTAGATCTTAATAATAAAGATCTCAGATGTACAATTCAGGGAAAAGCATGAGCAGAATTAAATATTATCAATATTGTTTTTTGATAATTTATTGTATTGTTTATGGACAACAATTTTTAAAAGTTATTGATTGTTTTTAGAAAAATAGTTCTAACTCTTAAATCGAAATAATTAGTTTAGAGAGCATTCACGGAGGTGAAGTCGAACCAATGACATCCGCCTCATGGTTCTTGATTACAACAACTACAACATTAAATTTCTGCTGTATTGCATAGTTCTAACGAATGTGTAAACCATAGCAATTTTTAGTAGTCCTTTCAAAAAGAAATGAAAATGTTTTGAGTTACGAAGGAAAAATCGATAAAAATCAATAACTACTTATTCAACGCTCTGGCATCAATTCAACCCACTTCAACAGACAGTGCGAGAGCCTTTTCGATCGCAGGTAATTTCTGTACTAGATTACGTTCATCTGTGAAATTTGACCTATTGGACGCATTATTTTTTCTTAAATATTATTTTATTAAAAAAAATAAATTATAAGTTAAGTTTCGTTTCTATTTTTGGTTTACATACTGTATAATGAATTTTAAAATGTTATTTTCAATTTTTGATATAATATATTTAAAGTTTTACTAAAGATAGCTTTTTAAATAACAAAAAACCGGTTAAAACCCGGCTACCCGGTTTTTTATTTTATTAAAAACCGAAACCCGGGTTTTAAAATTACCCGGGTTTTTACATGCCCTACCTAGATCCCACAACAACTTACGCTCAAAGGTGTTGATGAACGCTTTTTTTAAACTTCTGCGGATTGAAACCACCTGAGACTATGGATTTCGGCAAACTATTCCTTTTGTATGCAGTTTGGACAAAAAAGTCTTTCTGCGATCTGCCAGTATGACAACGCGGGATCTCGACCGTTTGACTGCTTGCGCTAGCCGATTGCCGAGTGAAACGGGGGTAAGAATAAGTTTGAGGCATGATGTTGCTGATTTCATCTGAGCACTGTTGATGACGATATATGTAAAAAACAACAAGGTCAGCAACAGTGCGACGATGTTGTAGGAAGTCAAGCTTTGATGTCAAATCCCAATCACCCACAATTCGTATAGCCCGCTTTTGAACATAGTCCAAGATGGCCAAGATGGAAACAGAAGCAGCACCCCAAACAACAGTACTCCATACAGGGACGAATATAGAACCTATAAACATATATATATTTTCTCTCTCTCTCTGGCGTTTACATCCCATGGAGGGATTTTGCCGTCTGTGCAATCAGCTTCCAATCGTCTCGTTCCATGACCAGTTGACCCCAGTTTCGACATCCTATATCACGAAGGTCTTGGATGATGTCATCACGCCAGCGTTGTCTAGGTCTTCCTCTTCGACGAACACCAGCTGGTTGTTGTTGGGACGCTTTTTTAATCATTCTATCTAATGGTGCCCTTTCTACATGACCAAACCATCTAATCCGGTTAGATTTAATGAATCCGATTACATCGCAGCCTCCAAGAAGCTGTCTGATTTCATGATTCATTCGGATTCTATACTGATTTTCAGCAACTTTACATGGACCATAAATTGTTCGTATGACTTTCCTCTCGAATGTTGATAAAATTCTACAATCGGAGGAAGTCAGTGTCCAGCTTTCGCTTCCAAAGGTAAGCACAGGTCGAATTAATGCTTTGTAAAGTGTGAGTTTGCACGACTGCGAAAGATGTTTAGATCGCAAAAGTTTTGAGTATGCGTAGAAAACTCTGTATGCGGCTGAGACACGAGCTTTAATATCTGCCTGCATGTCATTTGACGATGTTATTACAGACCCGAGGTATTTGAAGTTTTCCACACGTTCCACTTCATAGTCGCCAGTATTCAGATTGCCGGGAGGTTTATTCCTGGATGTTGTTAATAGTTTAGTCTTGCCGGTGTTAATGCATAATCCAAGTCGTTTAGCATTTCTTTCAAGCCGAGAGAGACTATCCTTGATATCGCTTGTTCTACGTCCGAGAAGCACAATATCATCTGCATAGCCAAGAATTTGACTAGATTTGTTAAATATACAGTTTTGTGTCTCAATGCGGCTTTTTCTTATCGCGTACTCAAGCGCCAAATTAAATAGTACGGGTGCGAGTGCATCACCTTGTCGAACACCTGATGTTATATCAAAAGAGTCAGAAACTGACCCTTCGATTACTATTCTACAGTTTGATCCCGATGTTGTGAGTTTGCACAGAGAAACAAGTTTCTCTGGAATACCAAGGCATATGAGTGCAGACCAGAGGTTGTCGCGGATGATGCTATCATATGCTTGCTTGAAATCAACGTAGAGCTGGTGAATGCTGATGTTGTACTCCCAACATTTTTCCAGAATCATCCTTAAGGTAAAACATTGATCTGTGGTTGAACGGTTGGGACGAAAACCACACTGATAGTCGCCGATGATAGATTCGGCAAACGGGATGAGCCGAGCGAGTACGACATTAGCTAGTATTTTATATGCAGTGTTCAACAGTGCGATTCCACGATAATTTGCACACTTTAGGCGGTCACCTTTTTTATGTAGCGGAACAATGAGAGCTGTTTTCCATTCAGCAGGTAGTTCTTCTTGGTCCCAGATTGCAAGAATCAGATCATATATACGTGAGACCAGAGCTGCTCCTCCATTCTTAAGTAGTTCTGCAGGGATTCCATCGATACCTGGTGATTTGCCATTTTTTAATTTTTTGATGGCAGCTTCCACTTCTTCTATTGTTGGGTAAGGGACAAAAATCTCCTCACTTGACGGAGCAATTGCTCGAATAGGATGAACTTCGTTCGTCCTATTCAGTAGGTCTTGAAAGTGGGATCGCCATACTTCCAGCACATCACGTTCCCTTGTTGTAAGCTCGTTGTTTCCATTTTTGATGGCTGTAGATCTTGGGTGGAAATCTTTGGTCAGATTCCGCGCATTGGCAAACACTCTTTCGAATTTCCATTAGCCGCATGTTGGTTGATGTTTTCGATACAGCTCTTCATGTGTTCGCGTTTCTTTTTCCGTAGGAGTTTTGCTGAGGCTTTTCTGGCGCATAGATAATCAGTTTGGGAGCTTCGGGTGTTTCTTGTTAACCATTTTTCTCGCAGTTTTTGTTTGTGCTCAATGCTTTCGCGGCACTCGTCATCAAACCATTCGTTACGTGATTTCGGTGGTCGTTTTCCGATTGTAGTTTGTGCTGCGGATATGATGGTTGATTGAAGCGTTTGCCATTCTTCTTGTATGTTTAATGGCATCTCAGATGGGATGTCATGCTCTTCTATGTTTTGCGTTACAATTTCCTGATATCTATTCAGTGTTTCCAGGTGTTTAAATGCTTCGACATTCCAGCGCACGGTCTTTTTTGCTTGCCTATTAAATGTAGATGATAATTTGCACTTATACTTAAAGATGACAAGCATATGATCGGTGTCCATATCAGCACCTCTGTATGATCGAACGTCAGTTACACTTGTAGAGTGTCTCTTAGAAATCATGACGTGATCGATTTGATTTTCAGTTCTTCCATCATTTGATTTCCACGTTGCTTTGTGGATTCTCTTATGAGGAAAGAAAGTGCTAGATATTACTAGATCATACATCATAGCCAGTTCAGCTGTGCGAAAGCCGTTATTGTTACTAGCATGATGCAAGCTGTTAGGGCCGACATGTGTTTTAAGTTCTGCACTTCTACCAATTTGCGCATTGAAGTCACCTACCACGATTTTTATATCGTGCCGCGGGATGTTATTGATGACTTCTTCGAGTTCTAGGAAGAACAGGTCTTTAATGTCATCTGCTTTGTCTTCAGTAGGTGCATGAACATTGATGATCGTTACATTAAATTTTTGCGTGCGGATTCTCAGTGTGCATAACCGCATATTAATTGGGCAGAAGTCGATAACATGCTGATTCACGCGACGGTGTATAAGAAAGCCAACTCCAAATTCTCCTCCGTTTTCATGACCGCAATAGTAGAGAGTGTATCCTTTGGCTGTTTCGTGGATTCCACTCCCTGGCCATCTTAGTTCTTGTAACGCCACTATATCCAGTGTATAGCTATTGATTTGGTTTGTAAGTTTCAGTAGATCTCCTGGTCTTCTAAGGCTTAGCACGTTCCAGGTTCCCATTTTTAAATCGTAGTCCGGGTACAGTTTCCGAGGTCGTTCTAATAGTGAATCCGAGATAATCCGAGGCCTGTGTACAGAATTCATGACAAGTAGTTTTTTACGGAAATGGGGTGTTAGCCCTTCGCCCAACCCAAATTTTCGTGAATGGGTTCGTTCTGCATCTTTAGGTCACCAGAAACAACCTTTTTACATGTTTATATAGCGAGCCGCTTGATCCAAGACAGACGCCCGCTACAAACCGCCCCTAACATGGAGAACAGACGCTTGCTACACGTTTATATAGCGAGCCGCTTGATCCAAGACAGACGCCCGCTCCAAGCCGCCCCTAACATGGAGAACAGACGCTTGAGTTGCATTGGTTTTGTGGCGCCAATGACTCGCCATGGTGCAGAATCATTGAGTATAAGCAGTATTTACTCTGCCCCTCTCAACTACACCAACCTAATTCTGTTAGCATTACCCAGGTAGCACGGCGTAGACGTAGAATTTCGGATTTCACTACCCAACATATATAACATATATATATACTTTATCATTTATTATCCTGTCCGTCCATTTTAGTCTAATCATGCGTCTGAAGCATCATAACTCGAAAACCTTTATCCTCCTTCTCTCCTCCACCCCCACTGTCCAAGTTTCAGAATCATAAAGAGCCGTGCTCCAGACGTATAGTTTAATAGTTTTTTACCACTACTAGGTTGTATTTTTCACAAAATTCTCCAAGTCTATCTCCTCTCTCATTTCTTTTCCCCAAACCATATGCTCCTACTTTACTCCCTCTTTACCTTTTCCTACAACAGCATTCCAATCTCCTAATACTATTAGATTTTCATCTCCTTTTACATATGAAATGAGTTTTTCTATATCTTCATAAACTTTTTCAACTTCTTCTGCATCAGCTTGTAAAGTTGGCATATACTCTTGAATCGAAGTTGTTATTATTGGTTTAGTCTCTAAATTTAGAACTGCTCTATCACTAATATGTTCATAATAATTAACCCTATGACCTAATTTCTTATTTAAAACAAAACCCACTCCTGTGATTTCGTTCTTTGCTTCTGTACTTATTATCCTGAAATCCCCTGACCAAAAGTCTTGTGCTTCTTTCCATTTCACTTCACTTATGCAATAATATTTAAATTCAGTCTTATCATTTCTATCATAAGGTTTCCCAACTTTCCAAGTACATTAAAACTACGAACATTCCATGTTCTTATTTTTATGTTATCATCTTTTAGTTTCACTATTTTGGTAACTGTTTTGATGAATTCATCCCGGGTAGTCCTCATCCGGAGATTGCGATAGGGGACTATTTTATCTCCGGAATATTTTACCTTGGATGAAAACATCATATTTATTTAGGTATTTGGGTAACCCTTAAGGTGACTCTCAACTTTCCATACTGCACATCCTCGGAATACCACATAGGGTCTTTAAAGGAGTGGTTTATCATAACTTTTTACATCCTATGCCGTTGGTTCCTACTAAATAGGAACTCTTCCACCTTTTAAAGTTGGTGGATTTCAAGCGCTAGACAGCTGTAAATGTGTCTTTTCGGTCCTGGTCATTAATTAATCATTCTGAATGTTTATAGTTAAAGAAAAGGGTCTTGGGCAAACATGGCATCTGGGGATATTCAAGGCTTTAAAAATTAAGTGCCGTGATTATAATATAATTGATTGTGATTATGATAATAATAAAAAAACTGGTGTTATGTTTTATTATAAAACCATAATTCCTGCCCTCATTAAAATTAAAATGTTTACTTTCGGTTGAATCATAGTCCTGACTTTTCTGACTGACTATATAATGTTTATTTTTTTCATTTTTTCCAATCGTCAAAATAAAGTGGGCTTTTCCTTAACGCTTCATAAATAGCAATGAGATAGAGGGGTGCTCACAAAATCTCTGGGTGAAATTCTCAACAATTGTGGTCATTCTAGTAGATATTATACAATGGCAGTAAACACATCTCCACTTTTTGATTGCCTTAAAAGCAGCAATATCTTAAGGAAGGCATATATGACTTAAAGCGCGATTTCTATCTAGTATTGCTCAACAAAAATCCATTGGATTAGAGTGTAGATAGATAATTAGTAGATATGATATATGATAAGAATTCCTAACAGAACAATAATATTTATATTAACTATAACTTTTATTTATCAGTATGATTTCGATGACAAAATAGTTTAAAAATAAAACTGGGTTAAAATAGGTCAAATATATTATTTTTATTTAAGATTTGAAAGCAATTGTTGGCAAAATAATATTTTAGTTTGCTTTAGGGAGTTTTTATATAAAAATCCGTCCATGGCAATGCTCATCATCTCGCAATTTCCCGGAATAAATTTTTTAAAATTAAAATTTGCGGTTTTTTTCAAATTAGGTTTATGAAAAAAAAATTGACATGCGTGGTAGACAGTACATAGTACTATTGAAAACCGGCCGAAAAAAAACCTACTTTAAGTCGTATTTTAAAGTCGTTAAACTAAGCAATAGTCGGTCCATTACTTTAGTGTTTAATTCCACAGTAATGTATTTGTTGAAAATACAAAAAAAATAACTCGACGACCGTGACAGGACTCGAACCTGCAATCTTCGGATTCGAAGTCCGACGCCTTATCCATTAGGCCACACGGTCTGATATAAATTCATGTTAAATAGATTTTTATAAAATGCTAACATCCTTTTTAGGTAGATTTCATATATTTTTCTTCACCTTAGATCCTGTAGTTCGCTCCCTTATTTAAATTATCCCAAATTAATATTTTATCTTTTGTTTCTAAAAAACGGCATGACAATGGAAAATTTTAGTCAATTAATAATAAAATTTCTCACTTCAATTAGTTACACAATCCATAATCACAATCAGTGCATCTGAACGATAATCACTAAAATCATAACACAGTACGTATATATTTATTTTAATAAATCATAGTAAAGCTTTTTATCTTTTAAAAACAACGAACTATAGTAATGTACAAATAATAGAAAAAAATTCTAATGAAATAAATTGAATTCAATAAACTTAATCCACCCTATGGAATGATGGATGACTAATAAGCCAACTTTTAAAACCGACACCTGTAGAATCGACTACAATTATTGAACGTTTAAAATTGAATGCGAGAGTTCTAATTTGCTGTCTTGATTTTTTATTATATATCTATTTCTTTTAGTTTTGTTGTAATTTTAAATAAATCTTTATATGTTTGCTATAAACCAATGAGTTGATTAAAAAATTATTTGTTATATATATTAATACGCGAAATTGCGTAGCGTTATCGCACGTTATTGACCTTTGAAAAAAAAACGATTTTTCAGGAAGAAAAAAATTTCAACTTTAAAAACAAAAAATGTCGGTCAAGCGCGAATAAAAGTCGCTCAACGATTTTTTCTTATACATATATACAGTTATATAGTTTTACTTTGTAAATTCACTAAATGTAGTGTCGTTACTAAATGTAAGTAAATTCACTAAATGTAGCGTCGATAAATATTATAACAACTATAATACCTATAATAATTATAATAAAAGTTAACTATTTTAATATAGTAAATTTGTTTAATAGCGTAATTTTTTTGTCTATAGTAAGGTATAATTAAATTAAATTAATCAAAATGTAACGTATTTTTGTTTCTAAAAGCAACAATTGAGTTATTTTTCACTTTTTTGTGCCTCTTTTGTTTTTTCTGAAGTCGGTTCTATTTTTTTTTTAAGTTTTTTTATTTTTAGTGTAGTCATAAAGCAAATGTCGGCTAGAAAGCGTTCTAAAAGTAATAACTTTAAATGCCGGAAAAACTTTCATCAGTGACAATCTATTAATTATGGTTTTGCGATTTTTGGCACAAACGGCATACATATTTCCCGTCATAGAAAATTATTTACGATAACCTCGACGAGTATAGCAATATAATACTGCCCACAACACCCAAACAGAATAATATGTTTTGACGAAATCAACGAAAATGCATAAAAAATATGGTTTTTTCCAATTTTCTGAATAACGGTATTTTTCACATTATAAAAAAAATGATGGGACCATTTCGGAATAAACCCGAATAGAATACAATTTAAATCATCCAAATCGAACAAGCCGTTTTTGAGAAATCGGTGAACATACATAAAGAAAACCACAGTGAAACACATAACCTGCTTCTTTTTTCAAGTCGGTTAAAAACTGACAATTGTTACATCGTTTTAATTTTTTTCAAATTTAGCTATCCAATTACGTTCGAAATAAGGTGAGGCGAAAAATCTGGTCAACGACGGAACAATCCTCCAGTTTTTGTATGTCCTACTAAAGGTTAAACATGCGTATAGCATGCCTGGAAAATGGTGGATTAGAATTTTTTGACCTGCAGCCAAATTCTGTTACTGTGAAGTGGTGAAGTGTTAAAAATTTCTTCATTTCGATTTTATCATTAATTTTTTATCATTTTACCATTTTTGCGATTCTATATGCGATTTGAGTGTTAAAAAATCGAATAACAAGACCGCACTGTCAAACGTCAAGAACACATAAAATTAAATGTTTATTTTAACGTTTAACACAATTTAAACGTAAATTTTTACAAATTTAAATATATATAAATATTTTAGAAATTAATTTTGAAAAATTAGGCTGTATTTAATTTAGAAATGCAATTTTAAAAAATCGAATCGCATTGACGTTATAGCGTATCGATACAGTGTATCGACATAATGTCAATAACAACAAAAGAAACGATTTCATTTTATTGGCAAATAAAAAGTCAGTGTTAACTTTATAGTTTTAAAACTTCACTCACTTAGATATTTTTGCGGTGAAGTGATAAAAAATTTATCACTTCTCCGCTTCACAGTTACAGAATGAGATGCAGAGTTGACCATCTATGTTTTAGGGTAAGGCATTGGTTCTAAATTGTTGAAAATTTTTTTAAACATGCTTGATCTACGACATCAGCCCAATTTAAAAAAGTTTATTTCTTAATATTTTGAACAGCGAAAGCAAAAATTTAGTTGTATATTTTTTGCCCGTGGGCCACCTTTCATAAATTAAAACCTTTCCAACACATATAAAACCGTTGATATCGGGTGAGCCCTTCTCTTGCAATTTCATTTCAAATTCGCCCTATACCCTTCATCCTTTCATAAATTACCCAGGGAATTGAAATATTAGTTTGAATAGGTGGCATGATAATACTAGGTGACTTGATATCTTCGGTGACATGATATATTCAGAGACGTTAATTTATAATTCATTATAATTAACACTAACCATACCTATAGCTTCAATTATAAAAAAACATAAATTAGAATTTTTAGAAAACTTTTGGACCACCCTGTTCTAAAACTTAAATTTCATAAAACACAGTTATTTTTTGTTTCACTTTTACTATTATACTTATACTAAGTATATACCTAAGTTTATAGAATAATAGTTTTTTGCTATTAAACTATCGACACATTGAGCGTTTATAGTTTATACCACAAAATAGTATTATTCTATCTGTGGTATAAACGCTCAGAATAATATTGACAGATAGAATACGGCTACCGTATTTCAAATTTGAATATAAAATCTTTTTTTTTTTGTTTGTTAAGAACCTAGACAAAAAGTCTTTGGCCAGACTTATTCTTATTATTAATACAATCATTTTAATTTACAATTCAATATTTGTTTCTAAAACATGATTAATAATTAATTTAGTTAATTCACCATTGGGATTATTCATTATAAATTTAAAGTTAATCATTTCATCATTTCATTTCTTCTTCTGTCACAAAAAAGTATTATGTGATCCAATGATCCTTCTTCACCACATTCACACAAATTATCATTTCTTAAACGTATTTTATAAAGATGCTGTGGACTTCTACAGTGGACTTCTACATATTCACAAAAATTTGTTAAATTATATTTCACATTTAAAACTACTTTCAAAGTCTCAACCCTTAATTGTGATTTTGCGATGTCCATACTCTTTATTTACCGCAGAAAAAATGTATCCCGTTGGAGCATTACATTCTGGTAGGGGCAGCACATATTCTATAATTGTTAGTGCATTATTGTATGGAACATGGATTGTTTCAAAACGATGAAATGTTTGTAGCCATTTGTTCTCCATTTGTATTGTGATTTGTGCCAAAACCGAATATTTCTTTCCGTTCGCCGTCGTTCCCCACCTTGCCGTGTTTTTTTTAATTGCGAAAAATTGGGCCTGTCCGGCCAAAAGTGGGACGTCTGGTCACCTTACTATAATATTGTCTCTGTTTACTGTGCATACTCACGTTAAGTGTTCATCAACACATTTGACATATCTTGGTTTACGTCCACAGTAATTTTGAAAACATGTACAAAACTACTACGTGAACCAAGAATAAAACCTTGACACTTCTTGCATTGTGTTATTCTCATAGAGTTTTTCTTAACGGTTTAATTTCCACTCTCATATACTCAATATATTATATTATAAATGTGTTGAATATTTTTATTTTGTTCCAATGTTAATGTTAACAAAAACAGAGGAAGTCCTCTTTTATGGATTAGTTTTGGATCCATTGTCGTTAGTTTTTGTTTCCTTTTTGATGATGTTAACAGCATTTAGCACTTTAAGACCTCTAAGGGTCATATAATCAATTACATATATCGTTGGTCAGTGAGGATGTGGCCCTCTTGCCACTTTGATTGGAGGATCATTTTTTTTTTAAGTGTAACCCACTAATATCTGTAAATGTTTAGTTTCATTGTTAAATTTCTGTTCGGTTCTGTTTTGGCAATTCTTATCTGGCGTGGCGTACTCTTTTTCAGTATCCAATCTTTTTCTCTTTCCAGTTTTTCTTCATTTGTTATACACTCAAAAGGGTTTGTTCGATTTTTAAGATTTCTTCCGATGTTTAGATTATTCGTTAATATTTCCGATTTACTTGCTTTTCGACTCCATTTCAATTTCGTCTCGGATGGTCTGGTTCCAAAGAAGAAATTTCATTGCTTAGCTATAATGGATGTTATTTCCTCTATTTTGCTTAGACTTTTCTAAGCTACGATTATCCTTTTATAGATTGCTGTGTCCTTCTCTATCTGAATAGTCTTGTTGAATTTCTTCACTTTAAGTCTCCACTTTATTTGTTTTATATTTGGAAAAATATCTTTCTCTTTCCCGTCTTAATGCTAAATTCTTTATTTTGATTTGATTTCAGTAAGTGACTTCTTCCCTTCCCTTATTTTATCTAAACTAAAGGAAAATTCCTTCATTTTTAGTTTAAAACAAAATTTTTTTTGCGGCATTCAATCTATTTTCAAAAAAAATAAAAACGAATTAATTTCAAATCTGCTATATTTTCTTGACATTTATGAAAATCACCATTAGACACACTCGATTCCCTGCTCTACTGTTTTTAATATGTCTGTCATGTCATTTTTAATAAAAAAAAATAAAATCAGCTGGTATAGTGTCCTTTCTGTGTGCAAATTGAAAAAATTATAAAAAAATAAATTAAAGTTATAATATAGAAGAAATTTTAAGTCTTCAAATAATCTCAAATTACTATATACATAAAAGAAGAAAAAAAATTGAAAAATAATAACAATAAAGAAACAATCGTATTAAAAAGTAATGTTATTGACATGATAGGAAATGGGGTCCCAAACCTTGGAAATATTACGCCAAGGCGTTTGGGCCTCTTTAACGGGAGGCTGGTTTTATGATCCACATCAAAATGTTTTTTGTAACGCAGTTCATCTATACATATGGCTATTTTTATTATGTATGCCATTCATAACATATCTGGTACGTTCAAATTTCTCTCAACTTCCAGTATGACATCTTTTTATTAAATTGGTAATATCTAAATAAATTATAAATAAATAAATATAAAAGTAAGGTTATGGTGACGTGACAAAGAAGAGATTTTTTTTTCTTAAATTTCATTTCTTGTTTTTTTTGTTATTCCGTTATGGTATTCAATTGCAAAAAAACACACCAACACCAAAAGTTTGGTAATCAAAATCAAAGTATTTGTTTTAATCGTTAATGATAATTTTTATAGCCAAGTGATTAATTAAATATCATTCTATCAATTATTTTCTTTCTGTTTATTTTTAGTATTTCACGACATACATAACATGGAGTATTTATTGTGTAATGATAGCCATTCTAACAACTATACTAAAAATACTAAATTTAGCATTTCATTCAATGTACGACAAAGCACAGGCAATGTCGGATGTGAATTTAAAAAGTTCATCAAAAGTGTTACGAGAAACATCAGGGTTTGTTATACTTTGTTGGATTGTTTATATTTGTGTAATAACTATTTTTCGTTTTAGTGATGACGATGCTGGGATTGAAATGCAAGTACTTGGTTCATCTGAAATGCCATCCAGAACATCAATCGAAAATCATAGTGATGAAATTAGTTGTGCTAATAGTGCGGTATCAAATTATTTTCAAGAACCTGTATCTAGTACAATTGGTAAGCTCTTTGGTTCATATTTCATAAAAATATTAAAATAATTAATATATTTTGCTTTTAGTTGATGTTCATCGAAAAAATAGTTCTGAATCAAGTGATAGCATTGGAATCTATCCATCAATTTCCTTACAAACATCCATTACAACACATAATGCCGATATATGTAATACAACATCAAATCATCGTCGCCAAATTTCATCAACAAAATCAGAAAATTTAGATACTAATGTTCATGAATTAAGAGAAGTAATTCATGAAAGTAGTAGTAGTAATAGTTGTAAAGAGAAATCTATAAGTAATGAAAATAATACACTTAGTAATTATAGTCAAAATAGTGCTAGTATTGATAGTGGAATAACATTGAGGAAATCATTATCCAATCGTCACGAATCAATTGAACGGGATGAAATTAAAAAACGAAATAAACTACTGAGACAGGTAAGAAAATTTGTTTTACTATAATAACGAAATTTATGAAAATGAACATATAATTGAACATAATGCACTAATTAAGGAGATAGAGAAAATGGGTAGCGATCATCTGTATCTTAGGACCGTACATCCTTTGGCGTTGATTTTCAAATTCGTATGTCAATTGCGACTCGAGATATCGGGGCCAAAAGGTCAAAATGCGTATGCTTTTGCTTATCTGTTGACTCGATATCTCAGAAACTATTTGACCTAGTCTCCGAATTTGGTACACAGGTTGCTCATGCCAATATCTCTTTTTGTGTTCTTGTTTTGTAATATTCTGTTATATTCAGTGATTGTTTTCCTCGTAGCTTTCGATAGTTTTGTATCTAGGGCTTACACCGTTCTGGTTTTATCTGAATAGAATAATTCACAGTATTTCTTATAAACATTAGCTGCTTACCAGAAAAATTTCGGGAATGTTTATTATCGTCTTCGTTTATCTTCTTTTATATCGTCTTCTACGGACTATTTCAAATATTGCTATCTCAGTTCTGCAGCTTTTTTTCCTTGCTTTAGCCTTTTCTGGGTAACCCGAGTTAAATTGGTGATGTAGACGTCGTTGGCGTTGAAGTGAAGTTGTTGTAGCGACGGATGAGGCGCCAATCTTCTGTCTCCATATTTAAATTTAGGAACTCTGCTACTGCCCTTGGGGGTACCACAAATCTTCCTTCGTTAGGTCGGTTGAGTTTTCTGGACATTTGAATAAATGGTTTAAATCATGTGACGTACCGAAGGACATCAGGTGTACTTGTTAATAACTTCAGGGTCAATTCTATTCATATAGTTTAAATATCAGGAAAACCCTACGCTGATTAGGCATTCCAAAAATGCGAGACTTGATCATATCACGTTGAAAAGCGAAAGCTATACACCTAGTTAATCGAACAGTAGAATACGTTGCTTCAATTGCTCTTGTGTGATGATTGAGGTTTGATAGTTCAGGCAAAATCGATTTAACCCCTACGGAAGTTCGTTCATCCATAATGCATTTATTGGAAATCTTTAAATCCGCGACATTTATTCTATGTTGCAAGGAATCAAGCTCATTTGTAAGAGTGGAGGTACTGTTTAGTCAGAATTTCATTATGCTCGCGCACCGGTAATATATTACATTTCTCGTGCAGGTGATCTCGATAAGCCATTCGGTTGCGGTTTTCTTTCAGATTTTGTGTTGTTTATTTGCAGGTGCGGTGTAGTTTATAATAGATCTCCATATTGCTTTCTTTGTCGTGATAATGTTAGTTTGATCTTTTCTCCAAGAAGTACCAGCTAGTTACCATTATTCCTATTTTCCAGTCAGGTCACCTATTGTACATGAGCATTGAATTGGAGTAGTGAATCGAAATTTACGCTCTACAGATTCAGATTTTGACCATAGAAATTAACATGTTTATGCAAATGGTGAGTATTGTATTTACCTTTTTCGTCCATGTGGAAAAAGGTGTAGATGTAGATTTTTCAGTAGAAAGATCGGTCTTTTATTCAGACGTTCAGATAGGTATTCAGAATATTGGCGAGTTGTTCCAGGTAATTTCTTAAAGTAAAGTCATTTATGATGATGAATGTGTTCGTTGGACGAAATATAATGTGAATGCTAATGAGGATTGTTGATGTTGTCACCAACTGTCCGGTTAAACTGTCCGGTACATTTTCATCCAAAAAAAATCTGCTCGGGTAAATCAAAAACATAAACAACTTTAATTTAAAATTGTTAATTGTAGGAAGTATATGAATTGTACCAAACAGCATTCTTGAAACTATTTTGACAATTGTTCGCATGCAAACCATCCAAATGAAAAGCCACAATATTTTTCAATGTTTGTATTTGACTACATTGAGACTTGAGTGATAATTATATTTGACCAAAAATCCATATTTTAGCATACACATTAAAATTAAAAACTTTTCCTCCTCAACCTTTCCTGTTTTTCTATCAGTCATAAACAACATGTTAATCAATTTTTATATTGGCATTAGTTTGCTAAGTTTTCGATCGTATTAATCGTTTTAAGGCAGTTGCCAGGCTCGTTCGTTTTTTGAAAAATCGTAAATATTTTTAAATATGTCATAAAAATCGCAGATTTAAAAAAAATCATATCTACATTTTTGTAGGAAATTTAACTCTCTACAAAAAATCTCCTGATTATTTTTTGCATAAAACATAATTCTGGTGATATTTTGAAAAAAACTCGAAATTCTTCAACAAATTATAAAAACATCTTCATATGACAAAAAAGTACTAATTTCGTTCCTTCTCTTCACGATTATATTTTTATTCTTTATTCAGCAGAAGAAGAAAATTAATACTTTTTCGTCATCCTTTTTATTTACGTTTTTTTGAGTTACGAGATATAAGTTTTTTTCAAAATATCATCAGAAATATACGTTTTGGGTTAAAAATGAATAAAACCTTTTTGTAGAAAACTAAATTACCTATAAAAATGTTGATATGATTTTTTTACATCTGTGTATTTCATGAGATAATTTTAAAAAATGAACTTTGTTGATTTTGCTGCACGTGTATTTTCTATTTAAAAAAAATGCCCTTGTGTTTTTTTCCCCCAAAAAGAATTTTTTGGAGGGCGTCTGAAAAAATTTAATTTTTAACAACCAGTCTAAAATACATGTAGTGGTAACTTTGAGCTTAAGATCGTGTTCAAAGTTTTAAAAGACGTTTACTGTTTCAACTGTCGAAATTCACTTGTTTGGTATAAAAAATAACATAATGTGGCGCACAGGTATAAAATAGACCTTCTTTCTAAATTACCATTTTATGTATGCGAATACAATAGAAAGCGTCAACTCAGGCATTGCGCGTCATTACAAATATTACACTGCGCTACAAATATGGATGAGTTTCGAAGAATATTTGCCAGATCGTTTTGAAATTTTGTTCAGAGAATATACTCAAATATATGTACATTCCGAAAATGCAATAAAAAAATTTTGATTATCTGAAATTTCTAACCCCCCCCTCTCCCCCTGTTGCTTTTGAAATCCCCTCCTCCACCATTCCAGTTCTCGTGAACCTGGCTTTAATTCTATTCCAACTAATTGAATAAAAACATATGGAGAAACCTTAATGAAATGGGATGCTCTATTAGCGAGAAAACGTCTGGATGGCACGCTGTAGCGTTGGTGAATAGGATGATTCTGGGTAATTTCGATGCTGAGAATCCATCGTCTTAGAATTTAAAGCAATATTTTACTTCATTTTAGTGGAAATTGCTTTGTCAATTTTTTTTACGGGGAGTAAAAAAAATGACCCAAATGCTAATCAATCTGCCGAAAAATTTCATCAGACTTGCGCACACAAACTTACTCCCAAAGCCTTTGCAAATTTACGCACCAGGACAAGATTACTTGGCTACTCCGTGAAGTGATAAATAGAAAGTCTGAGAAATGGGTTTCAGCAGCTTGCCTATTTGAAAGCATTGATTAGCTGTACGTTGGCCAGCTTGATTAACCACAATTTTAAACATTACGTCCTTCCTTCTAACAGACCCTGTCAAAATTTTCTTAACGTAATTCATTCTCTTCTTGCAAAATGGAAGGACGCAATTTTTAAACATTAATTCCTTCACTCTAACAGTGGCAAATGAACTCTATTCAGTCAACGGTAATACCCCCAGTCTTAGCTAGGGAATATTCTTTCCAATGATGGAGCGTTATTTCCGATTTCCACTCTCTGGAAGTTGCCGCTGAAAATCGTTACCCTTAACTTAGAAACCTAATAATCTGCTACTAATTTTATTGAAGCTGCGATATTTAGAGGGTTTGGTTTGACCATTGACCAGACCATTTCTGATATCTTCTGGCCATCTAACCGAACATAATGCAAAAAACATTAATGCGATAGTTTCCACACAAGATTTTTGTTTATTTAATAATCTAATAACATCGTACATTGTTTCTTTCTTCCAGATTTCACTTGATGCGGAAAAAATGCCAACAACAGAATCGTCTTCCAAACTTCAACGTCATCGTAGTTCTGATGATCAAGAGGATCATCAAAGACATAAAAATAAGTCCAACGTTTCGTTAATCTTACCGCATCATCATCATCACCACCACCATCATCATTCATCAAATCAAAATAATCACAGTCGTTTGCAAAGTCTTGCATCTGATTTATATTTAGAAAATAATTACACAACGAAATCAGAACTCGCAATTGAAAATATTCCGAATGATTTAAATAATAAAAATTATTTAAATCAAAAATCAACACCAATGCGACGTGATTCAAACTCTACAATGTCAGCGTTACAACTTCCCACCATGGCATCATCATCATCATCACGTTTACGAAGACATTCAAATACAAGCGGAAAACCATTATCAAATAGTACATCAGTTCGACGGATAAAAAGTGCAGCTTTAGAGGTATGTTGTGCTCCACCATCAGTTTCTAATTTAACACCCCACCCGAATAGTATAGAAGCAATTGGGGGTCAAATATTAAGAAATCCACAACACACCGTGCTACCTCCGCCGAGTAAAACTTTGTCTAGGAATCCGCATTTAAATTTATTTCCAAAACCAGGCGGAAGCAGTTTAATATCGAACAATAATTTAAATTCTTTAGTGGATCATGTTTATCCAATTGAAGAATTAGCTGATGAAGGGGGAGGTACCTCTGGGCGCAGTCTAAGTGATGAATTTACGTTAAATCAAAATTCCGATAGCGATGATGATGATGACGATGATGGGGATGAGGATAGTCGGGAAACTCATTCAAACAATCCAAATCAAAGACAATCAATAACTGAAAGTGAATCAGATTTAGATCGTCTTCAATTACAATCGACTGATTCGGATACCGAGAACAATGGATCACGTTCCCCGTTATTAGAAATAAGAAACAGAACTACACTGTTTTCTGCTGAGAAAGCAACAGGAAGCACATCGGAGAGTAAATCTAAATCAAATACTGAAATTGTTGATAAAAAATTAAAAAGTGATAAAATTAATTTACCATCAACATCAGGTACGTCTGAAAAATTAAGTGGTGCAAAAAGTGAAGAATCTGAAGGACCTTCAAGTGATGGAGAACAAGCAAGTGCAGGTTCTAAAGATATGCTTCTCTCCGAAAAAGAAAATGGTCAATATATTACATTTGAGGTATCCGGGATGAAAGAACAATCTGACTTTAATATAACAATAGTAGCCAATAAAGAAAGAACATTTACAGCATTTAGGAGTGATAGTCCAATAAATGTTGAAGGAATTCCACCAAGAAGTTTAGGTGCAATACCTAAATCCAGATCACGTTCATCACCACCCCGTCGTTTTTTACCTGATGATCATTGGCGACCGACACGAAATATTGCGTTGCCAACACGTCAATCAGATAGGTGTCCCCAAACACCAACTCCATCAATATTAACATTTCTTAATTCAAGACCTGATCATCCAATATCAAATTATCATCAAATTGCACCAATTTATCCATCAACAAGTCAAAACACATCAGAATTTCAATTGCGAAGTTTTTCTGCATCACGTCCACGATCCTACGCTGTGTTAGAACCGCATCGACTTCGACGTCCGAAAATTCGTAGATCAACTCGTAGTAAACATAGAAGAGAACCAATTGATAGTGAAAACCTATCAAAGGAAGATAATGACACAAATAATCAAAGAGTTACCGAATGTTTGCCATCTTTTGAAAAAATTGCTAAAAGATCAATTGATAATTCACTATCGTTGGAAAGATTTATAGAAGGAACTCTTAATTATGATTTACAACCGAATTCAACGGATCGTTGCCCGGTTCAATTATTAAGTATAAGTCGTGTTGATTTCAATGAAACCAGTTTTCCAGATTTCTGTCGTCATTACATTGCGAATGAGAAACCAACACAAACAAAACGTTGTTATATTTTTCCTTTAAATTGGTTTGGTAAAAAATCAAATATTAAAATTTCTATGGATCGTTTGCAGTTGCTAGCGTTATTTGATCGTGATAATGGATGGATACAAGTAATACTTGCAATAATATTATCAACATTGGTTTCTGTATTGGGATCACTAGTTTTGCATAAAGGATTTTACGATGATATTTTCGCTTTTATATTTTGTTTTGTCATTGCTGGAAGTCAATACTCATTATTAAAAAGTGTTCAGCCGGATGCTGCATCACCGATACATGGTTTTAATAAGACTGTCGCCTTTTCACGTCCTATTTATTTTTGTATATGCTCAGGATTATTATTATTAGCAAATTATATGACAGAAACAATGCCAACAGACGGTAGATTAAATCCATTTGAAATTTTTGGGTTTCATTTCTTACAAAAAGAAATATTGTCAACAATGGAATATGTGTTAACGGCAATGTTACTACTATTTCCAATATTCTTCAGTCTAGGATTATTTCCACAAATTAGTACATTTCTAATGTATTTAATCGAACAAATTGATATGCATATTTTTGGTGGCAACGCCGTTTGTAGTTTACTATCTGCATTTATTTCCTTAATCCGATCTTTATTGGCATGTGGATTGTTATATGGAGCAGCTTTTGGTGGTCTATCTGAAAAGAAAGGAACTCAGCATGTGTTATTTTCAATATTTTGTGCGTTATTAATTCCGGTATGTTATCACTTATCACGTAGTGCTAGTGATATTTCATGTGTATGGAATTTGATAAAATCAAGTTTAATTTATCAACACGATGAAGATGATGTAGATATTAGCGAAAATAATTGTAAAAATAGTAAAATTAAGGAAAAAAGTAGTCAAAATGACGAAGAAAATAAAGATGAAGATAAAGATGGAGGTGAATGTAGTCAACATAAAAAAAATTCTATTCAAAATAGCACAAATAATAATAATGATGATACATGTTATGATTCAGTAACACATGAAATTAGTAATAATAATAATAATAGTAGTAATAACAATGAGACTGAATTAATAGATCCATTACCAAAGAAACTACAAGCAACAGTAAATAATCGTTTAAAGAATGATTTACTAATATGTACAGTACTTGGAATTATTATAATGTCGTTACATTCAAGTACTGTGTTTACTGTATTACAACCAGATTTAAATTTTGTACTATATGCGTTAGCTATTACTTTTGGTGTATTATTACATTATGTAATACCTCAAATGAGAAAACATTTGCCATGGCTATGTATTTCTCGTCCATTATTAAGACAACATGAACACGGTCAATTTGAAGCAAAAGAAGCATCAAAAGTTATGTGGTTTGAAAATACATACATAATCTTATGTTTCTTAGAACGTAATGTTTTATATCCGCTGATATTTTTAAGCGCATTAACTGCTGATAGTATGAATATTGTAAATAAATATGGAGTATCATATGGAGCATTGATCGTTGTGATATGCGGATTAAAATGTAAGTTTTAAATTTGTGTTTAATACTTTTATTTTTGTTTTAAATTATTTAGATATAAATTAATTATGCTTCAATTACCGGTTTGTGATTGGTACCGGTCACAAATTATCTTATTTTAAAAAAGTAGAAACGAAGCCGTTATGATGAGTCTTTGGATATGTCTAGCATTCAATATAATCGAGCTTCTCAGAAACTGTAAATACTATCAACTTGAAATTTTCCAGTTTTGGCATTTTAAATTATTTTTGAACTTGGCTGGCGATGAAATGATGTACAACGTGTTTTGCACATTATATCGATTATCTCGTAAACCATAAATCCTATGGACCTAAAATTTAAGGCGCGTTTAAATAAAACTAACCTATCCACACAAGATGACATGTTAGAAAATAAAGTTGTTTTCGTTTGTTTAACAGGACTACCCTGTCCTTTGAAAAAATATATTTTTTATTGAGACAAGTAGGGTATCATATGAAAGGGCTCCACGTCATTACATATTCCGTAAACATGTATTTTGGTCTTTTGCTCCCCACCATCTTGTATAATTTTGAATAATGACGTTTTCTTTAGGTTTTCATTCCTCGATTAGTGCCGAATTTAATTGATCGAAAATCTTAAAATGTATTTGGAATGGTAGAACAAATAATAAGTTTTTAATGAAAAATATAGAAAAGTATCAAATACTTATAATTATATTTATTAAAAGAGTGGGAATGAGAAGGGGTGAAAACATAATTTCAACCCGGTCAGGTGTCATTTGAAAGAGCACTTGATTTTAGGAACATTGCAATTTTTTTTTAGAATTTTGCAATGCCTAGTTTTTAAATTATTGTCAAAAAAGTGGAACAAAAACTTGACAGAAAAATTTGAACAAATTCACAGAAAAAGGAAGATTGATAAACGTTTTTTTGGGGGGTGAGAGTGGGAAAGGATGAGAAAAAGTTTTTTGTAACAAATGAGTGGGGTGTCATTTGAAAGAGCACCTAATTTAACAAACATTGCAATTTTCTTTAGAATTTTGCGGTGCACAGTTTTTATCAAAAAAATGTAACTTTCAACCCCCTCTCCCCTAAGTTTCGACGCTGATTGACAGAAAACATTGAAAAAATTCACAGAGATAGGAAGTTTGGTAAATTTGTAACTAAAATTATAGCCAAGCCTAAAATAATTATATTTCTGTGTGTTTAGGGGATGGGAGTGGGGAGGATAAAAAACACTCTTTTGACCCAAATGAGTTATTTGAAAGAGCACCTAATTTAAGAAATATTGCAATTTTTTTAAAGTTATTGTTAAAAAAGGCTATTTTTAGTATGAATCCTCCACTTCCCTAAATTTCGACGTTGATTGACAGAAATAAATTTCCAATTTAAACCATTTTTTTTTTAAATAAAAAGTGCTGTGTAATAGGGTTTAGAATACGTGTCACAACAACACATAAATACCTTTTAAGACCCAGGTCCCACAACAACTGGCGTTCTAAAGTGTTGGTGAACGCTTTCTTTAAACCTCTTCGAGTTGAAGCCACCTGAGACTAAGGGTTCCGGCAAACTATTCCATTTGTACGCAGTTCGGACAAAGAAGTCTATCTGCCAGTATGACAGCGCGGGATCTCGACCGTTACACTGGTTGCGGTAGTCGATTGCCGAGTCGAATGGGGGTAAGAATAAGTTTGAGGCATGATGCCGCTGATTTCATCTGAGCACTGTTGATGACGATATTTGTAAAAAAACAACGAGGTCAGCAACAGTGCAACGATGTTGTAGGGAATCAAGTTTTGATGTTAAATCTCGATCCGAGTCCAAGAGGGCCAAGGTGGAAACAGAAGGAGCACCCCAAACTTGACAACAGTTCTCCATACAGGGACGAATATAGGACTTATAAACATGGAGCAATTGGTATGGAGTGAAAAATTTTTTGCATCTATTTAGGAGGCCGAGTTTTTTAGACGCGCTTTTTGCCTTCGCCATTACATGATCGTTCCAGAGTAGGTCATTTGATACTGTGGCACCCAATAAACGAATGTTTTTACATTCACCTATTGGTTCATCGCACATACTGAATAAAATATCTTTGGGGAACTCTGTCTTTAATCTGGAAGCAATCAACAGCTGTGTTTTGGTAGAGTTGAAATTGACCAGTTTTTGGTCACTCCAATCGGCGACTTTTTTTTAGGTATTCACGTTTATGGCAGCGTCTCTCCGGGCGGGATTAATTCGTTCGTGCATTTTACCTTTTGAAGCAAGGGGCTCGAACGACTTGTGCAGAGTACTATCATCTGCAAAACTATTAAGGAGTTGCTGGTGATTTTCAACAATTCGTTGATATAAATTAAAAATATGGTTCGGGACAATACTGAGCCTTGAAATACACCAGCGTTAATTAGTTTAGACTCAGAAGAACATCCGTCTAAGGAGACCGAAATGTATCGGTTGGATAGAAAATTTTGAATTACCTTCACAACATTGGGATGAAATCCATACGCAACGAGTTTGTTGATTAAGTTGACATGCCAGACTCGATCGAATGGCTTGGAGATGTCTAAAGCGATAACGTATGTTTCACCACCTTTATCAAGTATGCTGTTCCAACAATGCGCTACATAGTTTAATAGATCAGTAGTTGATCTTCTGTTTCGAAAACCGTATTGGCTGTCTGATATTAAATGATTTTCTTCCAGAAATTGGTGCCGTTTTGGCAGCTTTCGAATAACAGTAGTTTATGTAACAAGTACGCAAAATATGGTTTTAGCGGACGAATCGTAATGTTTCCGGACGAGGCGCTAGCCGAGTCCGTAATATGAAGATGAGTCTGCTAAAGCCATTTGCGTACGTGTTGCATACAACGTTTTTTTAGTATCAGCTCTTAGGATTTTTTTTTCTAATTTATTACTTAATTTGTATTCTTGCGTACCTAAAAATTTGGTTTTTGAACAAAACTTATCAAAGCAATTGTGATTATAATTTGAAAATAATTATAATATAAAATGAAAACAAATTTTGAATCCGCTAAAGTGTTGTCATTACGACTTTAAGTACTAGGCCGCTAAAATACAATTTTGCGGACTCTATAAATAGTTCTAAAAGTAATCATTTTTCGGTAAAGTTTTGAGCAGAAGGTTTTTGTAAAGTTTTGAGCAGAAACATTTACATTGTCAGTGTAAAAACAATGACGGTCGAAAGGGAAACCTTGGAAAAAATTTTGAAGACCACTCTTATCCATTTTTGAGTAGTGAAATATTTTACGGGGTTTGGGAGCTGTAGTTTTAAGTAAATCAATTTTGATAACTGATGAAATTAAATAATGATCAGAATTTCCAATACTACTTTTCGCGACATCGACACTCGTAATATCTGGCATTGTGGTAAGATAGAGATCTAAAAGAAAACTATTATCACCGCCATTACGGGAAGTGAAAGTCGGGTTTTTAACAATTTGGAATAGGCCCTGAGACGCGGCAAAAATTTCTGCCAGTTTTCCACTATTGTCAACATCGTCGGTCGATTTGGAGAATTCCAACCATGATTTATTGTGGACGTTGAAGTCACCGGTAACGGATAACTTCACAATTAAGGGACTTTGCTCTAATCTCGTCCACAATTTTTGTCAGCAAATTAAAAAATATTGGGTTACTTTTGTTGGGGGACCTTATACCGGTCCCCCAACAAACGTAACAGCTATTGTAAAAAAAGTAATTTCTGGAAGACAAATCTTTAAAACCATTGTATTGAAGCCGTCACCGTGTAGTTCAAAATTTGGAAAGCGTGTAAACGCAACACTCTCATGAATGAATGTGCATACGCCCTGATGGAGTTTGAAAGCTAATTCGAGCCTATATTTGGAATTAAGCGATTTCATAAGGAGAAAATTTTCAGAAACTTGTGTTTCTATAAGGAATAAAATGTTCGGTTTATCGTGCTCAAGATGATGTTGCACGTGGTCATGGTTAGCGTTCAATCCGCAGATGTTTTGAACATGTATTTTAAAATTTTTTATTGATTCATATATGTGTTGTTCCTGCAAATACCGTGGACGTGCCGCTTTATGGGCGGGTGGATTGCGCAAATTTGCTCGTAATCGGATTGACTGAAGTTTTGTGAAGAGAAACAGTTGGATTAATTCCGGTTTCCGGTTTTAGCTGTTTTCTTCACCCAAAAACAAAAATCTGAGATAAAATCGGCACAATTTATGTATTTGTAAAACACAATCCTTTGTTAACAGAACATAATTTGGTTTGAATAGAACTTTTTAAAGTAGTTCATTTTTAACTTCCCGATATGGGAAGTTATTGTTATTTTGAGTATTATGTCCGAAATCACAGCGAGGTGATGATAAATTGGGACAATCGAAGCCAAAGATGGCGCCATTTCTCGCATGTGGAACACGAGTCAGTTTTAACAGAGTATTGTGAAGTTGACGTAAATATTTGTCTCTGGTGTTGGATATTTTTATACTCAAAAGCGACTATGAATGAATCCAGAACCTCTAATTGTTTAAATTTGAGTCTCAATTCGAATTAGCAAATTTTCCCAACTTTATAAAAACAATCTTGAATGGATTATTGTTTTGATAATTTTCTAAATTATCAATTTGAAATGGAACATGATGACTGATAAAGTCGAAACGATCGCAGTTCTTAGCATGGATTCGCGTAGTTCTATTTGAAAAAATAAGGGCTCCGTAGGCCCCAACCACATTGCCCATTAGCGCTCAAACGCTTATTAGTTCCTTCTCATTTAAATCTCCATCTTTTGCTAAAGTTTCATCAAAATTAAATAATTAAAGAAAGCTGTGGTATCCTTAAAGACATAAATATTGTTGTACGAATAGAAAAAGTAAAAACAAAAATTCGGGAAGTGACGAACCGGAGTTGGGATGCAGAATTGTTGCAAATCATACTTTAAACATATTTACCAAGTTCAATCAAAATCAATTATCAAGAGCTAATGTTGTTAAAGTTTCAAATAAACAAGTGCTCGGGAGGCCTCCACCGCTTGTGCCAATATCATCCAAAGTCTAATCAGCTCTTTGTCATTCAAATGTTCATCCTTTGTCAAAGAATCATCAAAATAGCTTAACGAACGAAGTCTGTATGCTCCCAACAAACTTTAAAAACAAAGTGTGAAAAGTCAGCATTTGTCTGGTGGACCTCTCCCCCATCAAAGTCGATGTGCTCCAACAGTTGATCATTATCTTCTCACACTAACTGAAACCTTTTTGATAAGTTTCATCATAGTCACTTCATTTTTATAGGATGTAGTGTGGATAGGCTCTGAAAAAATTGCAAAAAAAAATTTTTACCGTAAATAAAAAACCGGAAGTTGGGCTGCAAAGCTGTAACCCGTTCTTAATGCT
>OY856188.1:45432074-45932483 GCA_963693315.1 Diogma glabrata
CCTGCTTATGTACCAAGTTTCATCGAATTCGATTATCAGATGCAGATGTTATTGGGCTTTCAAAAAATTGGTGCTCGAAGGATACCCACCACTTTGTTTAATTCACTAACGAATGTTGTATAATGAACTCGCCAACCTTTTATGAAAATCGATTTGTAACTGGGCTTCAGTAGGGAAAAACACATAAAAAAATTCAAAAAAAACTTTTTAACCGGAAGTTAGAAGACAAACCTTATATACCAAGTCACAATAAGATTGAGCCAGGATTAGAAGTTATTGAAGATTGAAACTGACAAGCGTTCGGGAGACCCTTGCCATTTTGTCCAATTTAGAAATTAATCCAGATCTTCCATTTTCAAGTAAACCTGGATTGATATGCCAAAGTTTTATTAAGATCCCATGCGTTTTCGTCACTCACCCAAAAACGACCCCATCACAGGCATGCACCTTTTTTTGATTATTTAGATTCAGGGTGGTTATTTTGTAGCGTTATCTCACTACGTGAGATAAAAAGTGAGATAAAATATTTGTCTTTGATCGATTATATTAGATAAAAGAAATAATTTAAACATAATTTTTTTATCTCACTATTTATCTCACCTAGCGAGATAACGCTACAAAATAACCACCCTGGATGGTCCAAAACAAAGGATAAAATAAAATTTGCGGTATTTAAGTTTTTTTTTTGATAGATTGCATTACTTCACACAATTTTCAATTGTGGTGGAATAAAAAGAACAGCCTGGATTTTTATAGTGTAATAAAATATTTAATTTAGATCATTCTCGATATCTTTTAAACGAGATCAGTTAAACACAAAATGTTATAGTGTAAACGTTAAACTGCGAATAATAAGTGATACACTTTTTTTTAACAAAATATTTCAAATATGCTTCCTACTAAGCAAGATTGTCAGAATAATCTGTAATTTACAAAATGTTTTTTATTTTTTCATATTGTGTTTTTATTATTGGTTTGCCGGTTGTGCATTGAGCAATCCCAATTTTAATTTTAACCCTCAGCTTAGATATTCAAAACAAAAATTAATCTAATTGGTTTTTTGTATTAATTTTCCTTTCAGGTATTCGAAGTTCCTATTCAGATCCATCGACACAATATTTAATTTTAACATTTGCATTTTTATTTTTTTGTTTTGATTTTAAAACTTCAAGTGAAACATTTTTGATTGATTATTTTTTTGTTGCAATTATTTTTAAGAAGACATCTGAATTTTTACTTAAGGTAAACAACTTTAAACTTTATTGATTGATTTTATTTAATTTTGAATTTTATTTCAGATGCAATTCGTTGTAACATATATTGCTCCGTGGCAAATAACATGGGGCTCAGCATTTCATGCGTTTGCACAACCCTTTTCCGTACCACATTCGGCGATGCTGTTTCTTCAAGCAGCAATAAGTGCCATTTTATCGACACCTTTAAATCCATTTTTAGGTAAGCGATTAGAAACCAAAGTTTTATTTTAATTTTATTTTAACAAATTATTTAACGTTGTAGGTAGTGCCATATTTTTGACATCATACGTTCGACCAATAAAATTTTGGGAACGTGATTATAACACAAAACGTATTGATCATTCAAATACAAGATTAAGTTCACAATTAGAACGAGATCTAGGTGCTGATGATAATAATTTAAATAGTATATTCTATGAGCATTTAACAAGATCTTTGCAACATTCTTTATGCGGTGATTTATTATTAGGACGATGGGGTAACGTTAGTCAAGGAGATTGTTTTGGTAAATTTATAATAAATTTTGAAATTTTAAAAATATTATTATATTCTTTGGTTTTAGTTTTAGCGTCTGATTATTTAAATTGTTTAGTTCATATAATTGAACTGGGTAATGGATTATGTACATTTCAAATGCGAGGATTAGAATTTCGTGGAACATATTGCCAACAACGGGAAGTTGAAGCAATATCCGAAGGTGTTGAAGATAATGATGGTTGTTGTTGTTGTTCACCGGGTCATTTACCGCGAATGCTTAGTGCTAACGCAATGTTTTCAACTCGTTGGCTTGCGTGGCAAGTTATTGCTGCTCAATACGTCCTAGAAGCTTATTCCATTTCTGATAACTCAGCTGTTGCAACGTTGCAAGTTTTTGAGTTTCGAAAAGTTTTAATAACATATTATGTTAAGGTTTGTGTTCATAGTCACCAAAAATTGGTTTCATGCTTATTTCTGTTTGTATTTTCTCTTTTAGAGTATAATTTATTACATAGTCCGATCACCAAAATTACAAGAATGGTTGTCCTCGCGTACGATCCAAGACTCATTGCAATCAACAATGGACAAACAGTTTGTAGATTTAGATCCTATATTCAACCATAATTTAGATGATGATTTTGATTTTCGGGCATCCGGGGTAACAAGAAATAGTTTTTGTGCTGTGTATTTGGATTGGATTCAATATTGCGGTGCTAAAAGACAAGAACAGCATGAACAATCTCCTCCAATTAATGTTAATAATAATAATAGTAATAGTATTAATAATAACAATGCAAATAGTAATAATAATAATATGGCGAATATCGGAAATTCTGCTAGTCCAACAACACCTAGGTAAGGAAAAATATTTGTAAAACTAACTCCAAATAAATTATTTATTTTCATTGAAGATCCTCATCGAATCCAACACCATCACCCCGTGACAATAATCAAAATATTAGAAATCGTAACTCTGCTAAATCAATGCGTACAAACAACGAAGCTGAAAATACTCAACCGCCAAATAATCAAACACATACTCTAAATATGGTGAATTTTATTAAAATTATTTCAAATTTGTACAAATTTCTTAATAGTGTTTCTATTTGCAGGCCCGCGATTCCCCTCTCGTCTCATTATGCTTAGCTTTAGCGTTACTTGGTCGTCGTACATTAGCTACAGCTAGTCACAGCTCCTCATCCGGTGTTGAGTTTTTTCTTCACGGATTACACGCACTATTCAAAGGAGATTTTCGTATTACATCCCATCGTGATGAATGGGTTTTTGCGGATATGGAATTACTTCACGGTGTAGTTGCTCCAGCTGTAAGAATGTCTTTAAAATTACATCAAGATCATTTCTTAAGTCCAGATGAGTATGAGGATCCTGACGCTTTGTATGAAGCCATCGATTCACATACACAGGAATTAGTTATATCACACGAAGCCGATCCTTTATGGCGAAATGCTGTACTACGAGGTGCACCAAATTTACTAGCATTACGACATGTCATGGAAGATGGATCAGATGAGTATCGTGTTATCCGTCTGACCAAAAGATTTCTTAGTTTTCGTGTGATTAAATTAAATCGAGAATGTGTTCGTGGATTATGGGCTGGACAACAACAAGAGTTAATTTATTTACGTAATCGTAATCCAGAACGCGGTAGTATTCAAAATGCTAAACAAGCGTTAAGAAATATTATAAATTCTTCATGTGATCAACCGATCGGTTATCCGATATATGTTTCACCATTAACAACATCTTATGCAGAGACAAACGAACAACTTTCACGAATTATTGGAGGAGCGATAACTTTAGAAATGTTAAGAAATATAATACTTGAATTTTGGAACCGTATACGAAAACGATGTCGGGAGGGTTGTAGTAGTGGCAGTGGAATGGAGAACGATTTAGGTGAGATTCAAGGGGTATATTGTAACGCACAAACACCTAATAACACTTTGTCTGGCACAACCGGAACATTATCATACGGAAGTCAAAATATATCAATAACAGGAACTGGTATTCGGGGTAGCTTAGCTAGTATGTCAAAACCAACAAGTTCTAACTTAATCGCAGGCTTACTAAATCGTGATGTAAATCGTGAAGGTGAACACGAAAGTATAAGAGAAAGAGGAACTGCAAAAAGATATACTAATCGTGCGGATCGCGAACGACGAGCAACATTACCTGTTAGTAATCGTGATAAAGATAATGGGTCACAAAAACAAACAAGCGCTAGTACAAATTCTAGTGTTAAATTACAAGAAAGTGTTGAATCTTGTAATATTAGCCCAAATCAAAAAAGTAATAATTCATCTTTTGTGAATTTAAATGTAACAAATAATTACAACAGTAATAAGGTATCGACCGGGAATTCTAATTTAATAATTGATAAATCGAGTGAACGCATTGTAGCTGTTGATGAATCAGAAGAGCTGCAATCATATATTTTAGTACCGTCACCAAACCAAGCACAATCTTCAAATATTGAACTAGATCGCATTGTTTGTATATATGATGTTGATGAAATTTACGATTGTTTAGATTTAGGTCGTCGTATCGATGTTATATGGCCAAATGAAGAGATGCGTTCGAAGGGTGGCAGATCATCATGGAAAAAATGGACACCAAAACCTGGTATGCTTGGGAAAGTTGTGCATTATTGGCAACCAAATCATACAGACCGTCATTTTCGATCAAATGTTAATCGAACTATATTATTAGTTAAAATTGGTGATCATTATGTTCCTATCGGTGAAAAGGGTATAAAAATGTTAATTAATATAAGTGATAGTGATAAAAAAAAAGTAGATGAGGGTGAAGATTTATATACTGATGATGAAGAGTATGATGATGAGGAAGATGATCATAAATGTGATTTAGAAAATTGTGAAAACGATGAAGAGGAAGATGCTAATAACGGTGATATTGATAAAATTAATGATAACAATCTTAGTCAAATAAACAATAAAACTGAAGAAGAAAACAATGATGAACAAAACGAAAGAATAGAAAGTTCTAATTGTGATAATCAATGGAATGAATATTATGATTATCGAAATTCACAATTAAGACTTCCATCTGTTAATAAAAGTAGTAATAATAGTATTTTAAATCAAAATACGAAAGAAGATGAGTGATTATTATTATTAGACGTTACAAATTTGTTATTGTTGTTAAATTAGAGAAAAGAAAATTTAAAGTGCAATCTTAATAGGTAAATACAGGTAATCTTAGAAAAACTGTTTAAAAGTTACAAAAAAATTTTTTTTTCATTTTACGAAAATAAGTTTTGTGTTAATATATAATTGATATAATTTTAGTTTAGTTTATGTAATATTTATTCAGAGGGATAAGTTTTGTTTTTGTACAAGTCATGCATATATTTTTTTCAAAACTGGAAAATGTGATATCTTGCAGACCCTTGGGTTTGACGGTAGTATAATAATGTCAACATTGGTAATTTTTCTAAACATCATTTTCGGTAATCGTAATTTGCTAAATCGGCTTTTGATTCAATTACTGAATAGTAAGAGATGAGGTATAACTAGAAAGTCAGTATTTGTTTGTGATCCTTACATTTTTTCACTATTGTTGTTAAAACCAAAAATTGAAATTATGCATAAAAATTACTCAGTTTGTAACTAATTGTTGATTTTAAACATTGAATGTTTGAATGCCGCTATTTTTTGTTTTGATTGTTTTACTTTTTCAAAATGAAATCTGTTGCACAATTCTGATTCTGAAATTCGATTGAAATACATAGTCTAACAAAACTACATGAATGCCACTGACTATTTATGTTTTCAACATGAAATTTATACCATAATGAAATAACCGATCTAATACTGGCATGACAACTATTTGTCGTTCAATCATAATAAAAATGTTCAATTATAAATATAAAGGCTGTGCTTCATGCAACTTTTCTCAAACAATTTTTCGATTTTGCCAAGAGTACATCATTCATGAAACAATAATGCTATTATATGACAAAAAAAAAAATTGGCATTTTAAAAATTCAGTGCTAAAATGTCAACGCATACGAAATACTAATATCTACTCGTGAGATATTAGTATCATTCTGTGTTCGTTGTACAATATACTATTTTTGTTACAGTTATTATTTCTGCTGCTTTGTAATCAATTGTTAATAGGATTTCTTTAGGCTATATTTAGCTTGCAGTCTGTATGCGTGTTTATTGTTGGTAATCTCGCAACAGGTGCGTTTGTTTCAGAATAGTCTTTTTGCATGAAACCTATTTCAAATAAAAGCAAGATCGAAAATAAATTTAATTTAAACGATTTATTTAATTTTTTATTAAATATTTTTTTATTAAAATGTTTTCAAAACTATTTGAAATTATAAATTAACTTAATTACGGATCGAAAAAATATTTTATGCATTAAAGTTATTTATTGAATAAACAAAAAAATATTCGACATTCACAAATCAAATTAGATATAAATATTTAAAAAATTTGACATTTACGACAGTGAAAGCAAGGCAAATATATATTGTTGTTTACTCATACAAATGAGCGTTTATTGGAATAGTTCATCGTCAAAATAAGTTCACCAATCAAAGGCATACTTTGAATATCAGCTGATTTTATCTCTTTTTTTATCACTAATGATAAAACCAGACAAAATGACCATCCTGGATTCATTAAAAGTAACCGATCGGCTTACGATTATTTCCGTTGTTCTTTTGTGAAGAAGTATGTAACCCTCGTAAATATAACCAACATAAATCAGGCTTCTCTTCGTACCTCATATGGTGTTTTCCCATCTAGCCATTACGTAGGAGACCTATTTGTCAAATACGTTGCAACGATTATTGCATCTCTCCAAAAATCGTATTTTAATTTGGAATCTAATAACATTGCTTGCATTTTTTCACATAGCATGCAACTCATTTTCACCGAAACTCCATTTTCCTGGACTTGTGTCCAATTCGGACCTGGTTATAATTTGGGCACCTCATTGTGATATTTTTGTTATAAAAAGCGGCAGAAGTACTAGCACGGGAGTTAGAACTGTATGTATTGAATTTCCTTTTTCGTCGGTATTTCTCTTCAAGTAAAATTTGTTTCATTTAATGTTGCAACAAAAGAATATTCATCTGGTAAACATGAAACCATGATTACAATCAACTCGATATTTTTGCTTTTGATGTTAGTGAATTGCGGCATATTTTAATTTCTGCCCATTTTGAATTTGCATCGACCACTATTAAAAATTAATGATTTTGGAATGAAGCGGCGTTTTCTATGTGTATTCGATTCCAATTTTTACACGGCTCATCCCAAAGATGAAATTCTGCTTTAACCGGATTTGATTTAATTATAGCGCATTGTTCACATGATTTTGATAATTTTTCGATATCTTTATCAACACCTTTCCAATAAATATGGCGTCGGGCCAGCTGCTTCATTTTCTTTATGTCTACATGTTTTCTATATAATTCTATTAACATTTGTTTTTAAAGTTTTGTCGGAATGATTACTCGTTGACCCTTGAATAATATACCCTGCTCATAAGTATATTATAATGCAAAGTCTGTGTTTGTTTGAATATCATCTTTAATTTTCGAAAGTTGTTCATCACGTTCTGTTTCTTTTCGAATTATATCAGCACTAATCAATTATTTTGTTGAAATTTCGTTGATAGAAATTTTATATTCTTGATTTATTTTATAATTGATTCTCATACCTTCAAATTCTCGAGTTTGAATTATAAGTGCTTTAAAAAGACAATCAGCATCGATATTTTCTTTTCCCTTTTTGGAGACTACTTCATAATCAAATGCTGAAAGAAATAATGCATATCGACATAAACTACCAGACGTCATTGGTGGTAGTTTTGAGTTTTGGTGAAAAATTCGAGTTAACGGTCGATTATCAGTAGCCACTTTGTAATTTTGGCCAAATAAATAACTGAAAAAATGATCTACAGCAAATGCTATTGCAATAGCAACTCCATCTAATTGTGAATAGTTTTGCTCAGCTGCTGTTAGTGATCTAAAAACAAATGCAATTGGTTTCCCTGGTGCAATTGGCTACTCCCACCGAACTTGCATCATAACATAACATGATCGGTAATGTTGGATCATAAGGAATTAAGGTTCGATCCTTAGCTATTTCTTCCTTCAATTTGATAAAAGATTTTTCGGATTGTGTTTTTCATTTAATTTTGCATTCTTTCGAATAAGCGTCTAAGTGGATATGTTGCTGACGACACATCTGGTAAAAACCGTGAATAATATGTTACCATACCGAGAAAACGTGGTACTCCTTCAAAATTTATATTTTCTACACCTTTTGAAATTTTATTGAATTCAATTACTGACATAAATATTCAATACGTTCTTGAGAAAATGAACATTTATTGCGATTAAGATGAAGGAAGATCATACTTCTTCTTTCGAAGAAGTATGATCCTTTCAGGCAGAAATACAAGATTTTCTGGACATTCTTGTTTTGTTGCACCATGAATTATAACGTCATCAAAATATGATAATGTTTTCGGCACTTCTTGAAGAATTTGATCAATAAATAGTTAAATTCTGTCGGAGCAGTTTTTATTCCAAATGATAGTCTATTCATATGATAGGTACCTGTATGAGTTGAAATAGTTTGAATTACTGCACTTTCACTGTCGACTTGCACGTGTTGTAAGCTTTAAATAGGTTTAACCTTCAAAAATATCTTGAATTTCTCAGCTCGTTGAGTATTTCACTTACTTTTCGAATTGGATAATTTGAACTTATGAGTTCACCCATTTTATAATCAACGCATAGTCGTAAATTTTCATCTGCTTTCGGAACGATTACTAACAGTGAACCTCAGTCGCTCGTATTTACTTGTAGTCGCTCGTATTTACTTTTGAAATGATCCCTTCTGATTCTAGCATGTTTAATTCTTTTTCAACAATTTTCACGAAAAGCAAATTGTAACTCACGCTCTTTAAAGAATGCAGGCTTACTGCCTTCTCGAAGCCGCAGTGATACTTTAACGTTTAGAATGCACCAAACTTTTTCTACGAACACTTCTGGATATTTCGAAATAATATTATGGATGAATTAGATGTATTTTCTCCTAAGGACCGATTGTATGAACGCGAATAGAAGATATATCCTTGGATATAACGTCGTTTGTATTTTATGAATCACAATAGAACAAAAAATGGAGCCGAGGAAATCCTTCTATTCTCTGTTTTATCTGTTGTTTTTCTTGTATAGAACAGTGGAAAAAACAATTTGATTTTCTTGAGATGCGCAGTTTGACAGTTGGATATTTTGTTTGTTTTTAAGTAAAATAGTAAAAGAAAAAGTATTGCCACTTAATAAATTACTCCTATAAAATTGCAATAAAAACAAAAATACAAAAAAATTCATCTGTGTTCATACAATCGACGAAAACTAAAATTCTCGGATGAAGTTAGAACTTTATTCTCAGTAGTCAAAACTTATTGGTTCCGAACGGAACGTAAACGCACTAAAAGTTACAATCCAAAATGTAACGGACTTATCGAACGTTGGCGCCGAACTCTAAAATCCGCGATAATGGCCTACGACATGACGGACTGGACACAAATACTATTAGGCTTACGAAACACTTTCCGCGTAGACTTCCAAATTTCATCGGTAGAGTTCGTCTAGGGTACTGACATACGTCTCCTCGGTGAATTTTTTAGCGAAAATTCTAACTCCTTTTCTCAATTTGATTTTTTTTTCTTAATTGAAACAACAATTTAAAAACCTTTGTCCCTCTATTGCGTCAAGACACACTTCTCCTAACGTTTTCGTCTCCAAAGTTTTCGAGTCTTGTTCGTATGTCCTCTTACGTACGGACTTAGTACGTAAAGCACTACAACCTCCATACGAAGGTTCTTTTCCAGTTAGTAGCCGGAATGATAATTTTGTCATTGACCGTAAAGGTCTGTAGATCGTATGTCCACATCTATTTATAGTTTCTCTTCACTTATGGATATCTTGTCACATAATATCCATGTTGATTCGTTCTGGTGTTTTCTTCCTTGTATTATAGCAAGTTTATTATTATAGGGTAGTCAATCCAAATAACCATGTATTTTAGCGAGTTTATTATTGTAGGGTAGTCAATCCAAATAACCATATTTATTTCATTTAATTGATTTTTCATTAACTTTTCCAAAATAAAATACCATTATTTATATTTGGTTATATTCGCTATAAACTTTAACTTTTATTAAAATAAATTATATTTCATTACAAATTAACTTTTTCAAATTGAAACTCTAAAAAATATAGTTGTTACTTCCTTACAGTTAAAATGTGACTGACTAAATTATTAAATAATACCTAACAAAAATTACCACATATTTTTGTTGTTTACAAATTGAAATAAAATATTATCTCATCCTTCTATTAAAAATATTCTAATTTTCTGTTTAAAAATCCTAAGCAAATAGAACAATGTTCACTGACAGAAAAAGGTAACAAAATATTATTTTGAGAAACAAATCTTCTATGACTAATATTAATAGTTCCTTAAAATTGAAGATTAACAAAATGTTCTTCAAGCCAAAACAAATAGAATACTATTTGCGACGGAAAAAGATAATAAAACATCTGTTAAACGAAAATCAAATTAATGTTTAACAGGAAAAGCATAATAAATCTAGAAACTGGATGAGTTGCCACAGGTCAACACATTCAAGTCTCCATCAACAAATTAAAACCTTGCTTTTGGGAACAATCTGAAGATGATTTAACTCTAAACTCATCTACTACGAATACGAATCACAGTCGCGCAGAAGAAACCGTCTTCTACAGATAATGTCCATTCTACTTCTTCGAACAAATTCCATTCTTCTCCTTCTACCTCCGCAGAATCGAAACAACGCAAAGCTAAGGCAACTGTGTCTTCTAGAACGTTTAGATTTGACTCCATTCCACAACAACAGATATTCCATCCTGCAACGCGAGCAGGCATAACCACTCGTACCCCTACTCGCTTCCTTCGTGTTGTAGTGTAGCACAATAATGTCTATATCGTGTCATCTTCGATGAAACTATGGGAGGGAGTGTTGTGGCGAACATAGCTTTAATAAATTTTTGAGATATTTCTGGTAACGCATACAAGAATTTTGAGAGTTCTAAAAAAGTTAACACGTATTATTTATTCTTGTGTTGCAATAAAAAAAATAACTTCCCTAAATTTTTAACACGTTTTCATTTCATACTTTGGAATATTTTCTAATAAAATAAAATGTTTAATCTAAAAAATTGTAGATAAATAAGTGTACGTACATACAAAATTTCAATCAAACTTAGTGTGTAGTTACTATATTCGAAGCGAAGTTTTCTTTACTTGTAAAATATAATTCCTGTAAGTCTTCGATATATTCGTCAAAGTAATTTAAAAAGTGCATATACATGAAAATAAAATACAGAGTCTAGTTCAACGAAATTTCAGCAATATCTAAACAATTAAACCTGCAGATTTAAAAGAGGGACTTTCTGTAGTGGATCTTGATACGGTCACATATCACAGGCTATAAATAGGCAATTAAAATAGGAAAAATTGTCACCAATTTTTATTCGACTTTTCTTACTACATTGCTCTACACTGCTCTGCTCTGCACTACTCTACATTGCGCCGCACTGCACTGCTCTACACTATAGCACAACTCGGCTATAAAGTATCCGATAAGTTTCTGGTAGTCATCGTTATTTGAGAGTAATCCTTCATCGGTATTAGATACTGTTTTACCTTAACTGACACTCATAATTAAACCAATATCAGATACAATCCTTTTTATAATCGCAGTCTGACATAATGGATAGAAGCCACGAAGAGTTATTGTTACTTCTATACCCAAATAAAATTTAATATTACCTAGATCTTCTATTTTGTACTTTGAAGAAATATTTTCCTTATTTTATTTGCTGCATTCCATCCATTGATTTTACGACCAAAACAATGTCATCGACGTAAATAAGTAAGAAACCATTGATTTTCTGTTTTGACTTTTGGAACATGGCTTTACTTTGCTGAAAACTGTATTGCATCATTTCAAAATTAAGCTGATTGTTTCAAACCATACAAGCTTTTATTTAGCAACTAAACCATTTCTTCGTATCCTGGCGGCTAGGCGAAATGTAGTTTGCTTGGCTACTAGTACGAATACTTGTACGAATACTGGTCATAATCCAGACTTTTGAGAGTAGCCTTGCGCAAGCAATGGTGTTTTAAACCTTTTTATAGAACCACCAGCATTATTTTTACTTTGAATACCCATTTACAACCGATTGGAGTTCGGTCTTTAGGTAATTGACATAATGCCCACGTCCTATTATCTTTTAATGCAGACATTTCCTCTTTCATCGGACACTGCCAGTGTGCCTAATCTTTACTGGATCTCTTCAATTAACTTTTTCGCCTGAACACCCTTATGTAGACGTCGTGATCAACGTTGCTTCCCACCAATTTTAGAAGTGGTTCAACTTCATTTAACTGTATAGTTACGTATTAGTATTGAGTTTTCTCTATCGAAGTCGACTAATTCTCGATTGGATTTCAGAATCAAATTCTTGACTTGATGATTCAGGGTTTATTATTTCCTCTGTAGGTAATAGCTTATCCGCGACATTATAATTTTCTTGCGAAATTTTAATAAATCGAACATCCCCACTTATAACTCTCTTGCCTTTCACCGGATCTTAACAACGATATGCTTTTGAATGCTAGTCATATACAACGAATATATAGAGCCTGTGTTGTCGTATTTTCTCCGTTTGTATGTAGGGATAACTCCAAAACATTTAATTCCAAATATTTCACAATGTTTAATACCTGATTTGATGGTAAACGGTTCTGCAAATAGTTAACCGTATTTGCCTAACGATTTCGATCAATAATCTATATTTGCGTTCGGCAGTTCCATTTTGTTGCGGTATAAATGGAGCTGTATACTGTATTTTTATACCTTTTTTACTGAGAAAACTTTTAGCATCAGCACTCATGTATCTCCTCTATCCGAATGAATTATGCGTGGCTTGCTTAAAAAATAAATTTCAACCAGTCATCACATCCATTTATTAATTTCACTTGAATTGTTCTTTTCTTTGTTTTCAATAGGTTTATCATCTTGTAGAACAAAATAATCCTTTTCCATTTTAAACAAATGTTCGATTCTATATTTCCACGTGAAATAATTTTTGGTGTTAAATCGATCAAAAATTATTTTGTGGGTAGCCATCATGTAAGATTTGATGGTTAGTTTTCACTTTTATTTACTTTACTATGCTCAAAAATAATTAGTTTCTCCTTTATTGTATTCTGTTTTAAACCCCTGGACCCATAACCTGTAGGATTAATATTCTATATTCAACAGATGCACAGGGATACACTTATTTAAAGCATAGCTTTGAATACCCAACTTTATTTGTGTATGTAACAGGATATACAAAAGTGACAAGATATACATTTCTTATGTTATTTTACATAAAAAACAAAACAAAAAATAACGTACTAGTTTTTAAACAAAATTAGAAGAGAATTACATTATTATAGTACCCCAACAAGGCAATTTACAATTTGCAAGAGTTGCAAATATATAATCGATTCAGTGCTTGTATCTGTGCCATATGTCGGAACGCTGTTATCTTCTGTTGCCAAGGATGGTTGAAGTTAACTGGTTTGAAATGATCATATAGTTGATTGATTATGTAGTTGAGTTGTCTTTTTGCTTTTCTACGCAACATAAAATTTTGAAACTGTAAATTTTCAGCAAGGTGGTAAAAACAGTAGCTGATAAATGTTTTTTCTAAAATTTACTTTAATATATAAAACTAATTGTTTTGTTTCTGTTTTATTCTAAATCTGCTATTATGCCTCCTGCGACAAACGGTGACAAAAAATTTCTAATGAATGTGCATGATAATTTTATATCGATAATTTTAGTAAGAAAAATAAAACTCATATGAAAAAAACTATTTCGAACCACCGCTACATTACCTCAATTTGAACGTCATAACATCTTATCTCCCCTTCTTAAGGACAAACAATTTATGTACAATTTTGTTTTGTGTCTATAGTGTATCTGCTATATACATTCATGCAATCCTCCGTCAATGATCCAATTGGTATTAAACTTTCTTCCTCATTCCGCCGTCAAGTTATTCGAGTTACTGTATGATACAGGGGAACCAATTGTTTCTATCCTGTGTATTACGTTATTCACACTGTTAGAACTGAGGGTTCGGCTAGCCACCTCAGAAAAGTTATTTAATAAATCTTGGACTTTAGGTGAAATGGTGGTTTTGTCGACCAGAAATAAATGTACTTTTGTGTAAATTACCCAGCAAGAATTTATTTATTGATAAATATGACTGATACGCAAAATGGACACCACATCTCTTTCATGCTCCATGTAAGAGCGTTACTATGAGGTTTAGTTTTCAATATTCATCACGGTCCTTCGCAGCACCAGGATTATTACCGTATAGCCGTCGATTTTGTTTAAGGTTGTTCATTACCTCCGTCTTCCATTCTATTTGTCTATTATTAGTTTTTAAATAATTTCTGTTTTCACAAAAACCTTCCAAAAAGTCCGCTGTTGAGAGAAAACGTATCCGCGACTAAGTTCGCGAACCGACAACCAATTAGTTTCAGAGGGTATATTATCATGTGGTTCCAGCAGTGCTACGATAAAAATTCTAAAGTCACAATTTTAGAATTTTAAAATATTTTTGTAACCTAAAAGTTTGTCAAAATCTGTATCTGACATTCACACTTAGTTAATAAAGTCTGCTGGCTTATTTGTACGTAACCTCGAACTAAAACCATATATGAGCCAATGTATTTTTTTCAACAGTCGTCTTTTGTATTTTTAGACCTTGTGGGTCTGCTACAGTAGCATTTTATTTCCTATTTTCAGACTCTGTCCTTAGCTCAAAAACTTTTACAGAGTTTTCATGAACTCAACCATCGATCGGCCGAGGCAACTATGTCTAAAACATTTATTTGTCTTCAGAATTAAAATAATTAAAATTTACATTAGTTAAAATTAAAATTAGTTGCTTGTTTCCATCGCTAACCTACGAGAAGGTCGATGGTTTGCATACAGAATAACTGTATGCTCTACTATCTTAGAGCTGTGGCAAAAAGAAGTCCAACCTGTGAAAGATTATACCTGATTTCTTGCTTGTATCAGCTCATGAGCTTCATGGAAGTATATTTTAAAAGGATTAATATTATTTTAAAATTAATAAGTAACATTTCTAGTATTTTAAAGTAAGGACGATTTTAGATCGTTCCTTAAAATTTCGTATTCAGGTCAAGCCAGAAGAACATGTAATGCAGTTTCATCCACATCACATATTCTGCATATACCGCTGTCCGTAACTTCAGCTCGTTTCAAGTAATCTCTTAACCACTCATCTCAACGAGTTTTCAATTCGTTGAGGGGGTCCTGATGCAGTCCATTTGTTATTCGTTTTCTTTTAAATTTACTGTTTGTATTGTGCGTGTGTGGTTACATATTAGTGTAAACCATTTATGTTGCGCTTTTAACTCGAATGAGGTTATTGATTGTCTGCTTAAGAGGACCTTTCAACAAAGTGGTTAAGTCGACTAGTTCTAGCATTATGTTGGTCAAACCTTGCTGAATGGAGTCAAAAACACATTTTTTTTATTTTCTATATTATGTTGTACCTGATCGTCTCCGCTTTTCTTACTTTTGTTTGATCTAACTCTCTTTAACCCGCCATCAATCTTAATAATTCGAACCAAGTATTAGCCATATGAACGATTTTTATTTCGGTCCGAAGGCATTACCTTCATTTCTTTTTCTCCTTGCAACCTCGGAGATAGGGCTCGTAAAATACTCGAACATTAAGTACCCGGGTATCGAGTAGTTATTTTACTCAAATACCCGGGTTACCCGGGTAACCCGGGTAGTTGGATAATTGAAACAAAACAAATTTTTAATAGTTCATTTGTACATATTTAATTCAATTAATATTGATATTTATTTAATTCAATTAATTTAATTCTTAGAAATATGTTAAACGTTAAATGAAATCAAATTTTATAGTAATATAATATTCACTATAACTTTTTGTTTATAAAATAGTATTTTAAAAATATTAAGCCGTTGAGTGTGGAAGGAGCTAACGAACTGCGAATTTCGGTTATTATATTGCCGGCTACTGAAAACACCCGTTCGCATGCCGTTGATGTAGGATTTATAGTAAGCAGTGAAGCGTACAGATTATCTAACATGTGGTTTCGCTTACCTCCATTTGTCTGCATAAATGGAAGGGATTGCTCAACATTTAAATTTTCGCTTTTTTCTTTGGTTTTAGTTATATATAATGCAAGACAATGCTGCAACTCATTATATACTGATGTTGGTTCCCGCTCTCAATCAGAAGAGCTTGAGCTTTGATCTGCAACTCTGATGTTGTTTTCATTCGAGTATAGACGTAATAATAATTGATGAGCAAGCTGCTTTGTAGAAATTTTTGTTGCGAAGCTTAAAAACTCATTGCCTTTTGAAAAAATACAATGATGCAAATATAACAATAATGTTATTATATCCTTTTGTCGACGTTCATTAACTTCGTTTTTCAAACAGTTCACGAGAAAGAGGTGTACTAATCTCGTTTTTTTTTTTAGTACGTAGAAGTACCTTCAGCTGTTATTAGGGTGGCGTTTTTTGTATTCAGTTCTTGTACTGCTAACATAAGTGGTTCGAGAATAAAAGAGATTTCTTTTAATATTTCTAAATCGCATTTCTTCATTTTGTCAGCGCCTAGCTCATCGAGTGTAGAATTAATGCAATTTTTTAATTTAAGAAATCGATTTATTGCTGCAATAAGTATGTTCTACCGTGTTTACAATCTAAAATTAGTTTCAACTTTTGACCTTCCTGAACTTCTACGTGCTCTAATTATAAAAATAAAAGAAACTAAACCATCGGAAAATGACTGTGGTCGTTTGTGTGGGAGTACTCAGGAATCTCTCAAGGATCTACAATTTAAGGTGATAGAAGTATTTCTAAAAAATCTAGATTCATTCATTTTATAAATCTTCTTTGGTAAAACGCTCCATGCTTTGTGACTTACAAGCTTCGTAACTATTTGACGGCCTTAGTTGATTTACGAACTTATCTAAAATACAACAATAAAACATATATTTTCTGAAATTATTTTTTGAATAGATCAGCAAAAGTGACAGTGAGCTTCATAAGAATTTTGTTTTTGTTATACCCGGGTACTCGAAGCTATTACCCGGATATTCGAGTAGTAAAATTTTTGGTTAAATATCCGGGTACCCGGTTATCTGATACCCGAGTATACGAGCCCTACTCGGAGAGGTGCTTGATCGCTAGACTTTTTTTTAAGCGTTTCCTTTATAATCTTGGTTAAAAATTATATACTTTAATTAAAAAAGACAATTGAACCTAAAAACAATTGTGTTTAACAATTTGTAGATTCAGTCAAGTTGTATGTGGTTATATCGTGTCCTTCGGTTTTCTTCGTTTCATATTGCGTTTTGGATTGCTTTTATAAAAGCATTTATGAGAACTTTAAAGAAACATTCGGTGTTGCTCTTGATATTTCCAAAGTTTGGCATAACAACGTTATATGCAATTTGAGATCCTATGGTTTAGACGAGCACCTTATATTTTGGACACAGAGCTTTATATCTGATCGAAAATTTCGGGTTAATGTTGACGGTGTATTATCGAATACTTTTTCAACTAATGCCAGAGTTCCTCAAGGTTCCGCTTTGTCATTTTCCTTATCTATATTAATGATTTGTTAGATTCAACGGTTCATCCTATACATAGTTTAGCTGATGATAGCACGCTTCATGCGTCTCATGAAGCACCTAAATTATATACACCCTTAGCGCTTAGTGACTGTACGTCAAAATTGATAGATTCCCTTAACACTGATCTTAAAACAATTATGGATTGGGGTATTGTTAACATTGTTGAATTCAATACAAGCAAAACACAGGTTTGTCATTTTTCTAGAATAACGACACCTAATCCTTTTCCATTAACGTTTGGCCCCAAAAATCTTTTAGAGAATGAGTCTGTCAGACTTCTAGGGTTGATATTGAAAATAATATGACGTGGAATTCTCATATTTTTAATCTAGCTAAGAATGCTGTTCAAAAGTTAGGTTTTTAAGGGCGATGTCGTAAGTTTTTCGATAGCGAAGCTTCTTTTAGTTTATAAATCTTTTATACGTCCCTGCATGGAATACTGTTCTCACATATGGGGTGGAGCTTACTTAAGTAGTCAAAAATAAAAATAAAAATAAAAAATTAATAATTAAATTTAAAATTAAAAAATTAAAAATTAAGATTAGAAGTTAGACATTTTAAAATTGCAATTAATAATTTAATAATCATAAATGATAATAATAATAACAAACTATCAATAATACTTAAAAAGAAAGATAATTGAAAATTGAAAACTAAAGATTAAAGATTTAAAAAAATGAAAAATTAAAAATTTAAAAATTAAAAATTAAAGACTAAAAGACAAAGAAGATAGAATTATTGATTTAATGTCCAATATTGGTGCCACCTGCACCTTCTTCTTCGTTAGTTGATTCATTTCTAACATTTGCTAGAAGCTCTCTTGCTTTTTTTGCTTCATCATCCCTTTTCTTACTTTCCTCTTTCTTACGTGCTTTTTCTAATCTTTCCATATGAAGCTTAGTTAGTAATTTATGATATTTTGTTGTTGTTAGGGTTGCTCTCTCTAACAACATTTGCTGCTTAGGCCTTAACTTAAGCTCTGACCATGTCTCCACTAATCTATCAACACTTAAATCACTTGGCACTGTCAGTTCTAGTGCAGTCAATATACTAATAACATCTTCCTCATCAACAGATTTCCGTACATTTCTGTATTGCTTTATTACTTGACCAATGATTGCATTGCGCACCTTATGGTCATCAAGTTTCATGCATGATTTAATGGTTGATGCAACTGCTATATTTGCATCTGAATGCTCTAGATAATGTCCACCTGGACAAGTTGAACAATTTATTGCTCTTGCTGCTTCACCTGGTGAGAACCCCATAACATCACCTATACCAGCAACCATGACCTCACCAAATTGCGCAGCACTTAAAGGAGTTAACAGCATTTTGCTTGGGACCTGTTCTGCTAGTATCATGGATGCTTTATTGAACACTGGTATAGCAAGCAATGATATCTTTTTTGTTGTTAGAACTTTATTTGTTTGTAGCTGTTGGGCAGCTGTGGTTTTGAAACTATATATTTTAATAGTGTTTGTTGGTCGTGCATCGGTGGGAGGCAACTGCATTAGATAGTAATTATCTTGTAGTGACTTGTTTCTAAGTGCAGGTATCACTTTATAGATTGCTGTTTGTGCAAATCCTAATTGTATGGTAGAGTCTTCAAATGTGAAGTCATCGTTATAAGTTGGCATTACACGCCTAATTCATCTAAACTAAATGTATCCATTGCAGTGCCAATGTCAGATGTTTTGACTGGCTGGACTATTTCTGTATCGAGATATAGATGTAAATTTCTCAATGCAGCACGATTGCATGTGAATTGGAATGGCCCATTATCTGCTGGCGTTTGGTTAGTAGGAAATCCTTGATTTGATGGCCCTTGTTGATTTTGATACATATTTGTCCTTATAGGTACTTGACCTGTCCTCTTATTTTGCAATGCTAATATTTGTGCTTATAGTTGTTGAATTTCTGTTTGTACAAACGGTTGCACTGGATGTATATCTATTTGGTTTAAGTTTGGTTGTGTGTTTTTGCTTATAGCACCTGTATATTTGGGTCTGACATTTCAGCTGTAAATAATGTTATAGTCCTATTTGTTCTTGCTACTTCAGTAATATAATCTTTATGATTTTTTAATCTTGCAATGTAATCTGTGTCTATAATATCCAGTAATGGCTCACCACAGTCTTTAAATTCTTCTAATGATTCTTCACTATGCGAATTTAATATACTTTTAATATTTCCAATATGCTGTGTTCTATTAATACCTAACTTTCTTCTTTCTGCTTCTAAATGTAGTAAACTATCTTTGTTCTCAATATTAAAATCGAATCCTTTAATTTCTGACAATGACTTTGTTGCTGATTTCTTCAATGATAAATCAGTCTTCTTTTGCTTCTTTTCTAGTCTTATCTTTCTTTCTTCTTCAAGTTTCAAACTCCTTGCTTTGATCCTTTTGTCTCTATCTTCTTTTGCTTCTCTAAAATTGTTCATAAATATCCAATATTTCTATTTGGTCACAAACTGTATTAATTTGTCTATTGAAAACCTCACTATTTATAACACTCGAATACAACAGCACTGATAGTGCTAATGTGTGTCTTACTGACAAATGTGAGACTATAGTGATTTGACTTAATGAGTCAAATAACTCCTCATATGTATCCGCCGAGCTTGAATAGTTATTGAACTCTAATAATATTGGCAATGCTATTGTCAATTTAAAAGTTGGTAGTATGTCTGTTAATAGAGGTTTATTGTATAATATGCCACAAGGGCATCTATACACTAACGGTGCAGAATACGGTATTCCAGTATCAACTAATGTGTACTGTAATCTGGTGTTTGGAAATGTATTGTAAAATGAAAGGCTCAATCTATTCATAAATATAATTTTTAAATTGTGATAACTTATTATTTAATAATAACTTTATTAAAGTATATGTCTCTGCGTGCTGCTGACTTTGTTTAAATCTTGAGGTGGAGCTTACTTAAGTTAAATCTTGATTTGAGATTCTGTACAGCGTAGAGCTATTAAACTCATTGGTAACTCAAGTCTTACTAACGGTCTTGATTCTTTGCAGCACAGAAGAAATGTTGCTGATTTGACTATATTTTATAAATATATTATGGATGAACGAGCTTCTGATGAGATCAAATCAATTTTAGCTAAATCAGCTAACTTTTCGCGTCACACCAGAGCGGTCACACACTGTAGCGGTCCATCCCTTTACGTTTCAAATAATTATGTGTAGAACTGTAGCCTTCCAACAGACTTTTTCAATAGAGTCTCTCATCTTTGGAATGCCTTACCTGCCGGGGTTTTCCCTGATGACTTTAATCGTCAAAGCTTTAAAGTCAACGTTCATAAATTGCTCAGAGAAACTTAATTTGCATTCCATTCTTATCCCTAGTTGGCATGGTTTTTTCGGATATTCAGAGACGTTAATTTATAATTTATTATAATTAACACTAAACATGCCTAACTTTGAATAAAAAAAAATTTAATAAGCTCAAAATTAAGTTAAAAATTTGCCAGAACCCCCATTTTACGACATTTTTATTTGCGTGTGTTTAAAGCAAGAAAGCGAAATTAATAAAAATTTATATACTACACTTACTTTTCAAAAAACCGCTCGTGTTGCAAACAACACCCGCTTGTTAGGAAAACGCATTCGCACTAGTTATACAACATACTATTGTTTTACCAGTTTTACAATTTGGATTAAATAAAACGTTACAAACGATCCGAAAGAAGTTTTTTCATAACATATGCACGAAAAATATTCAATTTTGTTCTAAAACACAATAACCAAAAAATGTATATAACCTACATCTAAAACCGATTTACACCTAAAAAATATTTTCATTCTTTCAAATAGTAGATTTTTCAAGGCAAACATTTATTGCACGCGAAAAACTAAATGTTACACATCAAAATATTTAAAAAAAAAAATTTAAATATAAATTAAACCACGCCATCTTCATCGTAAGATTTGTACTAAAATATATTATTAAGACTGTATTCTAATTCATGCTAAATTATACTAAACTTGATTACTCAAATTAGTCAACTTTTTATTTAGCAGCAAATTGGATCTAGTAGTAGTAGTAGTAATGTTGAATGCAAAGAAGGTGGCGTGCTCTAGTTTAGATTTAAATTTTTTAAATTTGTTTATAAATTTGTTAAATAAATAATATTATTATATTGTTTATAACCAACACTTGTTTGGAAAACCCGTTCGCACTAGCTATACAATATATTATTGTAGCGCAATTACGTACAAGCAACTGTATTTTTTAAAAGACGGAAACCTCTCTATTTTTGTTTTTTTATCTTCCTCTCCTTTATTTTTACTTTGTGCCCAGTCAACATAATGATTTTTTTCATACTAAACAGAAGAGTTCCAAGGTGATGAATGATGTAAAGAAATTGAGATAAAACTTTAATCCACTATTTTACAATAAAAAGATCTATCCAAATAGGAATCTATCCAATAGGAATTAAAATTTGTAAAAATTTCAAAAGAAAAAAAACAACGTTAGTAGAATGTACGTTACTAATTCCAAATCTACGTATTTAAATAAATTAGGAATATAGAAAATAAATATTATATAAATTAAAGTTCAATTATTTAAAATAAATAAATATCAACACAAAATCAATACGTCCTTTACAGTTAGGTAGTAGTTAGTAAATAAATATATATAAAATAGTTTTCATCTATTTCAAAATATTAACAAAAAAATAATTTTTTCTCTATATAATAAAAGTTCTATAATATTAATATGTATCATAAAAAACATAATACAATAGCTAGAAAATATTTTTTTACATAAACAAAATATAAAGTTAATTATAAATAAATTTTAATCTTAAATTATTAAATAAACAAATAAAATATAATAAAAGAAAAAAATTAAAAACCAAAATTCTAGAATTTAAGTTGTGTATATAAAAAATAGATAGTTATAAATAATTTTTTGTAGTTTGAATGTTTATAATTTTTTAAATTTTTTTTGATATATAGAAATTTTTTTATATTTAATATATTATTTAGCTTCCTTATATTATTTATATAGAAAACAAATATCAAAAATGAACAATTTAATTAATATATATATAATTTTTTTGTTTTGCTATAAAGTTAATTTTTGTTTATTTAGAATAGTAATTATTTATATAATTGTTATGTTTATTAGGTTCAGAGATCAAATTAATTATATATTGTGGATGAGAATATCGTCAGGTGGTGCTTGGAGTTAGCTTTGGATTATTTTAAAAAGGTAATTAACGATAGACTGCATTTTTTCAAAAAGAAACGGACGTTGTTTTCACAGATTGTGTTTTAGTTGATATGTTTCTTTTGGGTCTTTGCATATCTGAGGCATCATTACTTAGTGTAATGTTCGCTGAAGTTTCTGAACAAAACGCTGAAAGAAAGATTACACTACCATAACCAACAGAATTATTTACTTGGATGAACTTCAGACCCGCCCTATTGAGATCGAAGGAATGCTGTCTTGGGTTGTCCCAAAACGTACTGTTACAATAAGTGTTTAACAAATAAAGAAACACAAACATAAGTACTAAAGAGAATGTCGTTGATACCTGCTTCCAACCCGAGCTTGGTAGTTAGGAGCTTACAAATATCATGAAACGTTCAAAATTTTTAGTCTAACAAACACAAACCTAATTCGTTTTTATTTTCATGATCTATCAACATATAAATCTATTGCATATATTTCAAAAACTTTCGCTTGTCATTATTAAATTAAACATAGATAAAAATAACCTTCACCAAAATTTATCTGTATTTATCTATCAGTGCGTTCGAATACTTAATGAGGTTTCATTTTCATTAAATAGTTAATGAACCAATCAAAAGACGCGAGGTTCATTTAGTATTCGAACGAGTTTCATTTAATGTATGTAATGTCAAGTTTGAAAAGTTTTACACTTTTATGCCAAATGTCTAATTATTAAATAACAGAAATATGTTATTAACTAAAATATGTGCCGTTCACTGCACAAAGCGACTAACTCCACTTTTTGGAAAATTTTAAATTTAAATGTCAAAGTACTTGCTATAGTCATAACTTTCTATGTTAAAATCAACTTTCCTGAATAATAAAGATAAACACCATTAAAAGTCAAAATTTGTCTGACCATTAAAAAATGACTATTAAAAACCTAACATTAACAACTAATAATATCTATCATACTAATTAAATTACTACTATAATAGCTAATTGATATACCTAGTAACCAAAATTAAATAAATTATGTTTATAATAACATTCCTGAATGATAAAGATTAACACTACTAAATATCGAAATTTATTTGACCTTTGAAAAAAATTCAATTTCTCAACATTTTGTTTTATGGAGTTAATCGTTTTGTGCAGTGAACGGCTCATATATGTTTGATTATAAAAGTTATAATCAATCTAAAATCTTATTTCCTGTTATGCATTATTTTTCAATTACTGCGGTCGTAATTAAATTTATTTTAAAAATTTTCAAAAACAAATTTAATCTTAAGATTATAATTAACTCGAAAACTTTAAGGAAACAGTTTGAGACTGGTGATTAAATTGGTTGCAAAAACTTATTAATTGATCTATGCATTCATGTAGTAGTTTTAATTCAAACCACTACCAAGTCATAGACCATTTGGTTTGAATTAAAACTACTACATGATTGTATAGATACATTCTAAAGACCAGATTTATGATATATTTGTAAAAAATTATATCATAAACGATAATATAAAACATTTATTAATTGATTTTATTTTCAATCGTTAAATGTAATCTGAGCTATTTGTTTTATCTCCATTTTCAAAATGGAAAAGCTGTTGGTTTTTTTTATCTCTCACTAATTTCAAAATTTTCATCCATTTTGTTTATATTTTTAATTGAGAATTAATTATTATATATAAAATTAATTACTTAATTAAATTACAATTGATTCGTAATACCTAATTTGCTAAATTAATTAAAAATCATAAAACAAAATTTTGCCGGTTATCGATTTGAAATTTTTTTGAATAAAAGACTTCATTAAAACTTAAATATAAATATCATACATCATACCATATATCATTCATCAACCGGAGTTAGAAGAGGATGGTTGTTAAAATATTAAAAAAATAATACGAAAAAAAAATGTATAAATCAAATATACTGTGAGTGTATTAGTGTTAGTGTTAATTAAAGTGAATGGTGAAGATTACAAGTAAATTGGTGAGATTGTTCTTTAAAAAAAGTTATTTAAAATTTTATGTTTACTGTTACCAAGCAGGTAAAATTTGTCCTTTTATTTCTTTTTAAAGTTATAAATTTGTTATTTTAAAGGCTTAAATTTGTAGTACAAATCTATCGTATACAAAATATTACCTGGTAGCAAGAAATAAAAAATTTGTTTTTAATTATTAGTAGGAATTATTTTCTTGTCTTACCTGGATTAACTCTATTATTTAATCTAAAATTCTGAAATTTAATCTAATCAAAAAAAAAATAAACCCGATATATTGTTTCTTTCAGAAACAATTGTCAGTGACAAAGTGTCGAAATTGAATTTTGATAAATACCGGATGCCTAGTTACGAATTGGAACATTCCTTTTATAGCAAATATGGAGTCTGTGTATTTGTCCGAAATTCACTTTCATGTATGAGAATAAAGACTTACGAGTTGAACTCTATGCACCATAATTCTGTGCCATTGAAGATTTCATGTGTTGATGAAACCATGTTCATAATAGGCTAATACAGATCCCCAAACTCCCCTCCAGGTTGTCCTTTGTTCGATCAAATATCGTCTAATATAGACAAAATTACCACAAACTACCCCAAAGCAAGACTGGTCATTCTTGGAGATTTTAATATACATAATAAAGAATGGCTGAAGTATTCATCACGCACTGACGACGTAGGACGACAGACAGAACTGTTACTCGCAGATTATCATGGTTTGACTCAAATGATAGAGTGTCCCACTAGAAGCCCAGGTAATACCCAACATAACAATAACTTGCTGGATCTGTTTTTGACAAACGAACCAGATACAACGAAGATAAGAGTTAAAAAATCCCTTGGATCATCGGACCATTTACTAATTTCAGCAATAGTACAATTAAAGCCAATCCTCGTCGCGTTTGGAATTATAAACACGCTGACTGGGAAGGACTAAGAAACTTTTATGAAGAAACACATTGGAAATCTGTTTGTTATGTAGAGGAAGGTCCTAGCAGATGAACATTAAGACTTTCTTAATTCATAAAAGATGGATGGCGACGGTTTCTTCCAAATCGACTAATCACTCCCAAAACTGAGCCTTGGTTCACGAGGGATGTTGAGGTGAGGAATAAACGCAATGCATTTAGAGCCTATAGCTCAAATAAAACTCCAGAAACCCTTATTGCCTATAAAAAAGCACGAAATATTAGTAAAAACAAAATAGATCTGGACAAAGGCTCGTTTGTCCAGAATAAAGTAAAAAAATTTGCTGGGCTCACGGGTATGTCATTCAGAACTAAGGTTGGGATAGAGGATCGAGTGAAATTGCTCTGGACTGATTTAACTGCCTGAAAGGCAGTCCAGAGCAATTTCACTCGATCCTCTATCCCAACCTTAGTTCTGAATGATATACCCGCGAGCGAATCGAAAGAGAAGGCGGATGTTTTAGGTCGTATTTTCGCAGAAAACTCCATAGTCGAACCTTCCTATTCTCCTACACTCATTCCCCCAGTTGAAACAAACATTAAAGCAATAATTTTTCGTTGTAATATTGTACGAAAAATGCTTCTATCTATCAATATCAATAAATCCGCTGGCCCTGACGGTATTTCACCCCTAATTCTAAAAAACTTTGCTAGTCAACTAGCTCCAATTCTAACGAAAATTTTCTATTTGTCATACAAAGTCGGAATTTTTTCCCGATTCTTGGAAGCTGGCTTCTGTTCAACCCATATCGAAGAAAGGCAGTAAGATTGACCCAATAATTATATACCAATAGCAATTCTGTCGGTTTTGAATAAATATTTGAAAAATATATTAACTATAATATAATATAATATTTGAATATGTCACGAATTATTGATGATAAACAGTATGGTTTTCGTAGAAGTCATGCAACAGGTGACCTGTTAGCCTACGTAACCCATCTGTGGAACAAATCGCTGGAGAACCATGGTGAAACATTCTGTATTTCACTTGACATTTCTAAAGCATTTGATAAAGTGTGGCATAAAAATCTCATAGCTAAATATATTAACTTAAGCGAATCCTCCTATAAGGAAATTCAAAATATCCTTCCATCGTGTGCCCAATTTAATCGGCGAACAAGAACTTCAGAGTTGTCTCACCCATTTGCTGTCCAAATACCTCGTTATAGAACTATGTCCTTCCAGAACGATTATTTTAATAGAGTGGCCAAATTGTGGTCAATGCCCACCTCCGTATTTCCCGATGAATTTGCCCCTCAGGCATTTTTATTTTTGTTTTTTAAAAAAAAGTGTTGTGTTATAGGGTTTAGAATATGTGTCACAACAACACACAAATGCCTTTTAACACCTGGGTATTGATGAACGCTTTTTTTGAACCTCTGCGGATTGAAGCCACCTGAGACAATGGATTCCGGCAAACTATTCCATTTGTATGCAGTTCGGACAAAGAAGCGATCTGCCAGTATGACAGCGTGGGATCTCGATCGTTTGATTGGTTGCGGTAGCCGATTGCCGAGTGGAACGGGGGTGAGAATAAGTTTGAGGCATGATGCTGCTGATTTCATCTGAGCACTGCTGATGACGATATTTGTAAAAAAACAACGAGGTCAGCAACAATGCGACGGTGATGTAGGGAATCAAGTTTTGATGTCAAAGCTCGATCACCCACAATTCGTATAGCCCGTATTTAAAGAAAATGTCCATCGTCATTTAAAACAAATATAATAGTTATCCCATATCCTCACTTCCATTTTCCCCATTTTCTTCCCTTCTAGTTGGCATGGTATCTTCGGATATTCAAAGAGTCTGAATAATGATTATTTCATATTTAGTGTGCTAAACATGTCTAACTAATTAATAAAAAAAAAATATGCTCTATACTGTATTTAAAATTAAATGAAAAGAGGCGTGGTCTAATCGAAAGTAAAATTAAATGAAATTGAATTTTCGAGTTCTCGAACGCTGTCATCTGTCATTCATTAAATGGTTAATATCTCATTAAGTATTCGAACGCACTCCAGTTTCTGGGGTTTGTTTCCCTGTTAAAAAGTTTAGAATTTTTATTTCGTGTTTTAAAAATTTTCAAACGCTAATAAAATGAAAACAATTGAAGCTGTTTATCTCAAACATACTGTGTGTACTCCCGTCTGCCAGTGCTATCATTTTAATAAGTTTCAGTGCAATTAAACAAGTGGTATAGGAGTTAAAAATCTTGTGTTCGTTCTCTTTAATTCCGTTTATTTATATGTGTCTACGTTAATTCCTCACACCAAGTTTTAATTGAATAGTTTTCATTTTATTAGCATTTTTAGAGCTTTGCAGTTTTTGAGATATAAGCAGAGATCGACCAAGTAACAAGCAAACGACAATCAGAAGATGTACACAGCAGAAATCAAACAAAAGTAGTTACTTGATAAGCATCGAATCCGAAACTTTTAATCGTATGAACGATGCTTCAACCACTCCTCCACCGACTTATATTTTTATTAATCATAGAATATTCCTCATGCTTTATCTAAGATTTTTTAATAGAGAGTGGCCCCTTCAACTGGTATGCAAGGCAACGGATCACTTCTTCTTTCTTACCTCTTTGCCCTATAAACTAAATTCAAATATGGCAACTCCAATTTAGTTTATAGGTAATTTTGACGCAAAGAAATAAACGAAGAAGTGATGCTTTGCACTGCATAAACGTGTGGAATAAGGCATTCGGCTTAATTATATTGTTACGATTACAGAAAAATCGAGACGATTACAGTCACTTTCAGAAAAATCAAATCAACAAAATACAACAACAAATTAATGAAATGAATATGTTTGTTGTTGTATTCTTAGAACTTGGGTCAGCATAAAATTGATTTATGAATCAAATCATCATAACGTCAAATAATCGAATATTCTAATATTTTCTCAAGGTTTCTAAAGTGACCTCGAATGGTCGAGAACTAAATATAATATAATTGTATATAAGGAAAGGCATAATTGTATATAAGGAAATTACCTCTTGTAGAATAAATTAGTTTTATTTTAAACCTTCGACGGTAAAGTTAAAATTTTAAAAGTGATAATTAAATTAGTTTTTGTGAATAAAGTTTTAAACTTTTAAGTGTTATTGAGTAGAAATATTTTGTGTATTATTTTGAACGTGGAAATTTCTACAATCAACCGTTGCAGTTTCTGAAGGTGTTGAAAGAATATTCTAGTTAGGAATATTGCTTGCTGTATGGTTTTCCTGTTATTGCAGAACAATTAAGGAGTTGAATACTTAATAAAACCTGTTGTGTTTGCTTACTAATCAGTGATCGAGCTCAGAACGAGATTGGGAATTGCGTTTATCCAACTGTGAGTTAGGCCAATTTCGAAGTAAGGTTATAAAAACGTAACAATATGTTTATCTCTCACCCATTCAACCTAGATTTGAATTTTTAATATTTTATAAAATTCAAATTTATTTAATTCAACGTATAGAAAAATTCAAGCTTAGTTTAATTTAAAAATTAGTTCAACTGTGCAAAGGCTAGAACATTTGACCTCATTTCCTAAGATAGACATCACATCTACTACAGTCACTACACCATCGCTTTACGTATGTTTATTCGTGATCGTGATCTAGACGACTGGAAAAACGTATAAAGGATTTAGTTTGAGAACAGGATGGTCTGAAAGGTTTCTAGAATTTTAAATTTAGTGCAAGTTTAAAATCAAATTGCAAGAGAACGACCCACCCGATATCAACAGTTTTATGTGCGGTGGAAAAATATTAAAACAGACAGTAAACTTTACACTGTTAAAAAAAATTAAGAAATAATTTTTTTTTAAAGATGGCGCTGTTGTCGTAGATCAACCATTTTTTACTTCTTTTTTCCACAATATGCAAGTTCTAACCTTACCCTAAAACATACTACAATTTAAAGGGAGCGTTTTTTTGGTTCTATGGATATTAATTTTTAAAGATGTGTATCTCAGGTCAAAATATTTTAGTTTTAGATAAAATTCACGATCTGATCAACCGGCGAACGGTCGATACACTTCATACTTGGCATATAACCGCATGGAGGGATCAGTTTTTATTGTTTTGAAATTTTTTTTTTATTTTTGATCTACAGGTGTGACAACCCCGCGTACTCCAGTCCCTGCTATTGACATACGAGTTAACGTGAGATATCACATACCACTGGAAATAGCAGTGATATATCACTAGCCAAGGTGACATCTTAGGGGTGGTGGCGGATGAACTGTATTCAGTCAACGGTAGCACCCTCAATCTTAGCTGTGAAATAATCCTTGATGATGAGACGCTATTGCTTCCTTGAGGAAACGAGCCTTCATATAACTATGTGTGGGCTTTAATCTTCAAGAAAGACAGTGCGTCACAGGATCAAGGAATATGCAACCGGCTGGATTATTGGCAACTACATTTTTGTTTTGTTTCAGCAAATTTTTGTAAAAATTTGCTATTTACTTTTTAATTTACTTTTTTTTTCTCTATTCTATCATAAAATATTGGCCTATGTCATATTTTGTCAGTGATAGGATTTATGGTTTAGTTTATGGTTTAGTTATTGTGACACATATTGTAATTCCTACTACACAACACATTTTATCAAAAAAAAAAAAAAAAATATAAGTAGTATAGGTGAAATAAAATACGTGGGTTATTAGAAACATTTTCAAGTGTTTAGTATGGGAACAGGTCCGAAAAATTTCTGGAAATTCAAACTCATTGTAACTTTGAAATCAAATTATAAGAGAACGACTTACCCGATATCAATGGTTATATGTGTGTTGGAAAGATAATTGACTGGTCTACCGGTTCTTAAAAATACACAGTATGCCTTTTGCTTACACTGTTAAAAACATTATGAAATAATTTTTTTCCAAAATGGCGTTAATGGCGTAAGTCAAGCATATATATATGAATTTCAGCCTTACTTTAAACATGCTAAAATTTCAAGACTGCGTTTTTGGAGTTTTCTCTCCACTTTCCTATTAATTCTTTTACATTTATTGTCTCATCCATAGGCATGGATGGTTGCACTAAATCCTTAAACGTGGTTGGGCTTCTTGAAATTTTGCACTATTATTAAAATCCAGTCACTCACATGAACTGCTTTGAGGCCAAACATATTTCGAATGAATTTTATGCCTTAACCGTACTCTCAGCAACTTCCTCCAATGCGCTTTCAGTTTTCAACCTGCTTCGTCTTCCTTCTATTAAAAACAACGAGGGAGAGCGAAATAAAAACACAATAAAGCTAGAAACACAACACGGTCGAAATCGTCCGACGACGACGTTAGTAACATTAGAATACACAGGATACATACATTTCAAACACAACTACAGCGATAAACGAAAAAGTATTTTTCGTCGGAGAAAATTTAGATTCTATTTCTAATTTATCGTCGGCGATGATTATTGTTAGATATGAATTTTATTTTTATTTGGCTGCAAGGGTAATTTTTAATGTTATTGTGACAGTGCCGCCAACTGAAAAGATGATTTTCTGATGTTTTTCGCGTTTCTGAGGTTGTAATCGTTTTGTTTTGAGTTGTCAACTGAATTTTCAGTTTGGCTGTTTTCTAAACGACGACTTATTTATGTAAACTTACTTATTCACCGCCATTTTAAATAAGTATTTAAAAGCTATTCTAAACGATTTAGCTACTTATTTATTACACCAATTTTATTACGAATCGAAAAAGAAGTTTTATTCCTGAAAATCATTTAGTAAACAAACATAAAAATATTTGACACTGTCAAATCGAATTAGATTTTTCTATGGAAAAAAAATTTCAAATAAGTCACCTCTTTAGGTTACTTATTCAAATAGTAGAAAAATTATTATTATTTATTTATTAGTAAAAATTAGTTATTTTTAAAATTGAAATTTGTGAAATTTATTTTGACAAAGAACAAAGTATTTTAGTTTATGCAATTTTATTTTTGACAGCTTTTCACGCTGACGCCTTTGTTGTGGTTACAACAGCGAAATTGTAGACGTTTTTTTTTATCGTCCGACGTTATCGTCCGTTTTGTGTTTCTACCTTAAAATGATAAAAGAAAATTTATTTGTCATAGTAAAAATTTAGATTTAAGAGAATTAATTAACAAACATTTAAATTTAAAAATAAATAGAAATAAATTTTTAATTGAATAAAGTTAAAATAATTAATTCATTTTAATAAATTTTGAAATTTTCATTGTAGAAAACATTTTGATTATATTATTGTGAATTGCCATAGACTTCGGTCTAATTTTAATTGTATTTTGTGATCGATTTTGAGGCTTTTAGTAGTTAATTGATTCAGTGGGCGTTATGTCTTGTGGTAGGGAAAGCGTTAGTTTTTCTTCGTCACAAACAAACAAATATAAAATTGTAATAGAAGAAATTCTATAATTGGTAAAATGGAATTGGTTTCAAACAATTTAAACGTGAATCGATGGTTTTTTTATTCTTTCTCAAACTTTTAACTTCATGCTTAATGAGTGAGTTAAAAATTTAAATCACAAATTAGTGTGTTGCCCAATTTTTATAATTCTCCAGTTTGGACAGTAAGGAGTGGAAAAGGCTTAAAAGAACTAAACCCGGTCGAGCGAGCTTAAACTTAGTTTCAATGCAAGGTACTTTTATCAGTAGTCATTTTAAAGACTTTTTAAGCTTTTCAAAAAAGATACCAAACTTTTTTCCGAAATAACCAACCGTTTTTCCCATTATTCAACGTTGAATGTTTCGATTTTTTCATTCGATGAACAGGAGTCTACATTAAACAAGTGATAGCTAGTATTGAGTTTAATATAGTAACAATAAAAAACTAAAAACTCTCTCTTGTTTTTTACAAGCTACAGGTTTATTTATGATGATTTTTTCGACAAATGTAAATTTTTTGAGTATTCGACAAAAACTGTGAAAAAGATGAAAAATAACAATTTTCAGTCACAATAACATAAAAAATATTGACTTTTCGGAAAAACTACATAGACCATTAAATCCTTAAAATTCACTCTTCTATCGATTGCCGTTATAATTTCCGCCATAAAAATTTCCACTCTAGAGATCGGGTGGTCACCAACCCCATAGTAAACGAGCACATTGGCATAGGGTAGATTTTGATCTTTAAGCTATATTCCCAACATAGTGTCAAAATTTCAGCAAATTCATTCAGATTAAAAAAATTGGAGCAGAAACCCGTCATCTACACAGCATTAACCAATTATTAGGGGTCATAGTTTTGTTATCGTCGAAAAGAATTATTTATACGGCCGTTAATAAATAGTCCTATGGGCAATCTCAATCTGCAATTTACACTAGTTTTTTTATTTATTACTTGTCTGGTAAGTCACCACATAACACTCCCTCCATTACCAGAAAAACTACAGTAACATTGCAACTACCAAGAGTAACACTGCACATAAAGGTACGGCTTCACCCTTACTGAGATGTGTAGAAAGCTATAGTCATTGAACACATCTAAAGCTGATTAAAAAATTTGATATGTGACCCGAACTTACGCACGAAAAAAATCGAAGTACAATCGGCCTAGCACGATTGTTCTTAGGAAATAGGAAGTGTTATTTTCCATTTTTTTTTTCTGAATTTAACAATTGGTTTTCTACTGTTGTATTTGCATGTATGCATACATACATATAACAACAATTTAAGAAAAATATAATTAAGCGGTTACGATTAAGAAATAAAAATTTTAATTGATTTTCTACGTTAACTAAAGTACATATTTTTAGCACGTTTCATATGAGCGACTCTGTTTTCATAATATTTACAAATTTGGTTTTAAGAACTTGTTTTAAGTAAATAATATAAATTAATTCAATTCTGTTCTCAAAACAATGGATCGATTTGTAAATTAAAAATTAAAAATATATAATGAGGAAATATATAATCAATAAAAATTAGTTTTTTACGATGTTTATTTTATAAATTCGTAGAAATATGATGAAATTTTGAATAGTTTTATTTTCAATAATATACAGATGGTTTCAATCAGTATTTGATATTAATGGAATTATAGTTTAATTTTAAATATTGATTTTCAGTTTTCTACAGTTTTCGATGACTTCATAATTTGTATATTCATTTGAGTTGCTTCATCATATATAAAGCACTCGAGAGTAAACCCAATAAGCAATGCGCACGGAAATTTGTACATTTTCGCATTGAAAATGCACGGAGTACTTACTCGGAATAGTTGTCTCTCAGAGTACGGATTTCCGTACCCTTGGCGGATGAACTCTGCCACAATTTTCCAAGTCCAATATTTTTGGTTTTGTATGTATGTATTGGTGAGTACGAATTTTCCGTATGCATTCCAGACCCATTCAAGGCTCATTTTCGTACCAAATTCCATGCGCTTTTCGAATGAAATATGTAAAGATTGTGTGCAATAATAGTTCGCCCTATATGTAATGTAATTTCATACGTAAATTAAACAAATTTTTATTGTTTTGATCATTTATTTATTAAATAAAATTAAGCAATTCAGTTTTTATTAGTATTCAATTCAATATAAATTTTACCTGGCACTTTGAGACAACAAAAACATGCCATCTATTACTATGCTAAAGCTTGAAATAAACTTTGATATTAATTCGTAGCACATTCTCATACATTCTCATAATATATTCTCATTCATAAGTGAAAAATGGGTATGGAATTCCGTGCAAAAATCGTATAGTTTTGGGCACGTACGTTTGATGGCAATGATCTGATTTTCCAGTTTTTCTTGCAATGGATTTGTAGATCTTTTCTATGAATTTGAGAGATTTTTAGTCTAATCTATGAGTTGCATTAGTGTAAAAAGTTTGAAAAAATATCACTTAAATTTAATTTACACGCTTTCATTGAAAACTATAAACCAAAAAATTAATTTGTTTAGGATAAAACTTTTGTCCTAAATAAAATTTACACATTAGATTAGTATTTATTTAGACCTTTCTATATGCCATTTTTAATCATATAAAGTAGGTGATTATTCACTCAATGTTTACAAGAAAATGAATATTGAACGAGTAAATTAATTACTAAGTAAAAACGGGGTAAATTTGTTGACAAAATATAACTTACCAAAAAAATAATATTCTGATGTGTAAATTTAATTTTGTGAAAAATGTTTGTCTTAAGTGGCTTTTTCAGTTGCCGTTGTTCGTGCGCTCATTCGTTCACTGTTTTCTTATGTCGTTTTCTTTTTGCCAGAGCAGAAAAAGTGATTTTTTAAAGATTTTTTTTCGACAAAACGAATATAAAAACATTTGATCTAGTTTTGTAGTTGTGTTTGTGAACTCTCATTTAATGTTTTTGTTAATTAATAGAATTAAATTAAATAAGTTTTTATTAATTTTGGATTTAAAACACGATTTAAACAAAACATTTATTTAAACTAATAACTATTTCACTTTAAAAAAATAGTAATAAATAAATGACGTCTTGTTTGTTTACTAATTTTTCAGATTTGTAAATGTATTTGTGTAAATTTATTGTATTTGCAACTTGATCTACCAAAAAATCTAGATTCAGAAAAAATATTTTCAGATCAAAAAAAGAGCAATTTTTTTTACTTAAAGAATACGAAATGCAAAAAACAGTGATGTGACAGCTGCTATTTTGCTCTTAGATCACTTTTTTTGTCAAAAAGGAAACGACATTAAACCAATCATATTCTTACTTCCTTCCATTATCTTATTCTCTTCTCCAAAATTAAGAAGAACTCGTCCATTTTAAGGAATATGATTAGTTTAATAAAAAACACTGAACGATTGAACGCACGAACAACGGCAACTGAAAAAGCAGCTTTAAACATATTTATTTATTAGTCTTTAGTTTGTTTACAATGAGATTGTCAATTTAAATTTATTTTATTATTTTTAATTATAGAACGTTTTAGCATTAATTTACTATTCGATCTCCATTTATTTTTTTTTTGTTATTTTTCACTCAGCCAATTAATTTTTTTTTATCAAATATTTGTATTTTTTTTAAGGAGCCTGTAAACGAGCAACTTTTTACGGCAATGTGTGGCCGGGCAATATTGCCGGGCAATATTGCCCAAATTCAAAAACATTCCCGGCAATTTTTTCGTATTGCCCGGCAATATATTTGTATAGCTCGGCAATATTGCCGGTATTGCAACTAATGGCTGTTGATTTTTTTCATCGATCGAAAATATTAAACATTGCCCGGCAACTATTTCGATTTTTGTTGTTGTTTTTTTTATTGAATTTGAGAATGTAGTACGTTTTGAAGATTTGTTAATGTGAAAACAAAATTATTTCATATAAAAATTTGTTTGAATTAAATTAAATGGTTGGTAAAAAAAGGGATACTGAATTCGGAAATTGTTTTGGTTGTTGTAAAATAAGAAAAAAGGTAATTTCTTTCTATTCAGATGTTATGGTTAATTAATGATTGATGAAAGGTGGGTTAATAATATTTTTTGTTGTTTTTATAATGATTGTGATTCTGTTTTGAGAATGAGTGCACTTATTTTTGTTTATAAATCGTTTAGTATTTTGAATGGAGAATAAATATGATGGTTTTTTAGTAAAAATTTGTAAGACTACTGCAATGGAAAGCATTTCGGCTTGATGAATTAATTATTAAAGTAATTAAATTATTATTCTTTTAATGTTTAAAACACCCAAGGTTTTATAAATATTTTTTTATAAATAATTTCGTTTGAGGGATAATGAGTTGATAAACGAGCATGCTGAAAGTTTCCATATAAGTGGAAAGACAAGAAGTTTTTTTTTTTAAATTGGCTTGTAGGATAAACATGGAGCAATTGGTATGGAGTGAAAATTTTTTTGCATCTATTTAGGAGGCCAAGTTTTCTTACGCGATTTTTGCCATTGCCATTACATGATCGTTCCAGAGTAAGTCATTTGAAACTGTGACACCCAATGTTTTTACATTCACCTATAGGTTCATCACACATGCTGAATAAAATATCTTTGGGGAACTCGGTCTTTGATCTGGAAATAATCAATAGCTGTGTTTTGGCAGAGTTGAAATTGATCAGGTTTTGATCACCCCGATCGGCGACTTTTTTAGGTCGTTATTGACGTTTATGGCAGCGTCTCTCCGGGCGGGATTAATTCGTTCGTGCATTTTAATTTTTAAGGGAAGGACTCGAATGAGTTGTGCAGAGTACTATCATTTGCAAAACTATTTATTGGGTTGCTGGTGATTTTCAACAATTCGTTGATATAAATCAAAAATAGTGTTGGGGACGATACTGAGCTTTGAGGCTCATTAACCAGCCTTAATTAGTTTAGACTCAGATGATAAGCCGTCTAAGGAGACTGAATTGTAATGGTTGGAAAATTTTGAATCAGCTTCACAAAAGTGGGAAGAAACCCATACGCAACGAGCTTTTGTTGATTAAGTTGGCATGCCAGACTCGATCGAATGCCTTGGAGATTTCTAAAGCGATAACGTATGTTTCACAACCTTTATCAAGCCTTTATCATAACAGATCGGTAGTTGATCTTTTGTTTCGAAAACCGTATTGGCTGTCGGCTATTAAATGATTTACTTCCAAAAATTTTGAAATGCTATAGGCCTATAATTTGAGATATCGGATTTTGGTCCCTTTTTGGGGACGGGCTGGACATTTGCCAACTTTCAGCACGAGGGAAATATACCAGATTTGTAGGATTGGTAGAATATTTTAGTCAAAGTTGGTGCAAGGTCTTTAGAAAAGGTTTTTAAAATAATTCGTGGAATGTTTTACCATTCCTACGGCTTTGTTGGTGTTTAACCCCCTTAGAAGTTTAGCGACTATTTTGGGTTTGAAGTGGAGTTCGTTCATATTAACTCCTGAAGACTGTATTTGGAGTATTTCTTTAGAAGTTTCCAAAACAGTGGATTTCAGAGCAAAGCGTTCAGCGAGTTAAATTTTTTGCGGGATCATTGACGATTGAATCACCATCAATAATAGGAAGATTTTGTACCAAAATCTAAGGAATTAATGGCACTGTAGAAACTCTTGTCAGAAATAGACATTGACGGAAGTTTTGAAGCTTTCGCTCTGTCAATTTCAGACTTTTTCTTTGAGATTATCTGGTTAGATATTTTGTTGGTCTTTAGATATTGGGATCGATTAGTGGGAGTTTTGTTATAAATCCAAATATTAAATGATCTACGTTTGTTTCTAAGTGCCGTTTTGGCAGCTTTTGAATGCAAGTATGTTTTTTTGTTTGGGTTTTACTATGGAAAAAGGGGTAAATCAGTTTTGATAACTGATGACATTAAATAATGATCAGAATTTCCAATGCTACCTTTCGCGACATTGACACTCGTAATATCTTGCATTGTGGTAAGATAGAGATCTAAAAGAAAACTATTATCACCGCCATTACGGGGAGTGAAATTTGGGTTTTTAACAATTTGGGATAGACGCAGCAAAATGTTTGCCTGTTTTCCACTATTGTCAATATCGTCGGTCGATTTGAAGAATTCCAACCATGATTTGTTGTGAAAGTTGAAGTCACCGGTAATGATAACCTCACAATTAGAGGACTTTGCTCTAATCTCGTTTTCAAAGTTTACAGAAACTTGTGTTTCTGTAAGGAAAAGAAAGTTCAGTATGTCGTGCTCATAATGATGTTGCACGTGGTCATGGTTAGCGTTTAATCCGCAGATGTTTTGAACATGTATTCTAAATTTTTTTTTCATTCATATATGTGTTGTCCCTGCAAATACGGTAGACATGCCGCTTTATGGGCGGGTGGATTGCGCATATTTACTTTACTACTTGCAGACGTATATCGTTTCTGTTGTATCAAAAGGTTTATTTTTTTATGTTTTATTAAATAATGGATAACTAAGCAAAAAACCTTATCATGCAATAAAATACGACATATGCCAATATTTCATGATAAGATGAAGAAATAATAACAAAACTATAAGTGAAAAGCAAATTGTTAGAAATTTGCAGAAAAAATAACGAAACTAATTGCCAATAATCCAGCTGATACAGCGCACCCCAGATGCACCTTTCACCACCCCAATCGAGGCACAAAGCCCACATAACTTTATTTTGGTCTGATTCCTCGGAAGAGCTAATGAGCCATACTACTACGGAACGCTGCCTAGCTAAGACTGGAAGTGGTGCCGTTGACTAACTAAAGTTCGTCCGCCAGTACCGTAAGATATCATCTTGGCTAATGATATCTCCTGCCATTGCCAGTGGTATGTGATATCTCACGCTAACTCAAATGTCAATGGCAGGGACAGAAGTACGCGGGGTAGTCAGACCCGTAGATCAACATTGATCATAATCGATCCAAATCGACCCTTCCCGCTAGAGGAAGCCTGGCATCAATAATGTTTTCCTTACTTCCGGTTCGGTTACAGTGCTTGTATTTTACCTGCCATCGAAGTTTCGACTATGCGTCAACATTTCCATGAGCACTTCAAAATCATAAGCCTGCAAGCGTTTAATCCATCGTACCAATCACTTTAATGCTCCATGATCAGTTCTCAAATGGAAATTTTTAACTGTACAAGTATTTGTGGAAATATGTTTCACACATTCCATTATAGCCAACAATTTTTTACAGGTTAAACAATAATTCCTTTCTGGCTTGGACAGTTTCTTCTATTAATATGGGCCATTACTCTTTTCCCCATCCATTTCTTAAAATAACACTCCTCCTGTAGCATCAGTGCTAGCTTTAGTTTCAAATATGAATTTAAAATCTGGTAAGCCAGATCTGGTGCAGAGCACAATCTTTTTTAAATTTCCACTAACGCATCTTCTTGCTTTTTTGTTCATTTAAATGCTTTATCCGTCCTTGTTAGCTTTCGTAGAGCCTTTTTATTCCTGTTAACTAATGTTGGTACAAAACATTGGTAGTAAGTGCAAAATCCTAGACAACTACAAAGCTCTGGGTGGGCATTTGGGTGTTCACCATTTGTTGTCACTTTGCGCCCCAAGTATTGTACTTTCTCTCTAAACAGTGTATATTTCTTTGGACTTATTACGAGTCCTGCTGCTTGAATTCTTTCGAAGGTTTCTCTATTTTTTTTTTCAAATGATCTTTCAAGTCTATGACCGTTACAATAATATCGTTCAATAACGCAAGACACGTTCCATTAAACTTTCAAATGCTGCTGGGGCATTACACAACCCTGGGAAATTACGCAGCCCTCCCCTCACACATTCCTATTACACAACCCACTACCCATACTAAACGCTGTCAATTATCGGTCCTCTTCCTGGATTTCTACGTGCCATGAAGCACTTTGCAGATCTATTGTTGAGAACAATTTGGCACCTGCAAATTTATCCAGGGTATCATCAGTTTGAGGTAATGGGTAGCTATTTTTTATTACTGCATTCAGTTTTCTGTAATCAATGCAGAAATTAATAATTTCATCCTTCTTACCGACTAAAACTACAGGGACTCTATGAACTATCCGATTTTGTTTTTTATATAAAGTGTTTTGTTATAGGAATAACAATGTGTGTCAGAATAACACATACATAGATACCTTTTAAGACCTAGGTCCCACAACAACATGCGTTCTGAAGATTTAGTGGACGCAATTTTATTTTTGTGTGGATTGAACGCCCCCGAAACTATTGATTCGAACAAAGCATTCCATTGTACGATGTACGAACAAAGAGGTCACTTTGCATTTTTTTACTATGACGGTGAGTGATCTCAACAGTTTGACTGTTTGTACAAATCAATTGAAATAATAAAGTTAATTCAATTACGTTCAATTCTTACCGACAAAAATACATCATTTTGCAAAATATCGTTTTCTATAATATAAGCTCTCGAGCGATAATCATCAATCAATTTGTGCATATTATTATTAAATTATTTTCAAATTATATTACGAGATTATTGAATTTTATTTAAGCAACGTTTATAAACCTTAATATATTGAATCAAATAAAAATATTTGTTGATTCACATTCCACTACTTAATCCAGCTGATACGGATATTGAAACAATTTTGTTTATTTAATCAAACAATAAATTGACAATCTCCAAGTAACATTTTATTTTTAAATTAAATTATCAAATCCAATCAACAATCTAAAATAATATACACACTATATAATAATATACGTACATATATAATATGTTTGATTTGATTTTTCGTCATCGTTTATCATAAAAAGATAGTAGCTCATAAACTGACAAGAAAATTTTTGGGAATTCCCGTGATGACGCATGTTAATTACAAAAAGTAAATTTTTATATGAAATCTAGCTCAAATACAATACCCAATGAAGGTTACTGACCATTTTTCCAAACATCTTTTTAAATAGAAACAACAGATAATAAAATAGGTAGATCTTTATATAAAATCTACCTAAAAAGAATAGCAATTATCAATAGTAACACTTTGAAACAATAAAAATGTAAAAGGATTTAATTTAGGCGCCAAAATTATTATTTTGCTAAAAATATTTTTTATTAGGTTAATCCTCTTTTAATTTTTTTCTAGTTTTTGCATCCTTTATAAAAAAATAAAAACAATAGTAATATAATAAATACATGTATGTAGTAAGAAAATCGAAGATACATATGAAGAAAAAGATTTTAGCTGGGACCTTTTTAAAAACACATTATTCGGTCAGTTATGGTTGATCGTTATTACTGTTTCAATTTAATTAGTCATCGGGTGTCATTGAATAAAAATTTAAATGTTGTTTTTGTGAATATTGAGTATTTTTTTGTGTGAATCTCTTTTAGACTACGCAAATTTATAAATTGTTTGTGATTTTAAAGTAAGAAAAAATTAATTTTATTTTTAAATAAATATAAAATACAAAACAATATTTTTAAAAATTAATTCAGTAAATTATTTGTGATGTAACATCACCCCGATGGAAAATCTCCCATCAAGGATAATATAAGAACTGAATCTAAAAAATTAAATTAATATGATAATAATAATGATAATTTTTTAGATTCAGTTCTTATATTATTCTTGATGGGAGATTTTCCATCGGGGTGATGTTACATCACAAATAATTTACTGAATTAATTGTTGATCATGTGTCAATAGACACAAGTGAAGACTAGTCATCTTCTTCTCACAGATACAATTTTGTTATTCAATACTAGAAAATCTAGAGTATAACAAAACAGTGATCACCAGAGAAATTAATTGACTAAACCTAATTTTTTAGATTCAGTTCTTATATTATTCTTGATGGGAGATTTTCCATCGGGGTGATGTTACATCACAAATAATTTACTGAATTAATTGTTGATCATGTGTCAATAGACACAAGTGAAGACTAGTCATCTTCTTCTCACAGATACAATTTTGTTATTCAATACTAGAAAATCTAGAGTATAACAAAACAGTGATCACCAGAGAAATTAATTGACTAAACCTGAATTTATTAAATGTATGTTTATGTAAATTTTTTGTTTTTACACTTCGCTAGAGTTGTAACCTAATTTTTGGTTTATAATCATTAGCGTTAACATTTTTTGGTAGAGTTTATCTAGTCGGCTAGCCCTGATGAGAATGATAGACTTTTTTAAAGCTTAAAAATTTTCTCATTGGTTCGAAACTAGATCGCTCTAAAATTGTATGGATTGCAAAAAGTTTCATAATTTGCACCATAATTTTTTAGATTCAGTTCTTATATTATAATATTTTTAAAGTTTAGTTAAATAAAAAAGTGTGAGCTTGGCCATTTCAGCTAGATCAAGGACAACAAAGTTTAGCAAATTTTTAAAACAGCTGATTTTTCAAAAACCTGGGACGTCAAAGTGGTCATTTGGATAAAAATGATAGAAATATGTTCAAATATTCAATATTTATAAATTTTATTAAAATATTATGATTCAAACGGAAGTTATAGCGCCCTAGATTATTCGACATTTTAGGCTCTAGCCGCTTAACTGGTACCCGGATATGGCCAGTTCACAAGCTTGTCCAAGACATTATTTGCCGGAACACACACAAAAATTATTTTGGTGTAGGTCGAAAAATACGACCGTGAGAGTGCCGCCAAATTACGTTATATCTCATATCGTTATATATATATATATATATATATATATATATATATATATATATATATATATATATATATATATATATATATATATATATATATATATATATATATATATATATATATATATATATATATATATATATATATATATAAATTTTTTTTTCATTTTGATTTTCCGTCTCCGCTTATCATATATTGGCCCCAAAATTTTTCCGAAACTCCGAGATGAAGCACATACCAATAGGTAGATTTTTATATGAAATCTACCTAAAAATGAAGTGCGTAATCTTTACACGCTGTTGAAGTAAAACTTCTTTGGCAACTGCAGCAGGTATTACTAGAAATATTAAATATAAAATAAAATAGATATCTTATATTGAAATTTAGAGTTTCTTTTGTAATATTCTTGACAACTCAACTCACTAAATAAAGTTTCAATAAGGTCCAATAAAAACGCTTCATTTACTATTTTTTAGCAAATCAAAACGATTTGTTTCGATTATTTTTTTCTGGTAGGAAGGAACAGCGAATATTTTCGAATATGTTCCGCCTACTTAATATATTAATTTAAAACAAAAATTCACATACAAAAATATGTGAAAATGCAATTTGCAAATAGTAAAAATGTCCGTTTTCATTCATAAATGATTGCATGTTTATGTTTATTTGTCAAAAATAAATTACAAATTTATAACATTTATGCGCCTACTAAGATGAAATAATATTTTACTATGTATGATTATGTTGTATGAAATAATGTTACTATTTCTGTTCGTTAAGCTGTCTGCTAAATACAACTCGTCACCAAATTATTGGTCGATTATTTTTCAACATTACCACTCATGCCATTTGAGGTTAAATATTTTCCTCGTCCGCTACGCGCACTCGGGACCTCAAATGACATTCGTAATAATGATTATGAAAAATAATCGACTATTATTTGACGACTCGTGATATTATATATGATAATATAGTTTATAACAATGTGTAATAAAAGCCATATTTACATGTTTTATAAAGTCTTACAACGTATTACAAATTAAATTTCACGATGAATACATGTCCACTTAATTTAACAATTGGTACAACAATTGATGCATTTTTCAATAAATTTAGCAAATTTGTCATAAACCTCTAATTTCATATTTCAATTATGCTAATAAATTGAATTGACTTTGTAATACATTATGTAAATGTTACATTTTATTACACAGTAAATTATATTATCAAGAAATGCAACTCTAAATTGCAATATGACATATTTATTTTATATTTCATCTTTTTATTAATACCTGCCACAGTAGCCAAAGAAATTTATTTCAACCGCGTGCAAAGATTACACGCACTCATTTTCTATTTAACAAAACAAATTTAATCAACACAAATAATTTTTCCCGCACGAGAAAGCCCTGGATGCAAACTCTCAACACCATGATCTCCGTGACACCACCATGACTATCATGACCACGGTGAACACCATGACCACCATGACCACCGTGACCACCATTACCACCATGACTACCATGACCACTTTGATCACCATGACCGCTATGACCGCCATGACCAACATGACCATCATGACCACCGTGAACACTATGACCATCATGAACCCCGTGAACACCATGACCACCGTGACCACCATAACCACCTTTACCACTATGACTACCATGACCACCATGACCACTATGACCACGATGACCGCCATGACCACCATGACCACCATGACCACCTAACCACCATGACCACCCTGACCACCATGACCACCGTGAACACCAAGACCATCATGACCACCATTACCACCATGACCACCATAACCACTATGACCAGCTTGACCACCATGACCATCATGACCACCGTGAACACCATGACCACCGTGACCACCATGACCACCATAACCATCATCACCACTATGACCACCATGACCACCATGACCACTATGACCACCATGACTACTATGACCACCATGACCACAATGAACACCATGACCACTACGATCACCGTGACCACCGTGACCACCATAACTACCATGACCACCGTGAACACCGTGATCACCATTACCACTATGACCACCATGACCACAATTACCACAATGACTACCATGACCACCATGACCACCATCTACAATCGACACATCCAACTCATATAACATTTAGGACAAGACTGCATAAGTGAATAAAAAATATAATAACAAATGAACAAATGAATAACTTTACCATACAAACCAAAAAGATCCACCAAACATGCTTCCATTCCTGAACCAGTTATTCGATTTTGCTCAAATTTCAAAACGGAGCTTTTTGTCATCTTATATTTCATTATATATGCCTGCTATTTACCAAGATTTGCGACAACTTATTTTTCTGCCTTTAAAAAAGCCAAATATGCTGCCATTTTTATTAATTTACGAGTCTAAGCATCCATTGTAAACAAAACTGGAACAGACATATAATATTTTGAAAACTGATATTAAATTGAATGAAAATACTCCAAAAATTCGGATTGAAAATCATTAAATTTAATTCAAAATTATGTTTTTTGAATTGAATTTCTGTTAAATTTTTAAGCATCGAAAAATACAATAAACTATTTCTATAATGCACCAAAAACCAGTGAATATTTTAAATATGTGTGTCATAATCGAATTGTATCGTATATTTGCCGAATATTATATTCGTTTTTTATACTTCCGTTGCACAATTCTTAAAACACTAGAGAAGTTTTACTTCAAAAAATATTTATAAGACCTTGGGTGTTTTATACATTAAAAGAATAATAATTTAATTACTTTAATAATTAATTCATCAAGCCGAAATGCTTTCCATTGCAGTAGTCTTACAAATTTTTACTAAAAAACCATCATATTTATTCATTCATTCATTTCATTTATTGGTGCAATTTTTCATTTTATAATTCATATTTATAGTTAAAATTATGTAATTGAAAACTTAAGACTAGAATTAAGCCTAATAAATACTATAAAATTATAACTACGAATATATAAACAGATATATTCTAAAAGAGATATTATTATATTTAAACAAGATTATAATTTTTATTTTCACGCTGCCAGCACCGTAGCGTTGAGTCCCTGTAATGAAAAGAGTTAAAAGTTAAGAGAAGAGAAGAGTCTGTAGGAGATGGTTAAGTTAATGCGGTTGTGAGGGAAGGAGGAAAAGGGTGAAGCAAAGCTAAATATGTCCGTTAACCATAATGAAACCCAGGTCCTCTTCCAGAGTAGAAGGAGACCTCGTTTCGGAACATATGCGAGTACCGGTCTGTTACTGCCATGAATATTGAAGGATAAATGAAGTCAGCTTGAGCATCGTGCTCATTCTGGAAATCGTCCTTACATTGTGTGAGAAGTCTATTTGGGTGTGACATAATTCTGTTATTGTGGTTTATCAATAACTTGATCAGATGTTGATCTAATGGGTTGAGATTTGCATTGAATTATAGTTGTTCGTTTGAAACGTATTTATTGTCCGTACGTCTATACGTATTTGTAGCACGTCTGAGGATCTTCCTTTCCTGTAGCAATAGGAGATCCATGTGGGATTTTGAAAGCGTGTACCACACAGGGAAAGCATAGGTGACTATCGGTCTAATCAACTGCTTGTAAATTAATAATTTAGTTGAAGTTGATAGACCATCGGGATATTTAAAAATTGAATAAATCATATGATACGCTTTGTTTGAATTTTGAATAATATGTTTCACATGTGGGTTGAATTTAAATAGTTCATTGAAGTATATACCTAGGTATTTAATGGAAGTGGATGGTGAAATTATAGTACCGTTTATGTCTATTGAAAGGTCTTTAATTTTGGAAATGATTCCAGGACTCCTTGAAGAAGGGTTTCTAATAAAAATGAGTTTTGTTTTATTCGTATTTATTTCAATACCCCATTTTGAATAAAACCTTGATATATCATCAAATGCAGATTTAACCTCTCTGATAGCTGATTTGGGCGAGTGATGACTTGCATATAAAAGGGTATCATCTGCGTAAAGAATTAATTTGCAGAAACATGAAGTGTTAGGAATGTCAGCTATTGATAAGGAATAAAGAAGAGGGGCGGAAACAGAGCCTTGTGGTACACCTCTTTCCATGGGAAAGAGGTCAGAAATAAGATTTTTATATGCAATATTAAATGATCTGTTGGAGAGAAAAGATCTCAGAAAAATGATGATTGTGGGAGGAAAACCATAAATTATAAGCTTATATAGTAAGCCTTTTAGCCAGACTGAATCAAAGGCATTTTTTAAGTCCAGACTGAGAACAGAAGTACAATATTTATGATTAAGTTCAGAGGTGATGTCATGATGGAATTTAGTCAAAGCATCCGTGGTAGAATGTTGTTTTCTAAATCCGAATTGAAAATCAGGGATGATTTTTAGATCTTCAGTGGAGCTAAGAAGGAAATCACACATGTGAGTTTCCAATATTTTTCCTATGTTGGAAAGCATAGAAATAGGTCTATGCTGGGAAATTTTTACATTACCTCTGACTTTGGGAATATTTATTAATTTGGAAATTTTCCAGGAGTTCGGAAAATAATGTGATATAATAGAGCAATTAAATATTGCAAGCAGAAGTTCAAGGGTGATGTCGGGGAGTTTTTTAATCATGAAGTTGGAAATAAGATCGTTTCCATATGACTTTTTATTATTTAAATTCTTGATAATTGCCTTAAGATTATCAATTGTGAGAAGAGGAATGCTTTCGCATGAAGGGTTAGATTCAAAGAAATCTTTCAATATTTTTTCGATTAAGTCGGGGTTTGTGTCGGGAGAGGTTGGAGTACTGTCCTTATAAAGATACTTGTAGTGATTCGCGAAGAGGGTTTTGATTTGCTCATCGCTGTCAATAACATTGTCGGAATCATCTACAATTGTGGTGGAATAACCTTTCTTTCGGCCGGTTATTTTATTAATTTGACGAAACATATTATTGGACGGGATAATTTTCTTTAATGATGCTTTAAAACGATCTTCGAGCACCGTCTCTATATGATTTTTAATCATATTTGAAATACAATTAATTTTTGAGTTAAGAGTTTTATATTCTGTATTTGAGGTATTAAGAAAATGGAGATGCAACCGTTTAAGTTGTCTTCTCCATTTCGAACGGGTTTTTAACATCTTTTTTACGATTTTAGGCATAGAGTGAAGATTATTGTATGATATGGGACTTACTTTTCTTGAATTTTCTTGAAAAGTGGAATTTATCATGATGTTAAATTCTTGGATGATCACATCCAATTTAGAATTTTCCAAAGTTTTCGCGAGATCTTTGGAATATTTTAAAAGCATATCAGCTGATTTAAGGTTAAGGTGTCTTTTGAGTTTAAGCCAATCGGTGTCTTGGAATGATGAATATTTGGCTTTTTGAAAATTATTTTCAAAAAGACCTGGAGTGCTGTGAGTTAACTTCAGATGGACCGGATAGTGGTCGGAATGAAAAGTTGAAGTGTAACACTGAGAATTGTGATTAACATCAAAGAGTGAATTGAGATTACCAGTTATGAAAAAGTCAAGGTGACTCTGCAACCTTGTTGGATTAGGCGGATAGAAGATATTGAAAAAGTGGGGATTGTTTGTCCACCACTGTTCAATAATCTTACCAATATTGTTACTAACAGTGTCACCCCACTTGATAGAACGTGCATTAAAGTCTCCACCAGCGATGAAGGGCACCGATTGTGGGAGGTTGGTGAAGAGGTGATCAAGAAAGCTGTGTATTTCTGCACCCGTACTATGCGGGTGGAAATAACACGAAATGAGAATTAGTTTTTGGGATAATTGAGAAGATTTAAATGAAATTTCAATTGGTGTCATTGAAGATTTACCAATATTGAGACTGGGAATTACCTTATATGAGATATTGTTTGGTATAATAATACCAGTGCCGCTGCCAGAGTCATTTCTAACAAATGAATGATTAGGAAGTGTGACATTGTGTCTAGGATTGAGATGAGTTTCATTCACTAAAACAATTTTATTAGGGTTAGCTACAAGAAAATGTTGAAGTTCCATTCTTCTATGACGTGCTACTATGGAGTTGAGATTTATTGAAATTATTTCGAAAAGTCAATTCGGCATTAAATTTGGGAGTCTTGTATGTATGGAACTAACCATCACATAAATCCATTACAAATGACAGGAAGACAATTCGTTTGTCGTCAATATTGTCTATTTTCTTGTATTGTGGGAGAAAGGATCTGACCTTCTCCAAAAGTGTCTTGGTGCTTACACCAAATAAGTCCACGGATATTTCCATGAACGATGACATAGGTATTTGGTCTTTGTTAACGTTGTTTAGTGTTGGGGTCGGTACACCATCTCCTCTTTGTCCGGATTGTTGTTTGACTGCGTCTGCAAAAGAAATGTTTTTATTAATGGTGCTATTAACGGATCTAAAAATAAATGCTTCCTGTTGTTTGGTGTTTGCCCTTGTTTGTTGCTTTTTCAATTCTCTTGCTGCAACTAATTTTTGGTATAAAGAACAACCTTTATAATTTGCTGGATGACCAAGTTGGCCACAGTTGACACAAAACGGCTGTCTTGTAACTCTATCCTGTTCGTTGAGTGGACATGCACCTGGATCGTGACTATTATTACATTTTACACACCTATGTTTCATTTGGCAGCAGGAGGAAACATGACCATAACCCTGGCAATTGTGACATTGGACAATGACCTTGTTTTGTGGTTTATGCCACGATACGGCTTGGTAAGCGATGTGTCGGATTTTTATTATATCTTCCCTTTTGATGGATGGGATGAAACTAGCCATGAAGATATTTGATTTAACGTTATTTTTCTTGCTGTATGCCGTTTCTAGTCTGGATACCTTGATCACCTGCTCCACACCTAGGTATCCTCTAAGTTCGTTAACGATGTCGTCTTCTGACGTTGAGAAATGTAAACCTTTAATTACAGCCGTAACATTTCGTTCATCTTTGGAATGATAGGTATACGATGGCACACCATTATCTTTTAGAAATTGATACAGCAATCCGTGATCTTTCTTTGATGCCGGCTTAATAAAAGCTGTATTGTTACGCCCATTTTTAATGTTAAATTTGGCTTCTGGCAAAGAAGCATTTACTTCTTTTACAAACGAAGCGGTGGCTATGTCTTGGCAAGTGATGGTAGGAATATGCTTTGAAGATGGAGGAGTATCAACTTTTTTCCTAGGAGCCAGGTTGGCTTTAGGCAACGGTAGTGCTGAAAAGCGATTTGACGTCGCCACTTGTGACACTTGTGACGTATCCATGTGATTAGTTGCTTTTTTTCTCTGTACTTTTCGAGATTTCACTAAAGTAAAGTCATCATTATCAACTACATGTAAATTTAAATTGTATTCTTCACTAATGTTAGCTAGCATTGAATTCAGGTTTACCCCTCCATTTTGAAATTTTTTTAACAATATGGCTACATCTTCTGTAGTAGTATTTTGTTTAACACTTGTTGCACTAATAGTGCTGCTTTCCGAATCAGAAATATCTAGATCGCCCTTATCCATAACTATTTTTGGTTTTTTGGTAATTATATTTTTGGAAACTCTTCGAAAAATATTTCTAACATTTGGATTAGATTTTGATCGCAGTAGTTTCCTATATAGGCAGTAATAATTACTGCCCACCACTGACCTACAACCAGATCCACCTGGTTGAATACCCACTTTGTATATTGTTCTTTATGTGTATACCCACTTTGTATATTATCACTTATAGTTTATTGATTTATAAAATAAAAGGTTCATAAACAAGAATATAATAAAATAATAATTTAAATTGTTTTTGTTTATACACTTCACGATCACTATATAATCTTAAACTGAGAAGTTATCTCACCTGTCTATCTTATTCAATTTTTTTTTTTTCACTTTTTCACTTTCTTCAAAAAATTAAAATTTTAACTCAACTCAACACAACACAACACAACTTCTATTTTAATCGACTTTTAAATATATACTCTATCTATCTATTATCTAAAACCTACTCTTATCAACCATCATATTTATTCTCCATTCAAAATACTAAACGATTTATAAACAAAAATAAGTGCACTCATTCTCAAAACAGAATCACAATCATTAAAAACAACAAAAAATATTATTAACCCACCTTTCATCAATCATTAATTAACCATAACATCTGAATAGAAAGAAATTACCTTTTTTCTTATTTTACAACAACCAAAACAATTTCCGAATTCAATATCCCTTTTTTTACCAACCATTTAATTTAATTCAAACAAATTTTTATATGAAATAATTTTGTTTTCACATTAACAAATCTTCAAAACAAACTACATTCTCAATTTCAATAAAAACATCAACAAAAATCGAAATAGTTGCCGGGCAATGTTTAATATTTTCGATCGATGAGCGATATCAACAGCAACATGCCAGCCATTAGTTGCAATACTGGCCATATTGCCGAAATATACAGATATATTGCCGGGCAATACGAAAATATTGCCGAGAATGTTTTTGAATTTGGGCAATATTGCCTGGCAATGATTGCCAGCCACACATTGCCGTAAAAAGTTGCTCGTTTACATGCTATTTTACAAGAGTTTTGTTAAAACATTGCCGGGCAATATTGCTGAAAATATTGCCCGGCAATATTTTCGGCAGCACATTGCCGAAAATATTGCCGGGCAATATTTTCAGCAATATTGCCCGGCAATAGTTGCTCGTTTACAGGCTCCTTTAATAAAATGTGTTGTGTAGTAGGAACTACAATATATGTATTTACTACGATAGCATATAAAAATTCTATTTTCATACTGTAAAAATGTTTATTTCCACTTAAACCATTTTCGCTTAATAATAAATTGTTGTTGCTATAATTTATAATAAATATCGTTATATATTTATCGTTATAATATCGTTATATAAAAAAATTACATTTCCACATTTCTTACGTGAGACGAAAACGTTTTACGTTTACGTGAAATTTTTACTCACGAAAAACAGCAAAATGGACTATATATTTTTAATTTTTGTCCTAACTCGTAAGAGCAAAATTTTTGGTTTTTTTATTTCACTCCTGGATTCGATTTGATTATTTTCTTTCATTCCATATGCAGAAAAGGAATATTAGGACTTTTTCGTCATTCTTTTTATTTATTTTAAAAACAATACTTGCATAATTATTTTGTGCAATAGGAACTATAAAATGTGTCACAACTTGGCTGGGCGATATTTATAAAATTATCGATATCTAAAAAATATCGATAAAACCGATATATCGATAAATATCGATAATATCGATACTTTTATGTGTCCATATATCGATACTTATCGATATATCGATGATATCGGAATATCGATACTATCGATAAATATCGATATATCGATATTTCGATATTGTGTACATATCGATTAATTGATATTATCAATATTATCGATATATCGATAGGTCGATAACTATTGATATAAATATCGATATTTTATCCGGCATTAAACAGGATTATTAAATAATAAAATTAAATAGGTTTAAAGTGTGAAAAATATCACAAAATTTTAGTTAAATTTGCCTATATTTTTATATGAATACAAACGCAAATCCTTAAATATCTCAATTTATGAAAAAATGGACTTAAACCACTTTAAAAAAAACGGTTCATATCGATAATATAGATTTATCGATGTATCGAAAATATCGATATTTCGATATATCGATAATATCGATATATCGATGTTATCGATACATCGATATTATCTATATTATCGATAAATATCGATTATATCGATATTATCGATATTGATATTATCGATATATATCGATATTATCGATATATTATAATCCGATATCGATATTCGATATATTGATAATTATCGATATTTTTTCCCGGCCCTAGTCACAACAACACAAAGATACCTTTTAAGACCTAGGTGCCACAACAACATGCGTTCTGAGATGACGGTGGACACTTTTTTTAAATGTTTGTGGATTGAAGACACTCGAGACTATTGATTCAGGCAACGCATTCCATTTGTACGATGTACGCATAAAGAAGTCCCTTTTCATTTTGTTACTATGCCAGTGAGTAATCTCGACAGTTTGACTGTTTGCACGAATAAAACGGGGAAAAGAATATGTTTGGGCATAATGGATCTGATTTCATCCAACCACAGCTGGTGAGTATATTTATAAAAAACAACGAGATCAGCAACAGTGCGCCGATGTTGTAGGGAATCAAGATGTTAAATTTCGATAACCAACAATTCGTATAGCACGATTTTGAATCCAAAAGAACCAGGATGGTAACAGATGCAGCGCAACAAACTTGACAATTGGACTTATAAACTTGTGGTTGATACGGAGTAAAATAATAAGGAGGCCGAGCTTTCTTGATGCGTTCTATGCCATGGGCATTATGTGATCGTTCCAGAGTAAGTCATTAGATATTGTGACTCCCAAACGAATGCTTTCACATTTTTCTATTTGTTCGTCACATATTAATTGAAATATCGTTGGGAAACTCGGTCTTTGATCTGGAAACAATCAATAGCTGTGTTTTGGTTGCATTAAAATTGCCCACATTTATATCACCCAAATCGGCGACTTTTTCTGAGTCCTCGTTTACGTTTATGACAGCGTCTCTCCGGACGGAATTTATTCGTTCATGCATTTTACCCTTTGAAGATAGGGGGCTTTGAAGATAGGTGCACTTGTGCAGTGCTCTATCATCTGCAAAACTATTTATTGGGTTACTGATGATTTTCAACAGTTCTTTGATATAAATCAAAAATGAAGTGGGAGATAAAACTGAGCCTTGGGGTACACCAGCGTTTGTTGAATTTTTGTTACGGATCTTTTTGTTTTTTACGGATCTCTCGCTTTTCGTAGCAATTTTTCATTCTATTAAATTGAATACATTCATTTCTAGTGACTTGTAATTATAAATTCATACTAATACGCATGTGCCTCTCGAATATTGAAAAAGACAAAGGCTACTATCATTTTCAAAATACCAAACAATGAAACAGGCACGAAGTTCAATAAAATTTATTTAATTGTTTGGAATTAATGATACAAAAAACAAAATAAAATTCATTTTTTTTATTCGTTTTACTTGTTTTATCAATGAATTTTAAAATATTTCAATTTAAACATGTTACTCTGTCGGAAGGATAAAACGTTGTTGTTGGCTTTGTGTTTAATGAATTTTATTCTCTCGCAAATTTGTAAACTTTTTCTTAAAAATTAAAATATAGCATTAAACACTTACACAATAAATTACTATTATTTCCAGTGAAGAGTAAGAACGATATTTTTTTCATTTTTACTCCTATATTTGGTAATGCTATATTTTGTTTATCTTATTCGCTCTGAAAAAACGGAGTAATTTAGCGATATAGAAAGCATTTTAAACTTTGTTTATTATACATACATCAAAGTTCGTTTTTTTCTTTTTTTTTTGGTTTCTTTAAACATTATTTTGTTCACTCCTGTTTTTTAAATTACAATATGCATGTAAGTGTAAGCAAGATACAACCTGCACTATCACACACCCACCCGTCCACAATAGAATCTTAAAATATTTATTGGTCCGTAGCATGAAATCAGTTGAGAAACACTGGTTTAGACGACAGCTCATCATCATCATCTTACACCTTTTGCAACTAAAACCTTTTAAAAACGATTGAAAGAAGTTTAATAGATCTTTAAGCTTTTAAAATTTGGACCCGGTGACCCGCTTGCTCAAAAATTAAGACGGATATCGATAAAAACCACTCACTTTTTTTCGAATTTCGACGCACGTACTCCAACGTACTGATGTACATATGTATATAATGGAATTTTTTGCGCACGGTGGGTCCATCTTTGAGAGAACTGCTACAACATAGAAAATATGGGAAGAAACTAGGCAGCTCAGCTCGACAGCAAGGTCGTCACATCCATAGACTAAAAATAAAAATTTGTTCGAATATCTGTAAATCGTAATAAAACTCAGATAATTTTTCGTTTGAAAGTTTTACTGAACTCTTTACTATGCTTTCATTAGCCATACCAGTTACTGTTGCGATACGATCATCAATATTTAAAAATTATTTGAGTGTTGTCTAATGTCGACTGTACATTTTTAATGGTAGCTTGGATCTTTGGATGTTTTGGAGAGTTTACTATGAATTACACTCTTTCAGAAAATTTTTAGACTTCATTATTTTGATCCATTTTGTAACGGTTCTCTACTTTGTGAAATTTACCACATAGAATTTTTTCATATTTCAATCCACAAATGGCTACCTCAATTTTTAATTGATGTCGAAATAGCCATGCGAGCTGAGTCAACATTACAGAAAATCATTGTTAGCAGAAGATGTTGTTATACTAGTCATTTTGACTGCGAGAGCTAAAGCCGAAGAAGAATTTAATTTGGTGAAACTTAGAAAACAAAATGTCTCGTCGATAGTATATTCATTCAAAAGTTTCGAACTATGCTATCCAAAAAGTGCAAAACTAATAGTGTTTTTCATACTTTCACCGGATGTGAAACAGTTTCAGTATTTTATTTTTTAGAAAGTTTTTTTTCGATCTAATTCAACAAAAAAACAATTTAAGACAACAGGCAGGAGATATTTGACAGGAATACCACCGAACTAGAAGAAATGTTGAAAGCCATTTTATATGGAACTACAGCAGATATACAGCAAAATAAATTGAAAAATATCGAAGACTTGAAAATTACCTAGACCAGATGCGATGATTCCTCATTATGGCTACCACCAAAAGCAATACCGTCAAATTATCATCACTGGTTCTTACTTCTTACTGTAGATGCCTTAAATGAACATATTAAAAGAATTAATTTGCAAATCCAATTGTGGCCTAGAAACAGCAAAATTAGCCTAACTGATTGCATCCGAATGCAAAACATGCTTGCACTGGAAAACCTTTTTAAAATGATTTTTTGTAATTGCAAAAAATGATGTGGCGCATTATGTAGCTGCGGGAGAAGTCGGACTTTTTTGCAACGCAACTTGTAGTGGATGCTCTGGCGAAAAATTACCATAATAGTGACACGATTTTAGATCAAGAGGAGGAGATTGATAGTGCCGATAGTTCCCATAAGGATTGAATGTTCTAAATATTAATAAAAAACATTTAAAATAAATTCGTCGCCTGCAGCTAACTAAGCTTAGTTTGATATCCATAGCTTCTTTCTGCATATTTTTTAAATTTTTGTGTTTTTGTTTAAAAAAAAACCTTTCAAAATACACAAGGGGTTAACATGTGCTTTTTGAAATTCAGAGGAATGAAAGGTAAGATCAATCAAACACTGGGTTTGGGAATTGTAGAATTTAATTTTGGAATATGGCCAGCAAAAGTTGATGAAACAAGTTAATAATCATCACGATTCTGAAAGCAATCCTTCTAGAAAACGATTTCGTCTCCCTAAATAATTTCACTAAAACAAATACTATTGTAGTAAAGTGAGAAACAAATAAATTTAAATTATCATTAATTGAATGTTGCCAATAAAAAACTTGTTTTTTAGTTTATTTTTTTTTTTCGAGTTACTGACGTAACAAAAAATTGTTGTTTACGGTTGGTCGCTAATGTTTACATTCTATTGACATTTATTTTTTTAAATAATATTTTGTATTATGCCTCAAGATTCCTCTATTTCTTCCTATTAATCGGAAAAAGGATAATTATTAGAAATAACTCGAAAAAATTGGTCGAAGCAAGCATGAGGCTTTCCCATCAGTTGCAGACATACTCTTTACCATCAATTTCAAGAAAGGTCGGATAACGGGAACCGTCATCAGAAAATTTTTCGGATTAAGTTGTGATAGAAGATAAAATCTCACAGGTAACGTATAAATTACCACGCTCCTTTACAACCAAAATCCTATCATTTAGCAAACGCAAATATAAGATCTTAGGTGAGTAATGATGTTCAAGCCGTGGTAGCCATTGATTTTCGTTTGCACGTTATTATCTGCATTCATCTTTGACGGGAATGCTGTGCTACAATTAAAAATGATGTCCACATATGAACACATAATCAGTATTGGCAGGGTTAGCTGGCGGCAAATTATCACATTACAAGTATATCTAGTATGAAACAATTCCAATCAAAATATTTCATTTAAGTCACCGAAATTTTCTCTATTAACATTAAATATTGTAGTCGGTCGAACATCTTCACTTTAGGCCCATAGAATTACGGAGTGTACGTGTTGTTGTCGGTTACAGGTCAGATGTTTTTTTTAGTCTCTGGGGGAAGGTACTCCATAATGGACCTGCCGAGTCCACTCGCTCGGAACCTGGGGACTGGAGTTATTCAACAAATTCGGCTGGATTTTTTTTTTTGCTTTTTTGTAAGCGATATAACTCGTAAATGATGCAATTTAGGATACAGGTGCTATGGGACGTTCTTGTTCCTTAAGTGTTTTTCTACAACTTAAAACTAAATATTTTTGTTGCAAATTTTTGCGAAAAACTGCGAAAAAATGTCTAAAAAACGATATTTTTCAATTGAATTTATTTATTTGCAAATAATTATTTATAATATAATTGAAAATTCGTTGAGAAATTTAATTTTGCAACTAAGGAACTTTCGCCGTTTTTTGAACCGCTGTAATTGTTGTTAATATTGAATATGGGATAATGGGAATAAGCAACACAGTTGTTGACATGCTGACATTTCACCCTTTCGATTGCCGTCAAGAAGATTGCGATCAGATAAAAACTCAGACCTTGCGGCCTGCCCAAAGTTATCAACTTTTTTTCAGACATTAAGTGCAACATAGAATTGTGCGAGGACTATTAGGCCGAATGAAACGTTCCAAATCTTATTGCTTTCGTTTCAGCTACAAGATAGAGGGGTCAATTATATTATAAACAATTATTTGCAAATAACTAAATTCAATTGAAAAATATCGTTTTTTAGACATTTTTTCGCAAAAATTTGCAACAGCAATATTTTTTTTGTTTATTTTAAGTTATAGAAAAACATTTAAGGAACAAGAACGTTTCATGGTATCAGTATCCTAAAGTGCACCATTTACGCGTTATATCGCTAACAAGGAATCAAAAAAAATTTGCAGCCGAATTTCTTGAATAACTCCAGTTCCCAGGTTCCGAGCGAGTGGACTACGCAGGTCCATTATGTGAGTACGCTCCTCAAGAGATTAAAAAAACTACTGACCTGTAACCGACAACAACACGTAAGCCGTATATTTTTCCGTTATTCTATGGGCCTACTTACTTTTCAAAACTTTTTCCTACTAATTTTACCAAGTAAAAACAATTTCTGTATTAATATAAAACTTCTGTTCGTATTTTAAACTTTATTTTTTAAGTATAATAAAAAATCGATAAAATTCATTTTCCGCTTACGTACATTTTACAACAACAAATATAATAATATACATAATTACATAACAAATTGTAATAGTTAAAAAAAATACATTAATAATAATAAAATAACTAAAATAGGAAAATATGATCTAAATTTTGTATGGAGATTTCGTGTAAATTGGTTTCATCTTAAACTAAACTATTATTACATAAATATATGTTCATCAAACCTTTTCTTTTTTATGTTTTAAAAGTTTACTTATTAATGATTCAATCATTTCTGCATCAACTAAACCAATAAATTTATCAACTACGACCCCATTTCGGAACGCCAACACAGCTGGCACTGCTTTTACTTCAAATGTATGTACCAATTCATGATTTGTGTCAACATCGATAACAGCGAAATCAATGTCGGATATAGGGTCTAGTAATTCTGTCATTTTAGGTGTTAAAATTTTACATGGTTCACACCAATCTGCATGGAAGTTAACTATCACAGGATTATCACTATTAACCACCTACAAAAATAAAACAAATATAATTACTTTCTTGATATTAAAATAATGGTGATAAAATTACCTTTTGATCGAAGTCATAATGATCTTTTATAACATATTGTTTGGTTGAAACAGCAGAAAATGATAACGACTTACGAAGTATTTTATCCGGTAAGGCATACCACTTTAATATTCTAAACATTTTAATTCTATTTTATTGTCTAATCTCGAATACAGTTCGTGTTTATTGTATGATTTCTTTGGATGATTAATTGTTTTGCAATATTAATTTCGATTAAAGAATAAAATAATAATTTAAGCAAGCACTTATTATCACATTCATGCAAAAGCAACGATTCTGCTTCCGTAGCGTTGTGTCCTTGGGTAGAACAGTTAATGAAAAAAGAATTTGCCAAAAACTCACGTACGATTTCTTATGCGAATTCTAAACAAAAGATACAAAATAAACAAAACTATTTACGTTAATGTCGATTTGTTTAAAAACATAATATGTATGTCGTAAAATACGATCGCTTATTCGAAGTTGTCAAAACATTTAGAATAATATTATTTAATAATTATTTAATTACATCATTATTTTCTTCAAGTAGTTTCGTTCGTAATTCACTTTTTTTATTTGTTTTAATATTTTTTTTGACAGATAATGATATTGCCGTCCAGATGGCAAGTTAATCGTTAAATAGATGACGCAATTTAATGGAATTTCTCAACTTTTGGTTTTTTGATTAGTAAGCTGTGGGTTTTTTTGTGGCGGTTCTATGAAATTATTGACGTCATATTTCTGTCATCAAATTGAAGTCAATCAGCTGAGATAAGAGTTTTAGTAGAAAAATAAGACTATTCTATTATCTTTGAAATCAAACTTATTTTGTGTACATAATTATAATTTTTATTGAGACAAATTTTAATTCATAATTTTTTATTTATTATCGTTGTGATAGGACTATTTTGAAAAAATACACGTTTCTTTCTATGTCATAAATAGCCGTATAGTAAAAACCAGTTTGATTTAAAATAGTTCATATTTTTCAGAAATGCTAATCAGCTGAGCTGTTTGGTACAAGTTTTGGTACAGTTTTGGTTTCGGCGCTTCTACTGTGAAAGGTAACCCTTGTTTACATAGCGTTGTTGTAGATGTACATTCGTTTATTCATATATCTTGTTCACATGGTGTTTAGTGTAATGTAGCGTATTTCAAAAACCGCCAGGGGTGCGTTTCGAAATTAACTATGGTTAATGCCCGATTTAGGCCCGCTATACACTTGAGCTAAACTGCGCGAACTATGTTTTTAAGAAAATAATGTTTTAACGCGAATAATATTTTTTAAACAAAATGTAATGAATGTAATGTTTCCTTTTTTATTTTATTTTTTAAATGTTTTGTTTCCGTAATGTTTTTTTGTATAAACATGATTTCTTCTACTCTATGCAATATGGGTTTAGAAAGGGAGCAGGAACAGAGGTAGCTCTAATTGAAATGGCTGATAAAATTTATACTGCTTTTGATAACAAGATGTCTGTAATAGGAATCTTCTTAGACCTACAGACGGCATTCGACTGCATTGATCATGATTTACTTCTTGATAAACTGTACTGTTATGGAATTAGAGGTCTTGCTTTCGATTTGATTACAAGTTATTTATTAGACAGAAAACAGTTTGTTATGGGTAAAGATGTACGAAGCGAAATTTTAAATACCAAGTGTGGCGTTCCGCAAGGTAGTGTTTTAGGGCCTTTGCTATTTCTTATTTTCATCAACGACATGTCAAGGTTACCGTTAAATGGTGAACTTAGAATATTTGCTGATGACACAGCGTTGTTCTACAAAACTTCTGCACCGGCTTCTGTTTTTGATGATATGAAACATGATCTTAGTGTGCTATTAGAATACTTTAAATCCAATTTAATTTCCCTTAACGTATCTAAAACTAAATTTATGGTGTTTCACTCTCCATATAAGACTATGATTTCCTTACCAACTTTTAAAGTTGCTGACATTGTGATTGAAAGAATTAGCTCATTTAAATACTTAGGCGTGACTTTTGATGAACATATGTTGTGGCAGGAACATATTACCGTTGTAAGTAAAAATATTGCACCGATTGTAGGCTTAATCAGAAAATTATCCTTTTTCGTTCCAACCTTTGTTTTGCTTAACATTTATTATGCATTTGTTCACTCACGTATTAGTTATGGTCTTATTGTTTATGGCACTGCTACAGCTACTAGGATGAAAAAAGTACAAACATTACAAAACAAAGGTTTGAAGGCTATATTTAGGTTACCACACTTATTCTCTACTAAGTCATTATATACTTTTGTAAATCATTCAATTCTACCAGTTAATGCTTTGCACAAATTACAGTTAACTTTATATATATATAAAAACCTTAATATATCGTCGACGTTGTCGAATCTGAAATTTACTTGTATGGATCATAGTTATGTCACAAGAAATTATAATATGATTAAATATCATCATATTCGAACTGAATTTGGAAGGAAGGCAGTAACATTCATGGGTCCGTTTGTTTACAATTCAATCCCTCATGACATTAAGAAATCCGAAACCTTGGTAAAGTTCAAATACAATGTGAGAGAATATTTTAAGAATATAGTTGAATCATTTTTTGCATAGTTTTATATTGATTTGTATAATAATTTATTGTATTTTTTTTGGTTTTGTTATACATATATGTGTTACTTATTTTTGTTTATATATCGCTAATTGTTTATATGTTTTTATTGTACTAAATATTTTTCCATTTGGAAAATCTGATTATCCTTCAAGGAATAATTAATTCACTGGCTAGTCAGATTTTCTTATTTTTCTTTGAGAATAAATAAATAAATAAATAAATAATTACGTTGTATACAAAAAAACATAGTTCGCATAGTTCACATAGTTTAGCTCAAGTGTATAGCGGGCCTAAATCAAAATTTTGTAGTCTTAAGTTACGGTTAAGTTAAAGTTAACCTTACCGACTATAAATCGAGCATTAAGATAGAATGAAATGAACTTTACGTTAAGTTTGCGTTAACGACTATAAATGCTCTAGTGCAGTTTCATACATTTGTACTTTACGTTTAGTTAAAGCTACCGACTATAAGGCCCGCTATACACTTGAGCTAAACTATGTCAACTATGCGAACTATGCGAACTGTTTTTTGTATACAACGTAATTACACAAAAAAACATTACGGAAACAAAACATTTAAAAAAATAAAATAAAAAAGGAAACATTACATTCATTACATTTTGTTTAAAAAATATTATTCGCGTTAAAACATTATTTTTTTAAAAACATAGTTCGCGCAGTTTAGCTCAAGTGTATAGCGGGCCTTATAGTCGGTAAGAAATTACGTATTCTTTGAAGTTTCATTTGATATTAATTTTGGTTTTGTAATCAATTTTATAAATCAATCAATCCTTTAAAAGTAACAAACTGATTTTAAAATCAAAATTTAAAATAACAAAAGTTGAAATAAACATTTGATACAAAATTAACTAATAAAAAAATGTATTTTCATATTAATTTCATGCTAATATTTGGCTTTAATGTCGCTCTTTTTATATCCATTGCATTTTTAATAAATAAAATTTTATTTTTATGGACACTTCCAATTAAATATTTGTTTTCTTCAGTTTTTATACTAAACGTCAAAAAATCCTTAACAAAATCTTTAAGATAGAATGAAATGAACTTTACGTTAAGTTAACGTTAAGTTTAAGCTACCGACTATAAATTCTCTAGTGCATTTTCATACATTTGTACTTTACGCTAAGTTAACGTTAAGTTAAAGTTACCGACTATAAAGGTAGAAACACAACACGGACGATAACGTCGGACGATAAAAAAAACGTCTACAATTTCGCTGTTGTAACCACAACAAAGGCGTCAGCGTGAAAAGCTGTCAAAAATAAAATTGCATAAACTAAAATACTTTGTTCTTTGTCAAAATGAATTTCACGAATTTCAATTTTAAAAATAACTAATTTGTTTTTACTAATAAATAAATAATAATAATTTTTCTACTAATAACTAATTTTAAAAATAAAATATATCATACAAATTATTAAAATATATAAATGAATAAAACCGAACTTTGAACAAAAACTGAAAATTCAGTTGACAACTCAAAACAAAACGATTACAACCTCAGAAACGCGAAAAACATATTTTTCAGTTGGCGGCACTGTCACAATAACATTAAATTTTACCCTTGCAGCAAAATAAAAATAAAATTGATATCTGGCAATAATCATCGCCGACGATAAATTAAAAATAGAATCTAAATTTTTTCCGACGAAAAAAACTTTTTCGTTTATCGCTGTAGTTGTGTTTGAAATGTATGTATCCTGTGTATTGTAATGTTACTAACGTCGTCGTCGGACGATTTCACCCGTGTTGTGTTTCTAGCTTATAATAAATATATACGATTGTCAACTAGTTTTAAAATTTCTTCAACAGTGGCGTTGCAATCGCTACATTCGTATTCACAAAACCACTCACTACACTACGACCACTCACTACACTACGACCACGTGAACAAGATAATAAACTTTTGCGCGAAAATAATTTTTAATTTTACCAAAACCCCCGATATAAAAGCTTTCTTCATTTTTTAGCACAGTAAAAATCGTGAACTTGTAGCGCCATTTTGAAATTTAAACTCAATATAAAAAAATTCAAAAAATCGCTATAACGCTCATTACGCCATCTGGAAAAATAAAGCTCAATAAAAAAAATTCAAAAATATCAAAAACACTAATCCAATTTTTTGCATATGGCAATGTTCATTGTTTATTGCAAATGGCGTGAATGGGTAGGGCTATGATATATCGGGGGTTTTGATATTTTACACCAACAAAATGGGTTTTATTTTATCGAATGTACTTTTCTATTATATTAATTAATAAAAGAATTCGCAATTTTAATTTATGATATTTCGGAATATCAAACTTTGAAAAAATAAGAATACATAACAACTTATTCTTTTTCACTTTTTCAAATCAAAACACTAATACATCTTTTTACATATGGAAGGTTCATTGTTTTTTGCAGATGCGCGGCGGATAATGAAGCTTGTAATATGGTTTTGCTTCTAATTAGTTGATACAGCGACCGCAGCGTTATCTTGATGTTGTGCGTTTACACTGAGGAACTAAAACGTAGAGCATGGTTAAGACTTAAACGTTGAGCTGGTGAATACTGATTTTCTCTCAACATTTTCCAGAATCATTTTCCTTTACGTCGTCCTCTTTTAAAAAAGCTCTTCAACATTACCACCTAATTATCCAAAATTTCTTAGCTGTTTCTGTTATCATGGCTTCTCAATCGGCTTTTCAATAAGCCGTGCGAAGAACGGACCTGTTTCTGCAGTGTTTTGTATAATTTTACCATTTAATTTATGAATGCTATATATTGGTCCTTCCGTCATAACTTTAACATCCTGTTTTTCTTGGTAATTTTATACTATTTAATTCGTTTAAATCTAAAATTACGGGGATATTACTTTTACTTAGGCGCCAAGAATTTTTTTATTTGATAGAGAATCACTCACTGAAGCGAATAAAACCAAAACGAGTTGTATCGGAGCCCCGGGGTCCAAGATACAGGCCTTTGAAAAAAGCAAAATCCATACAAAATTGCACTGGTTTTGACAAAATTTTTTTATTTTTTACTTATTTTTGCTTTATTTCCTATGTGCTTATAAGATAAACGATCAAAACTGTCCCTTTAACAAAATTTTCTTAATTTACGATAAAAATAATAAAAAAAATCCACTCTCGCCTAAGTTAAAGTAATCTTGCCAAAATTACCTTTAACAACATTAATCAGATTTTTAACTTGACTTTTTAACAATAATGAAGTTGAATAGGAGCGTTTACAGCGTTTACAGGGAGCGTTTACAAGGACCGTTTACAGCGATGGCTAATATTTCCACATAACCCACCCCAAACTACATATAACCGCTTTTCAATTACTGTGAAAATTAGTATTTCTGCTTTCTGTTAGTATGACAGTAACATGGGATGTCGCCAATTTGACTGTTTGAATTTACCGAGTGACGAAAAACCGGGTTGAGTATATGTTTGAGGCATGATGAACCACTAAAACTTAACAAAAATATTCCTAATGGGGATACATATATGACTAACTAAACGTGTAGTTACTGGATATATGGAATGAGAAATAATTTTGCTTCATTGAGGAAACTAAGTTTTTTAGGGATGCTATTTGGCAAAACACAACAGAAATAAAAATTTGGTAAAAATATAATTTTATTTGTATTTATTCTTGGGGAATCCCTTGAAAAATAAAAAAAAAATATTGAGCTGTCTTTTGAAACTCTTTCCCAAGATCGTAAGGCGGTAATACGAAAATGAACCTACTATAAGGGGTTTATATTGGGAAACGATTCGATAACAAAACAAAATTTTATTTAAGTTTGCAGTACAGTGTCAGCCAGTCAACGTGGTCTACGCATCGAATGACGGCTCGCACTATAAGAAAAATAAATTTAAGGCCTGAAATGAACCTTGCAGCTGAATTAAAACAGCTCTAGAGACGCAAACTCAAACGGTTTGTGCACCCCGAAAAACCTCACGCCCGTAACAAAACAAGGGCATTATAGGTTCATGAACCAAGCGAAGTCTAACCGTAACAGGCAAATAAGAATTTAAACTATAGGGCTTACGCAGGGTAAGGCTCACTTAGCGAATCACACTTCTAACATGGGCAGCCTATCCCAGCTTGCAATCAATAATTAAACCTAAGCTTTTCACCTATGTCTGATATAGGAGTACTACACCAACACCATTCAACAATTAGTCGGAGGTATCAGTTGGGGCGTTGAAAACGATAGCCTAAAATTTTAAGGGGTTAAGAATTAAGTTGTTCAGATTGGCCTTATCCGAAACTCGAAAAAGGTTAGTATTAATTTCCTCAATATACTGCGAAACACTAGAAAATGGCAGGGAGTGCAGCAACTTAACGTCATCAAATAAATATGGCAAAGAGAAATAAATTAAGCAAGAAAGATCATTGATGAACATTTCAAATAACAATCAGTAATGGAGAAACCAAACAGTCTCTTAAGCTTGCCAACCAACAGACTATGGTCACAAATGCTTTGCTGAAATCAAGAAGTAGCAAAACCGAGACTTTCATACTGTCGATATTACGTCTAATGGTGTCCGTCACATCAATGAGTGTGGAGGTACCCAGATATCATATAGCGGATTGTAATTCCTAAGGTATTCAACAATATAACTTTCAAGTATTTCTCTAAAACCTTAGACAGTACAGGGAGCATACTAATGGGGTGAAACGCCGTCTTAGAGTTCTTAGGTATGGAACAAATTTTAGCTTGTTTCCATGCCACTGGAATGGAAGGCGTCTTGAGAATTTTATTAATGATACGTACGAAAGAAGTCTGGAATTCAGAAATAATCATCTTTAGCAATTCGAAAGAAATACCACCGACGGGCGACGATATTAACATGAAAGAAAACTCGATGGTGGGAGACACTACGTAAAGAAAAGCAAAGAGGAGACTCAGGAACAAACATGTCAACACGGTGCACAACCGGAATACTTTTCGCCCTAATGGATGAAGTTAAATGAGTCAAATTTAGGATTTGATACCCCCCCCCCCCACCCACAATTTCTTGAGCCTAAGCCACAACTTCTTCGCAGTAAGGATCATTTGATCTGTGATCATTTTCTAATAAAACACCTTAATTGGTTCCTATACATGCAGTAAGTCTTCTATCTGCTCTCAGACCTATTTTGATAATATATCTTGAAGACTAGATCACGTAAATTTTTTATGTACAAAGCTTCAGAAGGAAGCCGAGGACTGATAACAGAGTACCTATTACGCTTTTTGAGCGGAGCATGTCTCTCGAACAAAGAAACAATTGACACTATTAGAAAAGAAAACCGAAATTAGAAAAGGAAACAAATAAATGGTAGAGAAGCCAGTCTCCATCACGTCAGCATGTTAAAAATTCATGTTGGAACTAACAGTGCTCGAAGATCGGACAACAAAGCCACCATGACCGTTGTAAAGAAGAAAAATATTATAAATATAATAAGCTTAAATTCAGTTTTAAATTCAAAGATTTCCATAGAATAAGAAAAATAAATTTCAGACGATAAAACAGCAACATTGGATTTCACAGCCACCAGCTCAGAGCCAAAGGTGTCAAATATAAATTTAGGCAGCATTTTGTTATGATCATCAAAATCCTCAGGCAGCTTTGTTCGCGACCTTCACGCGTTCACGACCTCTAATTTCCGACATGGTAAGCTGGAGCTCCTTTTTCTTATTGGACAAGGCCTTCTTGACAACATTTTCAAAGTCGCTGAATTTAGACAGTAGAAATTTAAGCATGATAGCAGAAGAATTTAAAGAACTCTTACATATGCGGCAATACTAAGGTTCACCTTCATCTTTACTGGTTTTCGTAAATTCTTGAACAATGAGCCCACAACAGCTATCATGAAACCGAAAGCTACACATGTCGCAACACATGCAACGATCCTTACATTTCTTCTTGTTGTCAAAACAGTTAATGGTGACCAATTAATAAAAAGATCCATTTTTACCTACTTTAGATAAGTTAATTTAATGTGCTGTAAACTATATATTTTTAAAATTAAATATCTAAAAACGCTTATTGTAACAATTATAAATGCTTTAAAATAATAATATATGTATTTCATTTTAGAAACTACTTGTATCAAAAATAATAGTAATTTGAAATAAATGTTTTAATTGTAAATAACTATAAATATTCAAGAACGAAATAATTAAGTAGAATATAAAACTATAAATAAAACTTATAAAATGATTTGTATTTTGTAAATATTATAATATTAAAAATTTGTGACTATTGAATTTTAAAAAAAATTTCCTCGATCAAATTTCATATTTTATTAAATTTTGTAGAATTAATTAAACCATTGAATAATAATAAAACCTAAGTGCTGCGAGGTAACTTACAAAAATATGAGTTTATCGATAAAATAGATAATAATAACTATTTAAATTGTAAAATAAAACTAAAATCACCATTGCATATTTGTTTATCAATTGATTGCTATCAATATTAAGTATCTATAAGTGTATTTAAATCTTAGTACAATTAATTAGTTATTTTTTTTCTAGAACTTATCATAAATAATTTATTTTTTTTATGTAGGTTTTAATCTATTCAAAGCAATTCTCCCCATTGGTTGTACATGCATGTTTTGTAATTGCTGAAGGTATGTTATCGGTTGTTTTGGATTGATTACAATATCCCAGTAATTCTGGACATGTTTGAGTACCTTCTTGAATTTTTTTTACCTGTTTCAGTAAATCGTAATTGATTTGTTCAGTGACTATTGAATCTTTTCTGTAAAGAAAATACAATTAGAATTTCATCGAAAAATAAATCTATAACAACTTACTTGTATTCAGGATGATTTAAAACTTCTTTTCTAATCCATGATGCTGTCGTCAACAGTTCACCGGATGCTCGTTTTTGTATTAACTTGAAATACTGTTGTATCGTACAATGTGTATCTGTATCAACATCCATCGAGCCTAAGTAACTATTTATCAAAGGAATAAGTCCTGGGAATGAATCTTTTCCATTTATTATTTGATCGATTGTCATTAATTCATATTCATCGTCAACAGATTTTCCGCTATGACGTACATCATTATTCGTATGATTTGCATCAAGACCATTTTGCGGCGGTGAATTATTGATCTTCTTCGCTGTTATGTTTTTTTTAAACCAAAACTTTTCTTCACGTAACGCATTTCTTTTTTGTGCTTTTTGCATATTTTCATCAACCTACAATAAAAATTAAATAATTAATTTTTATAGAAAACAAAAAAGCGAAATGCAAAAATCATACTTTACTTATTGGAATCAAAAAGTCTAAGTCATACGACAGGATAACTCTTGTTAATAAAACAATAAAACAAACAAATGCAGCATTTTCAAAATCAGTAAATTGTATCTCACATGGTCGAAATTCAACACGCCATCCAATTGATGAATGCGGTGGTGGTGGTTTAAATCTCATCGTTTGCCAGTTTGTCGATTGAATATTTTCAAAATGATCGATATCCTCTTGATCGTTTTGATGTATTTTTTCGCTGAATAGAGAAACTGTATCACGAATAAATAAATGAGCAATATGTTGGGCAAGCAAATGATCAATATCACCATCACGCAATCGTTGGTAGATTTCTTCGTCGTATACTAAAGGCACATCGTTGTATCTAGAAATAAACATGGTTAAATGTTAGAATTTAAATTTAATTTTGAACAGAAAAGATAATGAGTAATGAGACTGATTCTTCATCTGTTACCGTCTCGCTATCCAACTGGGATTAATGTTTACTTTAAAACCCTAAAAACTTATTTTGTTTTAGCTGGAAACTAATTCGGTTTTTAGGGTTGGGTAGCCCGAACCATTATCTACAGCACTTTAAAAAGCTGAACACTCTTGATAAAAAATTGATCTACAGCACAGAATAGAGAATCAACGACGATGGATTCTAAGCATCGAAACTATAATCGCCAAACCTAGAATACAAACTGGCAAACACCCGAACACCATTCAATATTTATACCAAGTCAATTGCATTGTGTATCACAGCTTCCTGAAAGCTACACGAATATTTATTCGGTCAGGAGGCATTTCTTCTGGAAATACACTTAATTTCTAAACTAGTGTAACACAATTGGCAGACAAAAAATTATGAGCTGCGTGCCACAGACCACAGATAACTTGTATCTTGCAACAGATCTAAGTCACCATCCAAGGAACGCAGTGCAAAACAGAGAACGTATTACTTTTAATAATAGTCCAACGCCTAACAACGGGGGGGTGACCCAACAAATTCATTCCAAACCCCAACACACAGAGTAAAGAGTATAGAACACACAAGGTTCCACTAAAAGCTTCCACATAGCATACTGAAGATAATGTCTGTCGATCGATCGAAAATCGCCTAAGATCTAGCTCGAATGGTCAGTCAGCAATTCTTACAGTCGGTAACACCACTAGTCACATAAGCAGTGGTTGAGGGAGCACACTACCTCAATAAACCGAGTGACGAGTAGTGCTGACTGTAAAAATCATAGTACGAGAGCAAGTTAGCTCCGGTGTCCAACACCTTGTAACAAGCTAATAGAAGTAGGTGTGGTTTGAACCCACTATTACCATTAAGAGGACGATCCACCAGAGCATGCACTGTCTCGCGAAAGTGTTTACTCCGACGAACTCAAGAAAAAAATACAGAGCGAAGCGCAACGACTTTAACTCTGGACCAGAGAACCAGAAGAGAACAAGAGGCCCAGAACAAACGCCTTCACACGCGGTAGCGTAACGCCACTTAAAGCAAGAGACAGCAACTACACAGGAGAAATACAAATTATTAGATTTGATATCTTGACGGAAGATTAGCACCAGAACATACTAAGCGCAGAGGATCTGATGATCTGGAAAAGTTCAAATATGCTCTGTGGGAACTAATGTCGAATTAACTGGCTCAAGTCAGGCTAAACTAAGATTAAGGTAGATACGATTTCACTTGTAGCGAAAAAGAAGACGACAGTCCGATCCCTCATAAGATTGCGTTCTTTCTTTCCATGAGTGCTGGGCTGGTTACCATCACGGTTCACGCTATATAGACACGCTAGATTCACAGGATCAAAATAAAGAGCATCAACAACAGCAAAAAAAAGACAAGGCTAAATATTAAGGACTTAACTCATCCTTGACAACCTGAAAACAACTTCATGATCTACTTCGAAATGCGCAACAAAATTTAATAAACAGTTCACAGAAAAGGAACGTTAACATGAGAAGGAAACACGATCATCATTAAGACATCTGCACAAACTCAATACTGATAACTTAGAGGATATTACATTTTGATGATCAAAAACTTTAGGAACCGACGGTATCTCAGCTATCATGCTCACTACTGTCTACTATTCTCAACACATCTTTAAATACTCTTCAGATACCAAATATTTGGCAAATGGCCAGAATCAGCCCTATCTTAAAACCTGGCTGACCTGAAGAAAAATGGAAATTTTCCAAACAGCACATTTAAAACATACTCTTATACAACATAGCTTAAATTCAATGCTCATGCACAACAGGTAAACACTAAACTGAAAAAGAGTGAAACTGAACTTAAACATGAACCCGGAAGATTAGCACCGCACCTATCGTTACAAGAATAACTGGACGTGACGCAAATACTCACAACAGGATGTGGAGAAGTACTGCATGTTTTCGTCTCACCTTTCAGTTTATATGTCACTCGACATGATTTGCGACCACTTATTTTTCTCGATTAAAAAATTGTAGGCTAACTGCTTGGATATTTTGTAAAATTTTTAATAAAGAAAATGAAAAAATATGCTGGCAGGAAGCTTTAGATATCCATGTAATCGAAAATAGTCAAAATACGACGCTTGCACTGGCCATAAATCTAAAATCGCAGATTTTACATACAAAACGAAAATTTGCTGTCATTCCTAAGTCCGTTGCTCGATTAAACTCAAACTTCAGCATGGTTCATGTTTTGGTCCTGTAGTGGACGTATATTAAAATAAAATTTATAACTTACAACCACTACACTTTTCAAAACACAATTTAGGAGCCACACAAAATAATTATAGCAAATTAAGAACTAAGTGTACATCGATAATTATTGTAACAAAAAAACACATAATCGAAACAAGTTATAAAATATTTACTGTAAAATATTTAGTATATAAGCTAGGCAAAAATCATATTTTATTCTTGTTCTTCTACTGCTTGTACAACATTAAAAATAATATTACATTGTTGTTAATAAATTTATTGAAACCAAAAAAGTTTGTGAAGTGTTTTTAATAATTAAAATAGGATCCTCAACCCCAGGGTTGGTGAGATTACTATAGTAGTACTAGTATTAGTACTATAGTCCCACCTTTCAGTTTATGTCACTCACCAAGATTTGAGCCCACTCACTATTTCGATTATAAAAATGGCAGACAGACTTGCATATTTTCTAAATTTTTTGTTCAAAAAAACCAAAGGGGTGACTTTTTATTAGAATTTTTAATAAAAGAAAAGCTGAAAAACGTTGAGAACACATCTTTAAACATCTTTGTCACTAGGTTAACAAGAAGATCTTGAACCTATACGAGTCGTCGGTTTAGGGTAGTTTATAAAATGCTGGAGAGTTTCAAATCCCAAGAAGATATTCATCCCAAAACTGGGAAAAAAGAATGTCGCCTAATCGAAGACTCAAGATCGAAAACCATTACGAACTAGCACTCTGGTTAGATAACCTTTGGAGGATAGCCAACAGGCGTAGAATGGAAAGATCGATGACGAGAAAATTAAGAAAGACAAAGGACAACAAGGAAGTTGTGGTATGATCCTTTCTGGTAATTGTAGGAGTATTCGAGAAAAACTGGCATGGAGCAGTCAAGAAGAAGCTAACTTGAGAAATGTTGACAGCACTACGAAAAATTTAATGTCAGCTGTTGATAACTAGAATAGTGGTCATCACAAAATCAGTTTTGGCGCTCTAGAGGATGTTCACAGGACGGGATCTTGGCACTCCATTAGGAATCTAGTAGTAAATAAAGTTCTGGTTACATTAGACAACAAAGGTATGATATGCCTTGGATATGCAAATGACAATGCCAACAATCCTTAAGAAGTCGAAACAAGAGGATTACTATCGTTGGTTCACAAAAACGCATAGGATATTGATAAAACTATAGTATATGATCCAGATTAACTCCAAAATGGCAGATGTAGGTTCTTTTCAAAATTAGTTAAAATGGCGGCGGTCTCTTTTAATCTTCAATAACTTCTAATTCTAACCTTCAAACTTATTGAGACTTGGTACATAAGCGTTTAGTACGGTTTGTGGCGAACATTCAAATTAAAAATCGTTGTAAATTTTAGATATAGCAGGCGATTTTTTCGTTAAAATCAAGAAAAACAAAATAGTTTTTCAGGGCACGACTATGACAAGTGTGGCATCGCCTAATTTTATTTTTTTATTTTTTAGATCGATAAAACAAGCAAAAATTGTTCTACTAAAAATTTGTAAGCTTCTTCGTTCACGAGATATAGGCATTTGAAAAAAAAATTTTATACAAAAAACATTGGTTTTGTATTGTTCAGAAAATTACTAATTCTAATAGTAATTCTATTAAAATTTTTAGCAATTTAACCAATATACATATAAGTAAATCACATACCTGGTAGTTATGTTAAATAGTTTGGGAAATATAGAGTATAAGGGGTAGCTCGGATCGAGAGTGGTACGTTGTAAAGGTCTTTACAAGACAAGCTCAAATCAAGTGAAAAATTGCCGCGGTCTTATCCCTGGACAAAGTTGTGAGTGTTTAAAGTTTGGGTTTTTTGATGTATTTTTGGCTAATATAGGGTATATTAGCTCGGGGGGGAGGGGGCGGGGGGGTAGCTCGGATCGTGTCGAGAGTGGTATCATTTAAAGAAACGAAGAATTATACAACCCTTTCCATCCCATTTTAGCCTCCCCCCCTCCACACACACACACACACACACACACACACACACACACACACACACACACACACACACACACACACACACACACACACACACACACACACACACACACACACACACACACACACACACACACACACACACACACACACACACACACACACACACACACACACACACACACACACACACACACACACACACACACACACACACACACACACACACACACACACACACACACACACACACACACACACACACACACACACACACACACACACACACACACACACACACACACACACACACACACACACACACACACACACACACACACACACACACACACACACACACACACACACACACACACACACACCCGTCCCCCGATGCGGTGGCTATTTTTTATCGAAGGATTGCAAGGTCGCAGAATCTTGGCAAATAGTTAATATAAAATGAATTAAAAATTAATTATATAACCTTATTCATTAATGTAGAATTGAAAGTATGATCCTTTATAAATAGCTCGGATCGGGTTGAGTATATTCGGGTCGGGTAACCTATATTATCCAAAATGGGATGGATAGGGTTGTATAATTCTTCATTTGTTTAAATGAAACATGAAAACCAGAGCTACTTAGGTGAAAAATTGAGGAAAAATGCATCAAAAAAGCTAAACTTTATAACCACTAACCACTTTTTCCAGGGATGAGGAAATTTTTCACTTGATTTGAGATTGTCTGGTAAAGACCTTTCCAATGATACCACCCTCGACACGATCCGAGCTACCCACATATACCCTATATTAGCCAAAGTTTTTTTTGTATTAAATTTTTTTTTTCCATATCTCCCATAAGCCTATATCTCGTAAAACCAAGAAGCTCACAAATTTTTGTTAGAACATTTTTCTCTTAATTTTTGGAGCTTAGTAATAAAAAAATAAATTCAGGCGGTACCACACTTATCATAGTCTCTCCCAGCTGGCGATTGTGGTTCTTGATCTAAAAATAATAACAGTTTAAGTTGCCATCAATTAAGTTTTTTTGCAACTTTATTTTGATTTTTTGAAAGAATTTTTATTGCTTAAGGGGGGGGATATGGTTTTAAAGACGAAAAAAAGCATATTTTGTGATTTTTTCGCGGCGACATGAGTAATATAATTTTATTAAATTTAATTACATATTATTGTACAATTTTTGAAGTATGTCAGAAAAAATTTTCAATGAAATATATTGATAAATAAGCCGGTGACGTTGAATCTCCAGAGGCGCCTTGAAAAAAAGTGGTTTTGCGGTGAACATTATAACTCGTTAACGGATCATTTGAAACAAAAAAATTGATATGCATTTTAAAAGTGATGTATTTCTCGAGGTAATCGAGAAGAGTTTTTTTTAATTTTTTTTTTCTATTTTTTGCATCACTTGAAAGTGAAAAACGCAATTTTAGCTCAAAAAATCGCGGCTAATTTGTTATTAAAAAATAGAAGAAAATGAAAAAAAACCTCTTCCTGATTACCTGTTGATTTATGTGAAGAAGCAATGTTCAAATTTTCAAAAGGATCGGTTCAGTAGATTTTGAGTTCTAATGTTGACGAACTTACAAACAACAAGAAATGAGTGAAAATACAACTATAAACGAATGAACAGAAACGAAAATTTGAGAATAATTTCGAGAAAATTTTAGCTCTGTTACAGTAAACAACCGTTCAGCAGAAAGTGTGCCAGCAAACTAGTTTATATCCGATGTACCTGAAAATATACAATATGTACAATGCAGTTTACATTCCTTGAAAGACAGGTATAAACAGACAGACAGGCATAAAAATCAGGTATTACGGCCGGTCGTTTGAAACGCTGTAACTCCATTAGTTTTACTCGGATTGACTTAAAATTTGTACACAATATTCTCGACATATTGTTCATTCAGAAAAAAAAATAAAAAAAAAAAAATAGAAAAAAAAATAATTTTAAAACCATACCCCCCCTACCCCCCCTATCAAAAATATTTAAAGAAGAATCTCTCATTATTGAATCTCTCTCAACTTATGGATCAAATGTTCAATTAAGATTTTCTGAAGAAACTTTCATTTCAAATATTATAAATTGCAATTTATGTGAAGGATAATTTTAAATAATACATTCTATAGCAAGAATTTCTAGCTATAGGTTTACAACAGTTCCGCATCCTAACTTCCGGCAAAAATTTTGTTGTTGCAATGTTTGAAATTTTTTTGTCTTTATTTCCAGCCTACAATAATGAAGTGATTATGATGAAACTTATGAAAACGATTTCAATTAGGGTGTGAAGATAGTGATCAGCTTTTGGAACATATCAATCAATGTGGCAGGGGGTGCACCATACTACTGATTTTTCTTACTTTGTTTTAAAAGTTTGGTGGGCATTTTAATTTAAAAGTTCTAAACTGTAACAAGATATTTAAATATTAATAAAATAATAAACGCCTTATTCTTGTTAAATTGAGTTTTATTTCACTAAATACGTATTTCGAAAGCTATGCTTTCATCGAAAGTACTATCTCAAAACTCCGAACATTCATCGACAGTAGTTTTTAGATACTACTGTCGATGAAAGCATAGCTTTCGAAATACGTATTTAGTGAAATAAAACTCAATTTAACAAGAATAATGCGTTTATTATTTTATTATTATTTGTTGGACTTCGTTCATAAATCAATTTTGATAAGACTTTGAACAAATATGGAGATTTGAATGACAAAAAACTGATTAGTTTTTAGACGATATTGGTATAAGTTATGGGAGGCCGCCCGAGCACCTGTTTATTTGAAACTTCAATAACAACAGTTCCTGATAATCGATTTCTATTGAACTTGGAAAATATGCTTAATAGTAAGATTTTGTAACAGTTCTGCATTTCAACTTCCGGTTTGTCAAATTTTTTTTTACTTTTTCTAATTGTACAATAGAATTTTTTTCTGTTGGGATACAACAGCTTTCTTTAATGAACTAATTTCGATGAAATTTTAGCAAAAGATGGAGATTTATACGATAAGGAGCTGATAAGCTTTTGAGCGATAGTAGGAAAAGTGGTGTGGGTCTCCAGAGCACCTCTTTTTTATAATTAGAACTACGCCAAATCTTTAACAATAGTTAGGCAATAATTGAAATTTTTGATGGATATAAACTCTATTGAGGAGCCCGAGTTTTGACATTGTTCAAACTATGTGTTTCAGACCTGGTCGTTAATTAATCATTGTGGATGTATAGTATAAGAAAACCATCAATATGGTAATCTGGAGATATTCAAAACCAAACATGCTGATTTGATGCATAAAAGAATTAAATAATTTTGGTTTGAATTCAGACTGTTTTGGAAGCAAGTGGATAACCGGAAAAGATAACCGATTTCACCGAATAATAATGAAAATCTTAGTAATTAATAAATACTAATAAAACTACTTACTTTTCACCCTCAGGTGACAGGTACGAATCAATGGAATCATATCTTGATTTTTGTATTCTAAATCGATTCTCTTTCAAAGGTTTTATTCCTCGTTCTTCTTCCGTTCGACAATCCACAGACCCACTTATAACATTCCATCGACAGTCAGATTCTGTTAAATATCCTCGAAATACTGGTGCAGCAGCTGTTAAAGCTAACATTATTGGACATAACGGTGTTAAATGATCATACAATTTACGAGCTTCAGTAATATTACAAGCTTGAAATGTTAATTGTAAACAACAACATCCCATACCAAAACCCATAGCATCCATATGCACAGCATCTGGTTGATCTGGTGGACTACCTGCAACTGGAATTTTTGTATTTTCATCACGAAATACTTTTAAGTTAATTGATGCTTTTTCTCCTCGTCTCATTCTTAAGTTACGAGTTAATGATTTAAATCTTGGATGTCCACTAAATATAGCTTCATCGGGAAAGTATAACGAACGAGCATAACCGTTTTCATCATCCGGCCGAGTTTCATATTCAGGAAAAGTAAACGCTGGACAACCTAGACGTGGAAAATTTGTTACAGATAACACATTTTCATTTGTTGACAATAAACTCGCTACTTCCTGTCTCCTTAATTTCATATTTGCTTCGACAATATTAAAATGTGCTAGTAAGCCTCCATATGGTTTACCCGGTGTACCTTCCACCATATATGCTGCATATTCGGGTCGCCAAAGTGATTTTACACCTACGCAAAGAAACAATTGTGTAAGAAATAGTTTTCTACACTCTGATCTGTAAATCATTAATTACTTACCATTTGGATCATCTAATTCTTTTTGACTTAATATAGGTAATAAATCGTGTGCCCTTAATGCAACCTGTGCTTTTTTATTTTCATCATCAAATTTTACTAATATATATTCTACTTCATCTCCCCATTTCAACATATCATCTTGTCGATCTTTTAATCGTTTGTATAAATGTATGAACTGTTCAATTCCATGATATCTGACATGTTCTGCTAACTTTTTTGTTTCCTCCCAACTTAATGGACTACCTTCTGTTAAAAGACCCATGGTTTGATTTTAATATTAACTTTATTGTTCTGAAAATAAAGAAAAATTATTAATATTATTGTTTTGAATCATCTTATTATATTATTCGAGCTAGATAAATCAAAACTTTATCAGCAAAGTAACACATATTATAAAAGTGCTGTTAGTTTGTCACGTGAGAATGGTATCATTTGATAAGTTATAAAACTTTAATTTTATTTTTAATCTTTAATTTTAATCTACGGTTACAATTATTATTAAACACAGACATAATTGATAAAAATTAATTATTAAATGAAATTTGAATAAGACACAATGAAAAGTTTTGTTTATTTATAAAGTTTTAATATTAGGTTTGTGATGAGAATGTGTATTACTTTTACACAATCTATACAAAATTGAGTGACACTGGAATGAAAAAATTATTTGAAATTGCTTAAGTTGATTTCACATATCATTTGTCGAAATTAGTGACCATTTCTCAACCTCTTTGTCTATTTTCAAGCTTTTAACCAAATCAACTTCGAGTTCTTGAAATTCCAGTTTAGCTGAAGTTGAAACAAAGCACGTCTATTGATTCATCACGACTTTATCGCAGCACAACAGCGTAGTCGTTGTACATCGGTTATTAAGAAGATTAGTTGTTGTCACCAGGTGGCCCCGGTTTCATTTGATTATTACGGCCGTTCCCGGTTTCATTTGAACATTACCACAGACGCCTGTCCTTATCGAATCCGACCACTTTTGTATCTGCCTTTTTCGATTTCGACCAACCCAAACATGGCAAAATGTCAATTGATTGTCGGACAATAGGAGACAAATTTCTTTTCGGACAAGGTTACCCTCGTTTTCTAAAACAAATTTCCACCCCCAATAATAAAAAAAAATGTGGTAGTAATATTACAAGATCATCGGACAATCGTAAAATTTCGGCGTTTGCCGAACGAAAAATCGAGAAAAATAGCAGATACAATTTTATAAAAGTTGTCAAATGAAACCGGTGAGGGCCTGGTGACTATTGTAAATATGATACGTGGATGATGAATGATGGAAGATAGCGTGAAAAAATAAGGAGATATCCCATAAGTCCCATAGACATCCCATCCTGTCACCAAAAATCAAGTTGTCGATTCGATTTTATAAAACAAAATTGATAAAAACCTTTACGCAACAACTTTATTTGTCTATTGCGATTTTACCAAAATTTATCCAAAAGATAAAAAATTCTTAACTTAGATTTCCTAAAATTTGAATGTGGGTGTCTATTTGTAACATAATTGTATGTTATTATTTCTGAATTTTACATGACTTCAAAGATAATATTTGAATAAAAATATCTTAAACAAATTGTTATCATCATTCATATATAGCACGGAAAAAGTATACTACTTTCATTTTACTGCGATTTGAATAATAACCTTGAACTATTTTAAAATAAAATTTCTTTATGCAATATCTTAGAAACAGTGAGACTGTCGAATTTGTATGAGGGTGTGAGTTGTATAGCATCTATCAAAGTTCAAATGAATTTCAAATTATATAGTAATCTGTAAAATATAAATTGATAATTCGTTAAATAAATATTTGATAAATAAGTCACGCTAACATTTGTTTTTTTTAAAGAATAAGAATGATTATGAAATTAAGAAATTTTCCAGAAGAACAGATTACATTCAATATTTGTTAAGCAACATAGCGCTATATGGGTTTGGGTCCATTGCTTATGTGTGGCAAGCCCTGAGCAGTTCTTGAGATGGCACCATTTCTTACAGCTGTAACACTAGACGAATGTCGTGTTTGCCATGTACCATGTTTTTGAAGCAGTGAGGCCAGTGACAGCTGCTTCTTTACCCAAAAAATGGAACGACGGAGTAGCACCTTTTGTCGAAATTTTTGTGATGGTCTGTGGCCGGAACTGGATTTCGAGTACTTCTGCGCCATCAATCTTGAGAAGAAGTGGCAGCACCAGAATCATTCTAACGCGGTTATGATCCGGTTAATGACGTATCTTAAATAGCTACATGAGTAGAATTGACCTATTCAATTGTGCAAAAAACCAAACTGACCTGACGGCAGTGGCCGAATTCCTGGATCTGCACATGGATTCGACAAATTAGCACCGCCCGCACTCAGCGCAACAACATCAACATTCACGATTGTTTTCTGATATAGTGAATTTCGCTACTTATTTTAAGTTATTTTACATTCTTTATTTCACCACAATTGAAAGTGACGCCAACTCTTTAGAAAATCAAGTGTGCCTGTGGATGAATATGTCACCGTATAGTTTACTTAGATGGATTAATTTTTTATCTAATAACCAACATATCGATTAATGACGCCTAAATGATCGATTACCTGAGTAATGGTTATTTGTAAAATTTTCTAATAACCAAAACTATCTACGAAGAATTTTGAATGTTTGAGTCAACATTAAAACGTGCTTCTTAAATTTTTTCAGTTTTTATATATTGATCAAATCATCAATTGATTTTCACGTAAATATAGCCGCCTAGACACATCTCGAACAACCGTTGTTAAATTTGTCTTTTCTTGCATCGGTAATTATAAATGGTGTCCCAATTACCAATGGTGGATATGAATTTGCCGCCATTTGTACGGTAAAGTGTTAGCAGCGAAAAGGCTAGTGACCATGCACAGCGAAAACCGTTCGTTGAATGGATTACTGAGCATCAACAAGTGGATGCTGATTTTTCGAACCAAATCATATTAAGCGATGACGCTCCTCTTTTCACCTTGATGGTTTCCTTAAGCATCAAAATTACCATTTGGAATTCAAAGAACTCAAATATGGCAAAAAATGGAAATCCACGAAAATTAGGCTACTTAAGCAGTGACTGTTACTGATGTTCGATATCGCGATTTGATAACCAAGTTTTGTTTTTTGGCTTTTTTTTTTCGTTTTTTCAAGACATTGTATAATATTCTCAGGAATATTGTATTACAATTTTCAGTCAATAGGTGCAAAATTAACGGATTTGTGACCATGTTTTCGTTTCTCGAGACCGGTATTCTATCCCGGTTTGGCAGATGCCAATGCGGGATTAACTGAAGCGCTTTTGTACTCTATAACATCTATTATACCTCCAAATTTATTTCATTGTAAAAGAACCTCCATAGATATTAACCTGGTTTTAGTGTTGTATGAAAAAAATACTGCGATATTGATAACTTCTACTGTTTAATTTTGTTAGGCTCCATGAAAAAATTATTGATCCAAAGTTTGGTCCCAATATGAGAGGGTAACGCTGCCATAACGGCCCCAAAAGTGGTCAATTTGGCAAACTCTTGACGAAAATTATTCACAGCCTCCAAGGATGACCCTTAGAGGGGTCCGAGTATACTCCCCTCTATCTGCCACCCTTGCCATCGAAAGTCCTCCTACAAAAGTTGAAAAATTAATTTTTTGTGTAAATTCGCTGTGACTGCCCCAAAGTGACCTCTAGATGGGTCAAATGTATGACCAGGTTCTAATATTTCTTCCTTCCCAATATTTCCCCTTAACACACCTGCCCTTAACCTGCCACCCTTCTAAGGGTTCCCATACAAAAAAATTCAAAAAATGAAGAAAAATGTTTAAAAATAATTCATAGCTCCCACGGGGTGACCCCTAGAGTGATCAAATGTATGAATAGGTCCCATTAATTTTCCTAATCCCAACATTTCTTTCGAACATACCTACATCGTGCAATCGTAATATTGTGAAATAATCAAACTCAATATAATATTCGAATATAGTTTATGAATTTCAGGTCCAAGTGAAAATGACACCATCTTCTTCAGATAAAGTTGTTTTGCGATCGAATAGTCAAATGACTCTGATTGGGCATCCGAGTATGCAAATTCAGGGTTCAAAATTGCCATCAAACAAACAAGTGCCGCAAAATAAAATTATTAAATTACAAGATAAGTATCATGACTTGCAAAAACAATCTGTACAAGGCAGCACTGCTCATGTTGCTAAAGAGGCTGAATCTACAAATTGAATGATCTATTTGACATCGCGAGTCCGATGCTCTCACAACAACGGAAAATAAAGAAAATGTTTAATTTCTAAAAATGCAAAGAATGAAAGGCCGCGTGGGCTCATATGATTGGTGCGGAATTGGTTACTTTTGGGATCGGCAAACGACAAACTGAACGCGAACATGCAGGAGAAGTTAGCGATTTTGCAGCAACTGGTGTTGGTTATCTTTTTAGCATTGATAACATTGGTGTAGGTGTAGTTGGAAAATATGGAGGGGCTGAAATCTCACAGCTCTGAGATATCAAGACTTTGGTCTGGGTTAAGGATTTTGATATAGTTTTCGGCAAAAAACTTTTATGCGGACATGGTTTTTAGTTAAACTTGGCAAACTACTCAAAAACCTCTTCATTTAGTGTTTCGAGAAAATATTACAAAATCACAAATTCATATTTCTTTCAAAATTCCAAAAATTTTGTAAAAAGTAAATAAAATCAAACTTTTTCCAAAATCCTAAAAATATTCCAAAAATTATTACAAAATCAAAGATAAAACTTTTTTCAAAAATTCTGAAAATATTGCAAAAATTATACAAAATCAAAAATAGAAACTTTTTTCAAAATTCCAAATATTCCAAAAATTAGAATAAAATCAAATATTTGAACTTTTTCTAAATTCTAATAATATTCCAAAAATTCTTAAAAATTCAAAAATTGAACCTTATTTCAAAATTCTAAATATATGTATAAAATTAAAAAAACTTTTTTTTAAATTCTAAAAACATTCCAAAAATTGGAATAAAATCAGATATTAAAACTTTTTCTAAATACTAATAATATTCCAAAATTTCTTAAAAATTCAAAAATTCAAACTTTTTCCAAAACTAAAAATATAGCAAAAATTATAACAATATCAAAAATTGAAACTTTTGAAAATCAACCTCTAATTTTAAATTTATGTATCTCTTTCCCATTCTATTTTCACTTTTTATCTTCTTTTAGCATAACTAAGAGTCGCTTAAAGTTTTAATTTTTTGGTGATTCTAATATGGAAAATAGGATGCTTTTGACCATGCTCTGCAATAAAATTGAAATTTCGAATAATATGAAAAAAAAATGCATATCACAAAATCTAGATGTGATACCAAAAAACGAACAACGGGACAATATTCGGAGCATCGAAATCTCTATAGTATGTAATGGTAATTTTATTTGAGGGAGGCGAGTAAATTAAACAAAATTTTTATTCCAATTTAGTAGTAAGAACGATAAATTTTTATTTTCACTCCTGTATTTGGGAATGTTTTTTTTAAGTTACTCGCTCCAAAAGCACGGAGTAAAGGAGTTCCCTCCATAAGGACCGTTTTAAACTCATCAATAATAATTCGTTCAAATTCTTTCTTCTCCTCTTCGTTCAAATTATATATGTTCGGCCATACAGGCGATGATGAAATACATTTTAATTTTGATGTTGGGTGATTTCTTAGTTGAAACTTCATCATAATTTATGTACTTAAACTTAATCAGTATCAGTCAACCGTGATTATAAAATTCACAATTGTATTAATTGTTGGGATTTTTTAATTAAATTTCCAAGCAGTAGAATGTGTGACTTCATAGCTGGAGAATATTTCTATCTAGTCATAATTCGTAACTGTCGACCTCGACACAAAGTTTCTTTCCATTTTATTAACTAGAACCGTTATATTTCCCCCGAAAATACGATTCAAACAAGACACAAAAATAAGTAAAAACAATAAAAGTGTTTAAATAGCGTTTACTTAATTTTTTAAACTGGTTACTATCAAAATAACGTGTAAGTACACCAACACGACTTTATAACGATAATTCAATTAGATAAGGCTGTTTACAAATTATGTATGTAATATACTAATTGCATTTTAATCTGATGTATAAATTATAAAATTGCAAAATTAAATAACTTTTTTATTGGTTTGTTTTATAAAACGGATGATAGATGATCTGTTTCTATGTTGTTTTTTTAAAACAATTTCTAATTTTATATTCTACGTAAATGGTGATTTTTTGCCTTCTACAGCTTATGATAATTCATAAATCTTGTTTAATGACAGCTTATGATAGTTCATAAATCTTGCCGAAATAGATACAGAAGTATCTATTCCGATCAGAATAATAGAGGAATAGAAACAAGTTAAATCAATAACTTAGTTTAACAAAAATTAATTAATGGTCAACGGCATATTAAACTGAAACAAGTTCAACCGGCAATTGCGTTGTCTGACGATTAATGAAGTTATATTATAATAAATAGCTTTTCATTTACAGTATTTAGTGGGCGGTTATTAAGTAACAGAGGCAAATTTAAATCTTTCAAAATATGTAAATAAATCATGTTACAAAAATCGACATTGAAATGGAATATTAAAATTGATTAAGTAATTAAATATTGTATGAGAGCATTACCCTATGTTTGAACAGTAAAGGTTAAACGTGCTGTTAATGAATGTTTTTATATTGAATAGAAGTGGTTGATATTGATTATGTCTAAGACTGAATTCCAATTGAATGCTAAATAGTCTCCAAATTCTAAATGCTGCTAACACTGGGTTCGAATTAGCTGCTAAATTGTACTAAACTGCTATATCTAAATTTGATTCAACAAAATCGCCCAATTTTAATTTAAATTTATGTAATTAAGTGGTCTGATATTGATAAAAACATCAATTTCTTTATAACCATTTAGAAACAAAATATTGATTTAGTCAAATAAAAGTTGACTAAATTGAATTAGCACTTTTAGTACAATTTAGCATGAATTGGAACGCAGTCTAAATTGAAAAATTATTTTTACCAATAAAGATTTTGTAGTTAACTACATGCAACATTTGCATTCTAAATATGTGTAGAATTGTGCCAACTGTCAGTAAAACATATTAATTTTTGTTCGATAGCACTAAAAAAATCTATCTTTCAAAACAATTTTTCAATTTAGCACGATTTAGAATTTGGAGAGCATTTAGCATTCAATTGCAATCCAGTCTTAGTAAATATTAAACTATCATAATTTTAACTAACCCAACCATCGTGGTTTTACTGAAAAATTTATATGTTTATCTAATCTAAATGGGTTTGTTTTCTATACAAAAGATTAAAATGAAATCTAACATTTGGAAAACGTCCAATGAAATAAAATTTATAATATATGATGAACTATGCCAAACAAACAGGCCTTCAATAAAAAGAATAGTTTTGAGATTTGATTTTTTTCCAAAGATAACTATAAATACAAAACAATAGTGATATAACGACTTTAACCAACGAAAAAGTCGTCTATCATTTTCAAATCTCAGCAATGTCATCGAAGCACCAATTATAAAAGATCAATTTAAGGGAGAAAATTCGCTACCACGAATAACAATAATCGGGCTATATTTTTTGAATTTACGAACTTACAATTTCCCATACGGCTTCCCTTTGTAATGATAATCTACAAAGTGCAAAGGCAAACACTAAAAGAGTGTTTGTTAAATCGACAGTTAAAGGTAAATACATAATCTGTTCACATGTTGAACAATCATTTGGTTTATAAGTGTATGAAGCAGATAGAAAAACTAAAAATGATGGATATCTAAAAAATATTTCCAATAATGTAATATATGGATGTGTGGATATATGGATGTTTAATATATCTCTCATTTTATTTTGATTTTCACCTCAGAACACATGTTGTTGTAGGACCAAGGTCTTGGTATGTTGTGTTGTGACACATATTGTAATTCCTACTATGAAGCACATTTGATTAAAAACTATAACTTAATGCTGAAGCTGGAGACAAATTAACATGTTTGAATCGGTACTAATGTTGCTTTTTGTGACTCAGTCAAAACCTGCATAACTAATCACAAAAAGTATAACGTTAGTCCGTTATATAACAATCTGCAATTGTAATTTTATTAAAAGGCATTTGGCAAGCATCCCTGCATCCATATTATGTAATTTTGAAGTGGTGAAGTAATAAATTTTTTAATGAAAAGAAACGAAGAAATTTTTAACAATTCACCCCTTCACAGTTACAGAATTTGGCTTCTGATCTGGAATAATTCAACAAAACATTCAAATTTTTTGATTTATTACTTGAAAACATAATCGATAATTACTTATGGTGGCTTAGTCCAGATAGAGTAGGTATTTTTTCAATTTTCTATCATATTTTGTAAATGGAAAAGTTAAAAATATTGTTATCGACTCTCATTACAATACATACACTAAAAATTATTTTTATGTATTGAGAGATGTAGTAGCACACTTCAGAATCAACAGTCGTTACAGTATAACATACTATATAGTATATAATATGAAGCGCAGTTTATTTTTTCGTATCTTTTGGTGGAGCAGTAAAAAGTAATTTCCACAGCCGTCACCATTATCAATAATGTTAAGATTGTTTAATTTTTAATAAAAACTGATTAATTGATATTTATATAACTATGAAAATTTAATCACGTTTAATTCTTCGAAATAATGGTAATAAACTTTATCCGCATGGGGTCGGTTTTTGTTGATTTGTAATTTTTTTTAATATTTTATCTTTAATATCTCAACTTCGCGTGATATGTGAGGTAACGTTATATATCACATACAACTAGCAATAACAGTGAGAGATCACTAGCTTAGGGGTACCTTAAGGGTGCTAGCAGATAAATTGCAGTATTCAGTCAACGGTACCATCCTAAATCTTGGCTATGGAATATTCCTTATTGCTTATTGCACGTTATTGCTTGCTCGAAAAACGAACCTCTATATAATTTTATGTATGTTCGTTAGTCATTGATGCAAACAGTGTGTCACATGATTAAGGAATGTGCCTTTGGCTGGATTATTGGCAACCGCATTTCAGTTTTGTTCCTGCAAATTTTAAAGCAAATTTGCGGTTTATCTGAATTTTACTTTGATTTTCATCTCAGAACGCATGTTGTTGTAGGACCATGGTCTTGGTGTGTTGTGTTGTGACACATATTGTAATTCTTACTATGCAACACATTTGATTAAAAAACAAGGAAAGTGATTTTTGAATCGCAAGTCTATATAACTTAATGCTGAAGCAGGAGGCAAATTAATATGTTTGAATCGGCACTAATGTTGCTTTTTGTGACTCAGTCAAAACCTGCATAACTAATCACAAAAAGTATAACGTTAGTCCCTTATATAACAATCTGCTATTGTAATTTTATTAAAAGGCATTTTGTAGCAAAATATAAGAAAAACAATCGCTTCACAAACCGGAGTTATCTTTTGTATCTTTTTTAAGAGCGACAGTAAAAAGTATTTTTCACACCCGCTACTGCCAAAAAACACTTTTCATTCGTACACTTTTTGTATCTTTTTGTAGAACGGTAGTTTTAGAAAATTTCTCAAGCAAGTGGAATTGATAATAGCCCTTGGCCTACAGCCTCGAGCTATCATTAATCAACTTGCTTTCTCAATTTAAAAAAAAAAGTTATTTCGAATTATCATCGTCCTTGGGAAGCTAATTAGCATTGCTAATGATGGTGTCCAGCTGTATGTTGGAACAAGAGGAGTAATAGCCTGCTTCACGTTCTGCAACATTTCTTCATACGAAACGACAAACATTGTTCTTGAACTATATGCCAGAAAATTTCAAATCCCAAACAGCTGAGTCTCCTGAGGTATGAACAACAAAAACTCGAAAGGCACTAGGTCGATTTTAAAAATGTTTATAAGTCTGTTAAAAATGTATTGATACATTTTATTTAAATCGTAGTTTCACAAATGTTTACTGACAGTGGCGTACGCAAGGGGGGTTGCTGGGCGTTCGACCCCCCCCTCCCCCTCCCCCCCATGTTGCATCAGATCGGTTAAAAAACTATTCTAATATACACTTACATGGAATTTAAATATAAATTTACTATAGTAAAAACCTAATTGTCTGTATCAGATCCCTTATTTCATAATAACAGTAGTTATTTTGTGTATGTACATATTATTTAATCTATAATTCAATTTGAATTATAATTCATAACCATATATTTATATTGTATTTAAATACCGATTGTGTTAAATGTTAAATACCGATTTTTTATTTTATTTTTTAACCTTTTATATATAAAAAAATTGGTCAAGTGCGAAGAAAATTCGCTCGCCGAGGGTTCCGTGAATCAACAAACTGACAACAATAATTTAAATAAAGTTGTGTTGTAGACTTTTTATATCGCAAGACCATAGCGCCTATGATAAGAAATATTTTATGTGATAAAATTGATTATTTTCTCGTAAATGTCAATAGCAATGTCAATTGAAAATTGATCCAAATTATACACAAAATTAGCAATAGCAGTTTAAGGTAACTAAGGAGATATGCAATTACAACAACTTCAAACTTGTAAATGGTTTAAATTGGAAAATATACATTATTAATTCAAACAACAATTCGATAATAATTGACGATAATTCAAAAACTGAGCACCGCAAAATTTTAAAAAAACTTACAATGTTTCTTAAAATAAGTGCTCTTTCCTATGACACCCCACTTGTTCGGATCACAAATGATTTTTTTTTTTTCACTCTTCCTCAATCTCACCCCCTCAAAATACAGGAAAATAATTATGTGACACTTTGCTATAGTTTTAGATCAGGGTTTATCAAATTTCCTATCACTGTCTGTTTTTTCAAATTTTTCTGTCAATCAACGTCGAAAAGTAGACAGGAGGGGGACCAACTTTCAGTTGCACTTTTTTGACAATGATTCAAAACCTGTGCACCGTAACATTTAAAAGAAATTATAATGTTTCTTAAATTAAGTGCTCTTTCATTCGCTATTTCCACTTGTTAGGGTCAAAAGAGATTTGTTTCACCCTTTTCCAATCTCACCCCAAGGTTGGCAAATATCATGATATTTATATAAATATCAAAATATCCGATATATATCAGATATATATCCGATATATATCAAGTTCTGATATTTATTTTTGAATAAGTTGTTTATCTTGAATATTATACAATATATGGCCCTTTCCACACTTGTATGCAGTGCAACCCATCACTTCCTCGTTTCTTACCTCTTTGCCTATAAACTAGATTCAAATATGACAGCTCCTATTTAGTTTATAGGCAATTTATCAAGCCTATTCGTCTATATCTTCGATTGCACGAGTCCAAATGACGAATACGCTTGTTCGCTTTGTCTTGTTTATTTGACCAAATTGCATCATCAATATCCACACAAGGTTGTACAACTGGTCCAGTAGTGGTTCATTACTGGCGACTAGTATTGCAGCAATGGTCGAGCCCTGGAAACCATAACTGGACCATAAACAAAATGTTACTCGATGATAACTCGAACAATAAATGACTGCCATTAAAGGGCCAGAGATACAAGCCCCTAATGGCCCATACAAGGTTATACAACTAGTCCAGTAATAGTCAATTACTGGCGGCCAGTAATTCAACAATGGTCGAGTACTGGTACAGTAATGGTCAATTACTGGCGGACAGTAGTTCAACAATGGCCGGGTGCTGGCAATCATGACTCATAGTACTTGCAACTATGACTCACCCATTAATATAATTTTTCATGTTGATAACTTCGTACAATAAATGGCTCCCATTCATTTGTCAGAGAAAAAAACAGCAATACCCCATACAGGGTTATACAGCTGGCCCAGTAACAGACCAATAATGATGACCAGTATTGAAGTAATGGCCGAGTACTGTCGTCAACCATGACAAGTCCAATAAAAATATATAAAGTATTATCATTTGTAATTTTACATAAATTAAATACAAAATAATTAAAATAAAGTAAAACTGTCTAAAGAAAAAAATTTAAAACTTATACCAACCTTTACTTTATTATTATAGTCATTCATCAGAGATACGATAATTAAACTATATTTCTAATGTAGTGAAATTTAACCAAATGACCTAGATAGGCCAATTCATGTTTCAGTACTGGCCCAATAACAATAGCCAATTAATGCTAACCATTAACGTGCCATTTAAAATGGTCATTTAAAATAACCTTTGCTGATTAATTTCTATAAACCGTAGATTGGTCGATTCATGGTTCCAGTAATGGCCCAATAACAATAGCTAAGTATTCATGGGTCGGTATTTAGCCATTCAGAGGTAACTAAATACTGGCTATTTTCTGTTAACCATAGATAGGTCGATAAATGGCTCTATAGTACTGACCTGGCACAATAACAAAAGCCATGTACCGTTACCCATTAATGGGCCAGGAAAACTCTACTTGGGAAGTCATTCCATTCCACCACACCATTGGTGGTGTATTTCTAAACTGAAATTGAAATACATATTTTGGAAATGGTGTAGAATCAGCTAAAAGCGCCATTACAAATGGAATAAAGTCTGAAATAATTATATTTAAATAATGAAGTATATGCTTCTTCTCTTTGTTTAATCGTTTACCTATAAATCGATGGTCAAGCATAAATTAGCTAGGTGTTGAGGTGCATTTAAAACCGTGTCTCTCCTTCGATAAAAAGTTTCTTAACTTCTACAGGTTGTTCTAGTTTAAGATCTGCTTCATGTTTATGCTAAATGTCTACTACAACGGCAATAGTCGTTTTCTCTCTTTGAGCTCCATCTAAAGCGACTGCTATTGACTTTAGATAACAAAGCATATGTTTAGCATTCATTACAATATTTATGTCATAAGTTTAGTTATGTCAGCTTCATGGTCTTGGCATAGCTGATCCAGGTTACCTCGACTTAGCACGCGTTTTGCGGGCAGTTCTGCGACTGTTAACAGTTTTTTCAACTTTAAGGTAGGAATAGTTAATTATTTCATTTTTTATAAATATCATGATATATATCAGGGAATAAATATCGTGATATATATCAATGATATATATCGGATATATATCATTGATATATATCATGCCAACCTTGTCTCACCCCCTCACAAGCTTACCCTCGTGTTCTAAAACAAATTTTCAAACCCCTTAGTTAAAAAAAAATTATAAGATTCCGGGCAATCGGCAGTTTTCGGAGCTTGCTGAACGAAGAAAATGGCAGAAACATAAGTTTTAGGACTCATCAAGGACAGGCGCCTCACAAAGTATAAAATATTTGGTAATCATCAAATGAAATCGGCGTGGGCACCGCGACTAAATAATTATTGTATAAAAATTACGTTGCTCCAAGGATTAGTTTTTTCATGTCCTTCCCAAGTCAAACATAATCAATTTTCTCATAAACTATAAGTGCTATCAACTTGAAATATGCCACAGTTATTAAATGTATATGTCCAGGCCTGGCGAAACAAAACAAACTATGAATATTTGTTTTTATCTATATTTTATTTGTAATGCAAGATTGAACGGTTTATCGCGGTCTATAGAGTGTTTTCCATTTTATTAATCATATTGGTTGACTATCAGTTAATTGGAAAACCGGTGTGTTGATGGTTGTTAGTGTTTTGCTTAAAACACTTTGAACTAGATGGGATTCGAAACCACGTCCTACGACTTTGAGCCTAGCGTGTTAATCATCCAAGAACACTCATACTATTTACGAGTTTGCATATACAATTTAAATCTACCTAGTTAATCAATAATTTATGAATCCAATTAGATATTTGGGAATTTGTAGAAGTTGAAATCGGTAACATTTGTTAAATTTGTATGTAATCTTTGGATGGAGAATATGATGCGATTTTTATTTGACCATTTCTTCCCTTAAAAGTAAATAGACTACAATCATAGACCTACCTGTATAGACATTTGTAAGATTTGGAACAATTTCTTGGATATGGAAACGAGTTGATTCTGTGAACTCTGTGAATAGGTATTGTTAGATTAGTTTAGTTTCGGCTTTGTTCTGAAAATGCCTTGAAGCGGGGCTGTCTGAATAAATGCAAAATTTGGTCATATCCATTATATGTGTGAACACTGAACAGAAGTTGAATTTGCCTGAAATTTGTGAAGTTGACAAGATAACGTTATTCTAGTTTAGGGGTTTTTCTGCACTCATTGCAAATACCATAATTATAATGATCCGTATGAACTGATGTAAAACTTGCAAAATCCGTTAAATGGGGAATAAGAGTCAGAATCGCTGTTGCGCTCAGTAGCAAATGGAGTCACAAACTTTGTTCTGGCTTTTATTTTATCCACCCCATATTTTATCCACCCCAAAACGCAAACTTAGATCCATTCTTTAAATGTTGAGGATCATCCGAATTTACCATTTTCCTCCAGTTCAAACACCAATCTTGGATAGATCAACCTATTAACAATGTTATATTTAGTGCATCTCACTAGATGTGGAAAAAGATTTGACGAAGCATTGTGTAGTGCAAATAAAGGTGCATTTCAAACCAACCAAAAAACTATAATTTTCAACCTGACCATTTTAGATGTTTATGAAACTTACAGAAATTATTCGCCATACGTACGTACGTACAAGCAAAAAACGATTTTCCAAAATTGTTTCTCTTTTCGTTTTTGTGTAATTCATTTTCAAAATTTTGGAATATCGTCATTTTGGGGCTTACCTGTATAGTTTAAATTTCGAATATCTCAAGTTGTGTACAATCTAGAGAGCTGATACACCTCTCATTTTAAAGAGAATTGTACAAGGTTTAATTTAATTTGCTACTTGCCTATGTTGGTTCAAAACTGGTTTTTTGAAAATCTCTAAAAGCTTTTTTTAAAAAAAAAAATCAAAGAGTGTTTTTTTAAAATTTTGAAAAAACATACATTTTTTGATATACTATAGTAAAGAAATTCTAAAAGTTTCAAAGTGGGACCAATATGGAATCAGAAGTTATAGTAAAATATAAGAAGTTATGTTCAACTAAAACTGGAACATTACTCTCGATTTAATGTTTTTACATGTAAATAACAATAGGTTCAAATTTCAAAAGGTTTGTAAATTAAAAAGCTACTTTAGTAAGGAGTTTAAATATATTTATTTTGAAATTAAACTCATGTAATTTTTTTTTAACTTAACAGAGAATTTCTTATTCGCCTTGTTGGATTCATTACGTCTTAATCGATACATTTTTCCTGTGGTTGTTATAGGATTAACTTTAGTCAACACTTCCTTTTTATGAATAGTTAATATATCTGGCAATAAAGGGTATTTGAAATATGAAGATGGTCGATGTGGTGTCAAGAGGCTTATTCGCACAAAATTTTCTTCTGTTACTAGTACACAACCTAACCACCACTTATCGGAATATTGGTATGTAACAAAACCAACAATCTCACTAATGTCCAAATTTTCACCAGTGTCTTCAGATGAAACTATTTTTAAACTTTATTCTACTGAAAATGAGTAGTTTTTTACCAAGATCCGAGATCCATTTTGTGGAATGTAACAGTGAAACTTTTGTGTGCCTTTGATTGTTTTTCCAGTTTCGAGTCTGTTCTTCAAGATTCTTTGCTCGGCTTCATGCTCTACGTTAGTAGTATAAATAAAATTTATGTTGTCTAGTTATACAATTGGCGAGGAGTCATTATTTGTTCGTTATACACCATCCGTAAACTCTCTAAATTTATAAAATTTGATCTATTTATGTGCTGTGATGCTACTCCATCTGAAAAATATATGAGTTTTTCGATTTTGTTGGGCAGTTTTCTGTTAAGAAAATCAATCATTCGCCGTTGAAATAAATGGACAGCAACTGCATCATGCACAGTCCAGTCTGAAATCATAACTACACTTAGGTGTTCCAACTTCTTTGATTCCTCATCAATATAGTAAATGACAAATGGATGGATGGTTGCTTGAGCATTGTTCCAATGGATCGATTACATTGATCGAGTTTACAAATTACTGGTAAGCAAACTTATTAGCTGCTAATAAGCTTTAGGTATATTGGAATATACAGTCACTTGGCAAACCAAGTTAATTTCTTACAGACTCCCTTTGTGTTTCGTAAGTGCGCATTGTAATAAAATCATTATAAGGCTGCAACCTTACCTTTCTTCTTTTGTTTAACCATATCTTATATTTAAGTAAACTAGGACTCGCCCAGTGGCCGAAATTCGAAACTACATTGTAATTGGAAATTGTAAATAGACCTCCCAACCAAATAAACACATTATTTCAGAGTTTAATTAATTGATATAGATTGATTTTGAACTGTGAAATCAATAACTTGATAAAAAAAAACAAAATAACCGAAGAAAAAACTCAAAAAACACAATTATCACATTTTTGCCATTTTTTCTGAAAAAATCGTCAAAATTCAAAAAAAAGTATTTTTCGGCACATCTACTACTCAAGAGCTATTCTACGATATACATATTGCCACACTTTTGATGGAGTAAATATTTTAAAATTGTACCGCAAAAATATTGCTTACGTATTTAAATATAGATAATTGAATTTATTTGGAATAATTGGAATTGGAACTCAGAACCTACTATTATTTACATGTAAGAACACCAAATCGATTACTATAATCCAGTAGTAGTTGAACATGACTTCTTATATTTTACTATAACTTACGATCCCATATTGGTCCCACTCTGAAACTTTCAGGATTTCTTTACTATAGTATATCAAAAAATATATGTTTTTTTCAAAATTTTAAAAAAACACTATCTTTGATTTTTTTTCAAAAAAATTTTTTAGAGATTTTCAAAAAAAACGGTTTTGAACCAACATAGGCAAGTAGCAAATTAAATTAAACCTTGTACAATTCTTTTTAAATTAGGGGTGTATCAGCTCCCTAGGTTGTATACAACTTGAGATATTCGAAATTTAAACTATACAGGTAAGCCCCAAAATGACGATATTCTAAAATTGTGAAAACTAATTACACAAAAACGAAAAGAGATACAAAAATTTTGGAAATCGTTTTTTACTTGTATATTCATGGAAAACAATTTCTGTGAGTTTCATAAAAATCTAAAATGGTCGGGTTGAGTGACTGGTTGGTTTGACATGGAATGACCCAAAGACCTTATTCAGGTTCGGATATTTTCTACACTATGCAAATGCATAATTCAGCAACCGTTGGCAATTCGTTGGGTGTGGAACATGATTCGTTGTCACTTGAATGTAGTGGACAAGCAAAAAGTTACACTACAATTGCTGATAATTGTTACAATTATCTTTAAGTCCAAAAAAACAGACGATCAAAACAAGGTGAATATAAACTAGTTGAATATAAACTATCTTAAAATTACGTCAAGGAGTCAGTCTAAGTAGTACAAGGCTAAGTAGGCATTGTTCTAAGCATTTAATAGAATATTTATTCCCTTTTGTGTAGTGTTTCGACATTTTAAAATTTTTCCATCTAATAACACATTCCAATCTAACAATAAAAACATTGCTTGTTAAAATAATCAACAGTCAAAAATCAAAATAATCAACAATGAATCAACAGTCAAATTTATACAACACTTTCTTGGGAACATAGTATGTAAGTTATATTATCGTCTGTCTACCATTTTTATAACCACCTCTATAAAAACCAGCTTTAAAGTTTTATATATACTATATATACTATATAACGAAATAAGACTATTTGACCTTTTGAAGAGTGGTAAGGATGGTTCAGTTATAAAAGTGTAATTAAACCAACACACATCGATATCAAAGGTGTTATACAAGAAATTCAAGATTCCTGAACAGAAATACCAGCAGACAGATACGATGAAAAGTTGATGCAGTTTTCATTGATCTTTGAACATAAGTAGACTTGAATCAATTTTAAATGCACAAAACAAAAAGAAATTTTCTTTTGGTTATTTTATTGTCATTAATATTTACTCTCATACATGGACAGGATATTGGTAAATATAATTTTTTTATTATTTTAAAAAATTTTTCATAAATTTTAAGTTTATATAAATTAGTCGCAAAACTATAAAGATGCAGGGCAACTATAATTGTTGACACATACAAAATGTACATGTATGATAAAAAACAGTTTTACGCTGTTTCAGTGATAGTGATCGTCATTCAAAAAATTTAAAATGTTTTCTTTTGGAGTGTACTGAAGAAAAATGTAAAAGAAAAAATCACCAAAATGTTTGTTTTGTTTTCAGTAGCTTGTTCTACACCAAAAATTTTTACTGCACCATTTTTCTATACTCATTGTGGACAAAAAATTCTGTTTTCAAAAGAGTACACTAATCAAATCAAAATGTCAAACTTTAGGTGAAGTAAAAGATATACGAAATATATACATTTTACACAAAAATTTTCAGTTGAAAGCTGGTATCGACTTTTGATAATTGTCTCCCATTTAAGATTTGCAACTTTTAAAATATTTTGATTATTTGAATTGTTTATAATATTTGCAGGTGATGAGTGTACCACATTGTCCAACACCAAAGGAAAATGTACTAATATCCTTGAATGTCCTGACGCTTTAAAGGGTGGGAAGCGACCTCCTATTTGTGGTTTCGAAGATAGAACGCCGATTGTATGTTGTGATGATCGAACTGATTATAAAAACTCTATACGCTACAAAAGTATGATTGTTGATTAATTTTTTAACATGTGTTTAAAATTTTGGCATTATTTTACCATTTTTGTTTTAAGAATGCCAAGAATATTCCTCGACTATACCTCAAGTATTTTCATCATCTGGTAATAGGTGTGGAATTCGTGTTCAAGAATTTTTAGATAAACAATCGGAACCCGGGGAATTTGTGCATGCGGCTGCTATAGGATACATTTTTGATGGTGGAGAATTTCGCTGGGCATGTAGTGGATCATTGATAAGTCGAAGATTTGTTTTAACTGTTGCTAATTGTTTAAATAACAATTTAACGTAAGTGTTACCTGTTCACATCATATTTTACATAATCGATTTTTTTTATTTTGCAGAACTATAACCCGTGTTAAATTAGGATTTACAGATGTGACATCTGACATGATGGTTACGAATGCAGTAGATTACAATGTCATTGAGTCAATTCAACATCCGTCTTATAAGACTCGTAAAGTGTACAACGATATTGGTTTAGTAAAATTAGATAAGCTTGTCACTCTTAGTTCATATATAAGACCGATCTGTCTCCCATTCAACAGTGATATACCACAAAACGCAATTGAAAATACTTTGGGAAATTCAAATATCAATGATTCATATGATCGTAGTGTTCAGTTTTTAAATAAAGATATTTTAGAAATAATTGATAATGCGAGTTGTAACAAGTCATATAAAAGGGTAGGTAGGCTTGAATTGGGTATTGTTGAATCGCAAATATGTGCAGCTCCAAAGGTAAACAAAAGTGAAAAAACTCCATGTGTTCGAAGTTCAGGTGGTCCACTTATAATGTATAATCCTGAAGTTTATTGTATGTATACTCTAATTGGAGCAAATTCGTTTGGAATAAAGGGTTGTATATCAAGAGAATTTCCAGATGTGTACACAAATGTGTATCATTTTGTTGACTGGATTGAAAGATTGGTTTGGGCAAATAATAATGAATAATGATGAAATTTTTTTTACAAATAACTTAATAGGTTTTTAAAAGCGAATATATGGTTTCATTAAAAAATTAAATTAATTGCATTAAATTAATATCTTGTTTTTATTTTTTGGCATACCAAATTCGTGTCAACTACCGTCAAGCATATGGCCAACTGATGGTCCAGAAAAAATCACACACATCGTTAGTGACAAACCTACAGGATATCAGAAAACCGAGCCGCATTAATATTTGTTGCATATTTAAAAGCCCAAAGAGTTCAAGATTGCAAGATCAAAATTGCCACAGTGTGATCTAACCTTATACCATGAATCTAAGCCAAATTATGATTCAAATTAAACTTATTCGCTGAAATTCTTCTATTTGGAAAATATATATAATTCATTAGGGTTATGACTTTTTCATGACCTCATATACCTGTGCCGTTGTTGTTGTTGTTGTTGTAGCGACGAGTTGTGGTGCTATTCTTCCGGCTCCAAGTCCAGATTTAGGAACTCTGTTACTGCCCTCGGGCGGTATCACAGATCTTCCTTCGTCAGGTTGGTTGGTTTCTCTGGACAATTGAAAAGGTGGTTAGCATCATGTGGCGTGCCCTCACATATAGGACACTTGTCAACAATTTCCTGGTCAATTCTACTCATGTAGTTATTTAAGATGCGTGACCAACCGGATCTTAACTGCGCTAGGATGGTTCTGGTGCTGCGTGGCAGATTTACCTCTTCGGCAGCGACTTGTGGTGGTTTGCTATTAAGAACTCTATTCGGGGCGTAGTTCTTTATTGTGTCTTCAACGGTTTTGGTATTTAGATTTTTCAACCCCCTCTTATACGTAGGCTCGTCGATGTTATTTATATCTTGATTGTTTTTAACATCTTGTAGGAAGCGTTTTGCAGTCCTTCTTATGTCTCTAAGAGGTGTTGTCATGGATAAGGTGTCGTTGCAGGGATGCTGCTCTCTATGACAGAGCCAAAGATATTGTTTGGTAAGCATTTCGTTGTGTTCACGGACCGGCAATATGTTACATTCCTCGTGTAGGTGATCTCGGTGGGCCTTAAGTGACATCCGGTTGCTGTACGCAAGGCTGCGTTCTGTGTTATCTGTAACTTATTCCAGTGGGTGTCAGCGACTTGGGGTGTCCATATGGGAGCAGCGTAATTTATGAAAGGCCTTCCTATAGCTTTATATGCCGTTATTATTGTGTTTTTATCTTTACCCCACGAACTCCCCCCAAAAGAGCTTTCAGTGCGTTATTCCTGTTTTTAAGTTTTGTATTTACTTGTTGAGCATGAGCGTTGAATTTAAGTAGTGGATCGAATGTTACCCCCAGCAGTTTTGGATTTTTTACAGTAGGAATTAGTATGTTGTCAATGCAGATATTGAGTGTTGTGTTTACCTCCTTCGTCCATGTGGTGAAAAGTATGGAAGTTGACTTATCAGTGGACAGTTTCAATTTTTTGGTTTTAAACCATTCATTTAAGGTGTTGAGGTAGGTGTTTAGAACATTGGTGAGTTGTTCCAGGTTGTTTCCTGTTGCAAGCACCGTGCAGTCGTCTGCATATGACGTGATAGTTATTCCTTCCGGTGGTGCCGGTAAACTACTTAAGTAAAGGTTAAATAATGAAGGCGAGAGAACTCCACCTTGTGGAACTCCTTGTCTGAGCACTCTCATCTTAGATCTAGAATTACGGAACTTAACGTATGTTTGGCGGCCTCTTAGATAGTTGCACAACCAGCGCTTTATTAGACCTGGCAGATTGGTGTTGAATATGTCGTTCAGTAGTGCAGCATGTGACACTGTGTCGAAAGCTTTTGACAGGTCAAGTGCAACTAAAATTGTTCTAGCACAGGGTTGTTTTTGGTTTAGACCATCGCTGATTTGGTTTTGGATTCTATGTAGGGCGGTGGTTGTACTGTGTGCTTTCCTAAAGCCATGCTGATGTGACGCCAATTTGCAAGATTCTGTTAACCGAGGTAGTAGCAGTGCTTCTATCAACTTTGCAACCGATGAGAGGATAGAGATCGGTCGATAGGATTCTCCCTTTTCTTCATGGATAGGGGCTTCTAAAGATGGACGGGTCTACGCCCCAGAAGTACTCGGAACCCAGTTCCGACCAAGGACCATCACAAAAAATTCGACGAAAGGTCCTGTGCCGTAATATTATGAACTTTTATCTACATTTCAAGAAAAAAATAATTTTTTTTAAATTTTTTTAAAAAACATCACCCCCAACTCAAAATTAAAAATAACGCAACTTATATATAAGAATTCATTACATCAATATATAGGATTTGACATTTTTTTTCTCAAGGTTAGGCATTTTTAGTGTTAATTATAAATTTTTTTAAATTAACGTTTCTGAGTATCAGAGGATACCATGCTAACAAGGATAAAGATTCTAAATTAACATTATAACATACATACTATGGTCGATTTTTTGCTCACAATGTGTGTTTATGTGTATGTCTTTTATTGTAAATATTTGCATTTTTCATACAAATCTCTCAAATGATTTTTATTGCGCGTTCAGCATTCTTATTGCTTTTTTGTATATTAATTACTGAAGGCTCTCTTGTCTAGTTACTTTTGGAACTTTGCAAAGCTTTTTTATATGGATGCAATATTTAAGATATTCTGTTGAAATTATTCTTGTAATATATTTGATTTAAAAACCACAAATCAGACCATTCATACGATATCAATGAACAAAGTCCATCTAAATTAACCCGAGAGCTAGTCATCAGAATAAATGTAAAAATTGCCAACATAGTCCTTGCAATTCATCTAGCATAGCTAATGCTTGAAAATTTTTGAAAATTAATAAAAGAGTAACTTCATTTTTCTTATAAAATCTGAAAACATGTGTAAGGTGAAAAGAAATTTAATATCTTCTCTCTATCCAGATTTATCACTAATTTTCACTTCACCATTCACAAAACGTTCTTTCAATTTTTTGTAATTTCTAATTAGATCTGAAACGAACGGCTATTCAATATTCGGGTATTTCGCGCTACCTGAAAGCCTTTTATCCATTACTTATTGAAGTACTCTATCCAAAACAAGCTGCTGACCACTAACAAAAAGGGACACATCAAGTACTCTTTCTTTAAATAATTTTTGTAACCTTACTACAACTACGTTTCGGTTTTCCAGTGTTAACAATGGTAGTATCGGCTACAATCATTTTTATTGCTTCCGAGATACCAAATTTATTAAGTGTATTAACTGATAATTCGGCTATATTGTCCGCTTTGATATCATTTAATCGTACAGCATCCAATTTGATCGCTTTTCGCTCATTTTTTTAAACAACTTGATATTCATTCTTTTCTATATATGTTTGCCATCAAAATGGAGATACCAATTTGTCCTGGAACAGCTACACATGGAACAGCTACACCTACACCTTGTCCTGGAACCGCTACAGCTACAATTGGAACAGCTACACCATTATTCGACAACATCTTGCACAAACTTGAAGCTTTCCTTGTCAAAATTCGCCAAAACTCTCCGATTAAACCTTAATTTCACAATACATAGAGGTCAGTAAATTAGCAATCCTCCTCATACGTCAAAAAAGATAACTTTGGAACTAATTTAAGTTTAATTTCATTAAAAATATTTTAATTTATGTTTCATTAGGTATATTTGGATTGTTGATGATTGAAATTCAGTGTTTTTGATAATTATGAAAAAATTTGGATTTTCCTTCTCGGGGTGAGGTTTTTTTATTTGTTTATCTTTTTATCAAAATATTCATAACATGTACATGTACAACATGAACAAATTATGTAAATAAGATCATCGAATTTTCATACAGGAAAGTAGTTTTGATAAAAAAAGTCAAAATAGTTATTTATGTATTAAGGGAATTATAACGATGTTAATTCCCGCGGGAAACGTTTACTACCCGAGGGCCTCTGGCCCGAGGGTCAGTAAGTTTCACAAGGTAATTGACATCTAATAATTCACGTGATACATAAATAATTTTATTTTTTACTATAAAACATTTATTAAACTAAAACATTTATTTTTATCAAGTATTTGATAGCATGATTTTGCGTTTTAATTGATCAAGTTAGTTGTTTTTTAGTTCAAATTGTATTATAATTCCCTTGGGAATTAAGAGTATCATTATTATTTCGGTAACTAAGGTCTAAACGACTCATAATATATCAGTAAAACATAAAATCATTTTTAATCCCTATGTATACATATGTTGATTGACATTTTGAGGTTATGTTTTATCTCTTGATAATATAGTAAAACAATAAATAATGTTTAAGTTTTATCATTATTGAAACATTTGTTTAAGGAACTCCAATAATGGATCTATTTGTTTTTTTATGGAACTCACTATTTGTTTATCTATGGAAATAACCAAAGCATAATGATAAAATTTAAAGTCCATCCGTCCATTTTTGGGAATTCTAAAAACTAATTTAGCTAAAGCCTATTTTCTATACATAATTAGAAGTAATTTATTAATTTGTGTAGTTTTGAACACAATAATTAACAAGGAATTTCATGTTATTGTATTGATCAATAGTTTCAAGGCAACAATCGATTTTTTTAATAATTGATATAAATCGTTTATAGAAATTATTATTAATTCTAAACAATTTAAACAAGGGTAATCAGAGCGGTAAGTATTAGCGTGATGGTGGGTAGCTTGTTTGTTTTCCGTACCTGTGAACAACATAGAATGTATCCGCTCCTATGGGGATGCGGATCAGAGTCAATACGAGAAACAACGGGATAGAAGAAGACTATAATGGACGCGGAGGTAATACAGGGCCTACTTGAAAGGCAGTGTTGATCGCCAGGGTTATGCGATATCTCACGTTAATTCATATGTCAACACCGGGGAATGGAATACGCGGGGTTGACACACCCATAGACAAAAATTCAAGTCTACCTTTGTAACGATCGCAATAATCGCGAAACAATAATAAAACCAAATTCATCTTCGTTTTCAATTCAATAAAAATGCATTTCATTAGTTTCCGTTCATTTTTACTTTAATAATAATTTTAAAATTTTCTAAAACTTAACTGCTAGTTAAATTTTGAACATACTATAAAAAGCAAACGAACGTACTAAATTTTTATTTCCAATGCTAATGAACAGACGTCGTTGTTAATCATTTGCTGAATTTCGAATATGACACGATTGATTAGAAAAGGTCAAAAGCAAAACACATTTTTTGCAATTTTTAATTTGGGAAAAATTAATTGTCATTCCATTTTTGGCTTTTCAAAAGAAAAGTTCCAATTCAGTTTTGTTATTAAACATTACCTAAAACTTATCAAAAATAAATAATAATTACATTTGATTTTGATTTTAAAAAAGAAATTTCTTTAATTTATACAAAAAAAAGTTAACACTGTTTTCATTAGTGTGTGATTTGGATGTCTATTTTGTTTGATAAATAAGCAAAAAAAAGTTATTGATTTAGTAAATACAAGTGATAAATTACTAATGATTGTTTACTTATAACATCATCAAAATAAATTAAGAATTCCTGAAATCTGCTTTATAAATTGTGGCAGTACATGAAGATAAAGTATCCACTGATGTTATCGAAGTATGAATAGCAAGGATAACAGTGATCGAAGCTATTACCACAGTTAGAGACAATCGTTTGTTTGATGGTTTTTCCGGTTGTTAAAACCGTATGGATTCAAAGGCAGATATATAAATGGGAAGTTAAAAGGTCAAACGCTAGTCAAGGGATATTGGAAAATCAAACAAATAACCTAAAGCAACAGAATATTGATGACATCAATCAACAGCTACAACTTAAGGTATTTATTATTAATATGTATGTTAATTTTAATTTAAACATTAAATATTAGAATGTCAAGATAAATTAGATAAATAAGAGATTCCCAATCTCAAGGGTTTGTACCGGGGGGGATAAATCGATATACCGGGCGTGTTTACATGGTTATGTATCATAATTTAAAGTTTTTGTATTAAAAGTCCATATTCACAAAGTGAATACTACAACGTAGCGCCGAACAAAAAGGGACCCGTTAGCTTTTTTTTTAGATATATATATAAATATTTTCCAGTTTGGGCGTTGGCAAGCCGGTTTTTTTTTTGAAAAAAAACTTTTTTTTGTGGAACATTTCATATTATTACATTTATATATTTATATATTAATTGATCATTTCAATTTAGATTAATTAATATCTACATATAGTTTATTTTCGCGTCGGTTTATTTAGCTAAATTTTGTTAAAAAGCTAGAGGAAAAAATAAAGGTTTAGTTTCTAGGGTGTTCATGTGTATATTTATCATAAGTACTCTAAATTTATATTTTCAAAAATTTAAAGAATTCCGCGTTTCTCTTTGTAAGTTTTAGGATAAACCAGTTGTGGTTTTTTTTTTGGTAATAGGGTGGTGGCAACCGGTTTGGGCCGTGGTTGTCAATCAGCTTTTTGTTTATCTTGAAATAAACCAGTTATTGGTTTCGTTTTGGTTTTGATTAGGAAATTATATATTTTGAATTAATTTTTTTTAATTTTGAAAAAAACCGTTTTGGGATAGCAATTTTTTTGGAGATTGTTTTTTGTGCTGTCATCTGCTTTTAGTAATACTAATTGTTTTTTATTTGGAAAAAAGAAAACCGTTTTGGGGAAGCAGTTTTTTTTTTGAAATTTTTTTATGCTACCATGTACATATTGTACATATTTTTGGATGATGCAATTAATTTATATATGAAATTAATTGTATGTTTTTTTTGATTATGGTTAGATTTAGTAAGTGTTTAGCTACCACCATTTTTTTTTTTTAGAATTATTTTTTTTTCATTGCGATTAATTTTAAAAAGTGGTATAAATATAGAAATAATTATTTTTAGCTAACATTTATTTTTTGTTTTGGATACAATAAGTAAAGCGAAAAATTTGACCTGAACAAATATATTAGAGGTAATAACTTAAAAATTAGTAAGCTTAGTTTTGAATTTAAAATAATCGTAATTTTTTTTTAAATTACCAATTTATTATTTAGTCTGAAGATTAAATTTAATTAATTTCATGTAAAACTTTATTATTTCGATTTAGCATTTTTAAATAAGAAATTATTTAGATTATGGATAAGTTATATATTATTTAGGTTTATTGATTCACTTTTCCCAGCGGTAGGCCTAACAAGCCATCCATGGGGCTTATCCCCTTAACATTGATGTCGTTCTTAGATCGCCTATGACCATCGGGGTTATGCGATCGAAGAACATTGGTTTCTTCTCTTCATTCGGCGAGGAAGTCCTCAGGGACGAGGAGTGGTGTTGCTGTGTTTGTACTTAGGTGCAAACCAGTAGTACCATTCTTTGCTCAGAGGCTTCTTCGGTGTAATGAAGAGAAGAACCAATTGTACTTTTGCTTTCAGGATCAGAGGCTTCACCTCATACAAATTCAAAAACTTACCATTTTTCCATTTAGCTTTACAATAGACAGTTTTTCATGGAGTTTAGGTTTTGGGGTCTGGTGCTCGGGAGCGTTCTTCAACTTTCGCATTAGGTTTAGTTGTAATTTAATTGTAGGTTAAACAAGCACAACTGGGTCAGTAGAAATGGACCTAGTGTCTAATCGTGACAGTTGTGATTGTTTTATTAGGTTGGGGAGAATCTGTTCTGTAGAATCTGGTCGTTAGGGGCTTTTCCAGTAGGTTCTCACATGCATGGTTGGAGTGGGCTCGCGAACGCGATATTTTAAATTTAAACAATATGGATATTGTAGCCATACTTACTTTTTAAATTGTCTCCAGACGAGTCTTGATTTTTGGAATCTCTTATGATATTAAATAAAAATAAAATAAATCAAACAAATTTTTCAATTAACTAAATAAAATTTTTATTAAATAAATAATTTTTCTTTAATTTAAGTTAATTTTAGGTAACTAAATAAATAAATTTTTTTTAAATAAGCAAGACATCAAGATATAAATAAATATCTATTATTTTTTTTTAAAAAAAAAATTAAATAAATATTTTGAGTTAAGAGGACCACCCAATAAATAAACATCTTTAAATATTTTTTTTCAAATTTTAAAATAAATAAATATTTTTTCCATAGGGGTGTGTCGTCAATAAATAATTTTAGGTATATAATTAATTCTGAAATTTCAGCATATCTGAAATTAAAATAAATAAATTATACTTTTATATATACAATATCTTAGGAATTTTTGTACAGGTTCAGCAAGGATTAACTACGACGGTCTTTCCTTTGGTTCCTTTACGAAGTTTGTTTTTTTACAAAAATTTTCTGTTTTTTTGGGGCGTTCGTTGGTTTTTTGTCGTTTTGCGTTTTTTATTGTTTACACTTTTACAGCATACTAGCTACATTTTTTGTTGTTGAGATTGGTTTTATTATCGTTATTTGTTATTGTGAATTCTGGATTCTATAAGTTTTACCATCAAAATGTCAAGTCACATTGGCGTGGACCATCCGTTCTATGGTTTGGAATCCGGCGAACTGCAGATCGAATGTCTGGTTCGAGGTGTGGATTTTAGGGGGGTCAATTGGGCAGAGGAACTGCGAAACCACGTAAATCATGGTGCAGTTCCAGTAACGGTAGCTCATGCGAGAGACTTGGTAGCTGAGTCTCAAACGGTGGTGCAGGCAGCACAAGTTGTTTTAGATCAGGTACGTCGACTTCAACCACCGGTTAATCAGATCTTCTTAGATGGTTTGGCGAATCGAGTGTTGCATTATACAGGTAGGATGAATAGGTTGGGTCCTCGCAATGACTTGCAAGAAGCCCGCACCTACGCTATCTCGCAATTGTCACGCGCTTGGGATATAATAGGATCACTGTCAACACGTCCAATTATACAAAACAAACCAGGAGTATCATCTGCTCCATCTGCTTCACCTGCTTTTCGACCAGGTGAGAGATCCACACCGATCCCAGTACAGCCAATAACTGAGACAATAAATAGTCTGAATCGTACAGACCATCAACAACAGAGACGGTCGGATCAATTACCACCGGCATATTTTCAGCAATCAGGTTTGAGAGCAGAGGACCTTGCAATACCACTATTGGGTCCATCTTTCCAAGCTGAATACATACACAACAATCCACCATTGGTACAACAACAATCATTAAATTATCCACAAGCTCCACTAACAGCACCACCACCATACAACCAACCTCCTCAGGTATGGCGTGACGCGGCTCCAGCGTTAGCACCGGTGGAGTACCGAGAGGTTCGTGGGAACAATTTGAATCGTTATGACTCAAATTGGGTTCCAACCTTCACAGGAGATGGTCACTCTCCTGATGTTCATGAGTTTGTTCACAGAGTTGAGGCGGCTGCCAGGAGGGACCGCGTGAATTGGGACGACCTTAGGTCTATCGTTCCGCGGTATCTCAAGGGGGCTGCCGACAGATACTATTTGAACTTAACTCATGAACATGAGGTGGTGACCTATCCAGTGCTAAGGGAGGGACTCCTACAAACCTTCGGTACGCTTACCGATGATAAGGCGATATTGCGCGTTCTTCTGAACCGCAAACAAAAGTCAAAGGAGAGCGTATACGAATATCTAGTGGAGATTGGTTCGTTAAACCGTCGCTTAGCACGTCCATTTGCTGACCGAGAAATGCTAGAGATTGCTCGGGAGGGACTTAGTGTGGAGCTCAAAAATGCTACACTTGCAGCAACAATACATTCTATTGATGAACTTCGGACTCTATGTCAGAAGTTTGAACGTTTGTGGTCCACACCAGTTCCAACCAGAACATCAAATTTAAGAATTAGCGAGGTACAACAAATGGATGACTATGAGGTGGATGCTGGAGCAGAACAACATGGATATATTGATGCGGTGGATTCAACACAGAGACGGATATTGCAGCGACCTAGCATAACATTTGACAACAGTCAACCTGGTCCATCAATATCCAGACAACCAATTGTCTGTTTTAGATGCGGGGTAAATGGACATCGAGCTCCTGATTGTTCTAAAAACAGAATAAAATTGCACTGCTGGAAATGTAATAAGCCGGACGTTATATACGCAAATTGTTCATATTGTCACCCGTCGGTAAACTTCCGTCCGAGAGTACATGCTTCGGGGATGGTACCCTCGGTTCAACATCCAACGAGCCCGAAGAAAACGACGAGAGATGTAGCAACGCAGGACGATCGATCACCACTCAGGAAACCAGAATAAAATCACCCAGTACATTTAATTTCCCATCATTACATCACACATATTTTAGACGTCTGGAACGTAACATCAGATATTGGAGGATGAGGAAATTATTTCGTAAAGCTTGTATTTCATCTATCCTTTCAGAAACAAAGGATCCTCGGCCGCGATTGACAATCAAGATTTTGGACAAACATATTTCAGGTCTATTGGATAGTGGAGCGTCAATCACAATACTTGGAAGAAATTCCTTGGAATTATTGGAATCAGCAGGTACAACTTACCGTAAGTACACTTCGTGTATTCGTACGGCAGATGGTACTGCAACAAAAATTTTGGGTTACATCGAAATTCCAATAACCGTGAATGGCTCCACTAAACCAATGCGGTTCCATATAGTCCCTGGTTTACGAGAAGAGCTCTACCTGGGCATAGATTTCTGGGAGAAATTTGGTATTGTTCCTTCATTTGTTAGTGAACTGACTCGTACAGAGCCACAAAATTTAAATATACATAACCTCACCACTGATCAGCAACATGAACTGGATATGATCAAGGATTCTTTCCCGTCATTTGAAGTGTCTGGGCTCGGAAAGACCTCTTTGGTTGAACATGTCATCGATGTTGGTGATAGTGCACCTGTTAAACAGAGACACTATCCCACATCGCCGGCTGTTCAACTAAAGGTCTATGCCGAACTTGACCGAATGCTTCAAATGGGCGTGATCGAAGAGTCTAACAGTTCTTGGTGCTCGCCAGTGGTTTTGGTACAAAAAGAATCTGGTAAAAACAGATTATGTATTGATAGCCGTCGTGTCAATTCGCTAACTAAAAAGGACGCTTACCCACTTCCCTTGATTGATGGCTTACTAGGTCGTCTAAATAGCACAAAGTACATTTCAAGTATTGATCTCAAAGATGCTTTCTGGCAGATTCCTCTGGCAGAAGCATCTAGAGACAAGACAGCCTTCACAGTGCCTGGTCGTCCATTGTATCAATTCCGGGTTATGCCCTTTGGATTGTGCAATGCTCCCCAGACAATGTGTCGGCTAATGCACAAAGTGATACCACATCAATATCACGAAAATGTCTTTGTTTATTTAGATGATCTATTGGTAGTCTCTTCCACGTTCCAGGAACATATGGAATTGCTGTCCAAAGTCTCTTCATTGTTAAGAGCGGCTGGGTTAACAATAAACCTCAAGAAAAGTAAATTTGTTCTGAGAGAGGTGAAATACTTGGGATTTTTGGTTGGTGAAGATGGTCTACGAACTGACCCTGACAAGGTAAGAGCTGTAGCAGAGTATCCAGCTCCATCTACAGTAAAACAAATACGACGTCTTTTAGGAATGGCTGGTTGGTACCAACGTTTCATACCAAATTATGCAAGCGTGGTATCACCAATTACAGATTTATTGAAGAAGAGTTCGGGGAAACTGAAATGGACATTAGAAGCGCAAGCCGCTTTCGAAAATTTAAAACGATTGCTGACTACAGCACCAGTATTAGTGAACCCTGATTATAACAAAGAGTTCTTTATTAGATGCGATGCGAGTCTGACAGGGATAGGTAGTGTACTGTATCAGATCGACGAAGACGGACAAGAGTGTCCGATAGCCTTCATGTCGAAGAAACTTAACAAAGCTCAGAGAAATTACTCAGTTTCTGAGCTTGAATGTCTTGCGGCAATTCTGAGTGTGAAGAAATTCAGGGGCTATGTTGAAGGTCACCGATTTACAATTGTGACTGATCACTCAAGTCTGAAGTGGCTTATGTCACAGAAAGACTTGAGTGGTCGTCTGGCTAGGTGGAGCCTAAAACTCCAACATATGGATTTTACCATTGTCCACCAAAAAGGTACCCAAAATATAGTCCCTGATGCTCTATCTCGTCTTTATGACGATACACACGAAGAATTGACGGAAGCATTAGTACATCACATTAATGAAATTAAAATCGACAATGAAGGTTATCGGCACAAGGAATATACGGATATGATAGCTAAAGTTCAATCATCACCCAAGGACTTTCCATCTGTTAAAGTCGTGGATGATAAGCTATACATACGTATTGAGCCAAGATCTGATGCAATACCCAACGATGTTCCTGTGTGGAAACTCTGGGTACCAAAACCGATGACTTCAAACATGATTCAGAAACATCATGATGATAGTACTGCTGCTCATGGAGGTGTTAAAAAGACTTTAGAATTACTTCGACGTCTTTATTATTGGCCGGGCATGGCGTCGCAGGTACACAACTATGTTGTGTCCTGCGACACATGTAAACAAACAAAAGCCACGAATCAGATATTGCGTCCTCCGATGCAATATCAATTCGAAACAGCACGTCCATGGCAGAGAGTCTATATAGATTTTTTGGGGCCGTACCCTCGTTCTACACTTGGGAATACGGTATTACTGATAGTTCTGGATCATGCTACGAAGTTTGTACTACTGAAACCACTTAGAAACGCAACTTCACCGAAGGTGAATGCTTTTCTAAGGAATGAAGTGTTTCTTACATATGGGGTACCAGAGTTTCTACACAGTGACAATGGCAAACAGTTCACTAGTAGGAACTTTCAAAGTCTTTTGTCAGATTTCGGCATTAAACACATTAGGACCGGTGTCTATAGTCCTCAAAGTAACGCGTCAGAGCGGGTCAATAGGTCAGTTCTAGCAGCAATTCGAGCGTTCATTAAAGGTCAACACACCAAGTGGGATTCACAAATTGGTGAAATCGCATATGCACTGCGGGCTGCAGTACATTCAGCTACCAAGTACTCACCGTACTATTTATTATTTGGTCAACATCCAGTTTCGGATGGGAATACTTACCAATTGTTGAGATCACTACATCAGCTTGGTGAAGATGCTGGTGAGGAAATGGAACGCACTGATCATTTGACTCTGCTTAGGAACCGGGTTCAGAAAAATTTAAAAGCAGCTTTCAAAAAATCGCAACATCAATACAACCTGCGATCTAAACTACGGACTTTTCAACCACAACAACGTGTGTTTGTACGGCAACATCATTTGAGTGACGCTACCAAAAAGTTCTCGGCAAAATTGGCTCCAAAGTTCTTACCTGCAATGATTAAGACTAAGATTGGAAATGTACTCTACGAGTGCATAGATATGAGCGGTAAGAATCTTGGAGTCCATCACGCGAAAGACATCAGGGAATGATGTCTTTTCGTTAGGTAGGGTTGTTCCTCTGGCTGATTGTCGTCTCTGGGGTTCACATCTTCAGGTCATACTTACTGGTTGTATCGGGGTGTCCATGGTGCTGACGTTCGGATGGATGGTCGGTCTCAATGCTCAGTGAAGTTCTTAAGGACTTCATGAGTGTTGAGACCGGTCATCGGTCTTGACGCCAGTGACGGTGGGTATCTCGATCCCAGATACAGTTTAATAGGTGGAAGTAGTTCGGTGGTTTTCTGTCATGGAGGGGATGGCGACGTTTTTGTGATTTCAAGAGTAGAAATCTTGGTTTCTACCTTGAATTCATGGTGTAACGATCGCAATAATCGCGAAACAATAATAAAACCAAATTCATCTTCGTTTTCAATTCAATAAAAATGCATTTCATTAGTTTCCGTTCATTTTTACTTTAATAATAATTTTAAAATTTTCTAAAACTTAACTGCTAGTTAAATTTTGAACATACTATAAAAAGCAAACGAACGTACTAAATTTTTATTTCCAATGCTAATGAACAGACGTCGTTGTTAATCATTTGCTGAATTTCGAATATGACACGATTGATTAGAAAAGGTCAAAAGCAAAACACATTTTTTGCAATTTTTAATTTGGGAAAAATTAATTGTCATTCCATTTTTGGCTTTTCAAAAGAAAAGTTCCAATTCAGTTTTGTTATTAAACATTACCTAAAACTTATCAAAAATAAATAATAATTACATTTGATTTTGATTTTAAAAAAGAAATTTCTTTAATTTATACAAAAAAAAGTTAACACTGTTTTCATTAGTGTGTGATTTGGATGTCTATTTTGTTTGATAAATAAGCAAAAAAAAGTTATTGATTTAGTAAATACAAGTGATAAATTACTAATGATTGTTTACTTATAACATCATCAAAATAAATTAAGAATTCCTGAAATCTGCTTTATAAATTGTGGCAGTACATGAAGATAAAGTATCCACTGATGTTATCGAAGTATGAATAGCAAGGATAACAGTGATCGAAGCTATTACCACAGTTAGAGACAATCGTTTGTTTGATGGTTTTTCCGGTTGTTAAAACCGTATGGATTCAAAGGCAGATATATAAATGGGAAGTTAAAAGGTCAAACGCTAGTCAAGGGATATTGGAAAATCAAACAAATAACCTAAAGCAACAGAATATTGATGACATCAATCAACAGCTACAACTTAAGGTATTTATTATTAATATGTATGTTAATTTTAATTTAAACATTAAATATTAGGATGTCAAGATAAATTAGATAAATAAGAGATTCCCAATCTCAAGGGTTTGTACCGGGGGGGATAAATCGATATACCGGGCGTGTTTACATGGTTATGTATCATAATTTAAAGTTTTTGTATTAAAAGTCCATATTCACAAAGTGAATACTACACCTTATGTGATGATCTGAGAAGTATTGATTTATTATATTTTTTTAAATTATTTTCATAAAAATCTTATGTTTAAAAATCTTAATTTGAAACATCAACAAGCGTTTTATTGATCTATCTATATTTAAATTTTTAACAAGTTGTACCAACAGTAAAATTTATACAACACTTTCTTGCAAACTATCGTTAGTACGTAAGTTATACTTATCATCGGTCTTTCATTTTTACCATCACCTCTATAGAGATGTGACGATATTAGGTAGCAGCTACTTTTTCACTGTTACTCAAAAGTAGCAATCACTGCCTGTTACAAAATATTGAAAGTAACAGTTACTATTATTTTGTTCACTGGGAACTTTTCTAAATGAAAATTCACACTGCTTCTTTAGTATTTTTAGGGTTCCGTTTTTTATCCGGAACACTATTGGTGAGAGTAAAACGAGTTTTTCACATTATATCGATTATCTCGTAAACTATAAATGCTATGGACTTGAAATTTAAGGTGCGTATAAAACTAATCTGTCCACATGATGACGTATACAAATAAAACTAAAGTGGTTGTCGTTTGGTTTACAGGGGGGAATGAGCAGGGGTAAAAACACTATTTAAAACGTGGTCAAGTAGGTCATTTGAAAGAGCACATAATTTAGAACACATAGCAAATTTTTTTTTAGAATTTTGCGGTGCAGTTTTTGAGTTATTGTCAAAAAACTGCGAATTTCAAACCGTTCCCTGCCTACGTTTCGACACTGATTGACAGAAAAATTTGTAAAAACCCACAGGAAGTTTAATAAATTTTGAATGAAAATTATAGCGAAGTCTCAAATAATTTTATTTCTGTGTGTTTAGGGGACGGGGGTGGAGGGTAAAAAAAAATCTTTTTTGAAACAAGCGAGTGGGGAATCATTTGAAAGGGCATCTAATTTAGAACACATTACAATTTTTTTTAGAATTTTACAATGCAGTTTTTGTGTTATTGTAAAAAAAAAGTATTTTTTGTATGTAGACCCCCGCTCCCACCCCTCTACATTTCGACGCTTGATTGACCGAAAAAAATCAAATTTAAATCATTTACAAGCTGGTGTAATTGAATCTTTCTTGAGTTAAAATAAACAGCTATGGATAAGATTTAACCTGAAACAACATTTTTTGTGTCATTTTTGATCAATGATTGTAATTTACTATTGATATTTACGATTAACCATTTATTTTGTTATGCTTCTATGGTCTGGCAATATAAAACCATTACAGGTTAAACACAACTTTTTGTCAATTATTTTTGATATTGTGTTCTTTTACATTCATGGAACCCTTGGCGAGTGAATTTTATTCGCACTTGTCTGACTTTTTTTTCTTTTCAAATAAAAAATACGAAATAGAGAATAAGGAAAACAAAAAAGTCGCTGTACTTAAATATCAATGTTTTTAGCAGGGTTGTTCCTTTACGCGTAATCTAAAATAGATTACATTACATGTAATGTATGTAATGTAATCTATGTCATCTATGTAAATTTGGTGTAATCTATTAATTTTGATTTAAGAAGAAATATGTGCAAGTATTGTATTATCTCTACTGAAAATTATTTTCGATTTTTTCGCAAAAGACATGATCAATAATATTGTCAAAAACAAAATCTTGCGATCTTGAAAAAAGTTAATTTAATTGCTAAAAAGGTTAAGAATGCACATATCAATTAAATAGATTACATAATAGTTTACATTATAGATTACACGAAACTATCTCGCGTAATTTACACGTAATCTATGCGTAATCTATACATATAAAGTAATCTATTTTGTCTACGGCACAACCCTGGTTTTTAGTGATATCATAGAAGTAGCAGTGACTTTTTTCTTTTCCTGATCTTTCTTTTCTTATTTTTATTTGAAAAGAAAAAAATACTAAAGTAGCAGTGTGAATTTTATTTAGAAAAATTCACAACGAACAAAATAATAAGAACTGTTACTTTTAATATATTTAGTAACAGACAGTGATATTATAAAAGACTGTATTGTACTGTATTCGAATTAGTTTAAAGGATTTAGGTATAAAATAGGATCGTTTTTTCTTGTGATGTGAATTATTATTTACAACAATATAGGTACAACGAAGCAAGAGAATATTTGACCTTTTAAAGAGTGCAAATGATTGTTCTGAAGTGTAATTGAACAAACACACATCGATATTGATATTCTTTTTTTCTCTACTCCACTTGTTTTTCGAAGTCATTACACTCGAAATGCAAGTTTCTGGAAAAGAAATACAGACATGAAAAGTTGATGCAGTTTTCATTGATCTTTGAACACAAGTAGACTTGAATCAATTTTAAATGCAAAAAACAAGAACAATATTTCTTTTGTTTATATTTTTGTCATTTACATCAACTCTCATAAATGGTAACTATAATTTTTTTTATTATGTTAGAAAACTATTTATAACTATTGAGTTTAGATAAATTATTCGTGAAAGAAAATCTTACGATTTAATTTTTTTCTAAATGCTTAAGTTGGAAAGTAGCTAAAATTGTTGATAAGGGTTTATGTGTATATGATAGAAATAGTTTTACATTGTGCAAGTAATAGTGGTATCGTTTAACAGAATACAAATGCTGATAATTCGGTGTAGTAACATGTTCGATGAAGATGCACAATCCACTATATCAATCCAATCAATCAAAATTTTTAAGCTTCATTTGAAAACTATTATCGTCAACCCTTTTCCAATATCTATAATAATAAAATAAAGTGTTTGTCTGTCTGCGTGCGATCTCCAGCGAAATCTGTAGCACACAGGAGTCTGAAATTTTGTCAGGAGAAGGCCATTAACAGGTACTAATGCACCTCGGAGCCGAAATTTTGAAATTTAATTTAGATTTTTTATAATTAATAATTTTAATTTTCCTAATGGTTAAATGTATGCCTAAATGTATATTATATTTTATACTTGAATTTTATTCAACTTTTACTCAGGTATCTTTGATCGATTCTTTTTTCCGCAAAACAGAATTACCATTCAAATGGAAAATTAAAGTATAATGTGACAAACAAATTCATTTAGATGAAAATTATATACATTTATATATTTATTATATACATACATGATACCATTGTATGTATCCAACACATTACATTGCAACAAATATTTCTAATTTACAACAAACACGTTCTTGGTTTGGTGTATATAAATGTGTAATACATATTTTATTTGGTTTAAATATATGTGACACATATTCAAAATATAGAAAATTGGAAAATTGAAAAATTCTTTTCCTCTTTTTAGAAACATTGATGCAGCAAGTTTTTGCAATGGAACCTTTGTATTGAAGAAAAGGATTATGAACAATAATATCAAAGCTACAGGTTGAAAGTGTTTTACTTATTAAGAAAAATATGCGTCCCCATTAATTTCAAAAACAAACAAACAATGTAGGTTATTTGAAGAAATCGGTAAAATATATGCAAATATGTCAACAAATGAAGTGATTTGAGTGGTTTTAGATTAGTATATAAGTCTGGATTTATAATTGATATTATTCTTATTATTATTTTTATATTATACTACAAATTAGTCTTATTATTATGTTTGTCCAATTTTTTTTTTTAAAACTCTGGCAGAAATGTCGAAATAAGACAATGGCCATAAATCGACAAAACCCAAAAAACGAAAATCTTCACTAAAAATGCTGTCATTATTAGACCGGTTTTTCGATCAAAATCGTGTTTCGTATCAAACATCTGCGCTATGCATATTTAGTCTGCTCTTCAAAGTTTTCTTTCAGTGACAAGATCCATTACTAATAAAAGCACACAGAGCAGAGCGCATGTAGAGCATTGGAAATAGTTGGTAAAATATATTTGAAAATCTAAATTGACTTTATTTAAGATCAGCAAATAATCTGGATAGATTGATAAATGAAATTAGTCAACATGAAATGGTACGATAAAACAGTAAATTTTAGTGCGGTGTGCCTATTTTGTATCGCAAGTATGACGGTTCCAGAGTAAGTCATTGATAACTGTAACACCCAATAAACGAATGTTTTGACGTTCACCTAATTTTTCGCGACACATATTAAGCCGATTAACGCGAAAAATTGCAAATGTTTAATTTAAACTCTCCGAAACTCTTTACCAATCACTTTCAAATGTTGACCTTCCTTTCAATTTTCAAACTATCTGGATTGATCAGCTAGAGTGCTAATGATCTCTGTTATTCATATTTCCCAAATGAAAAAATTAAAATAGGCTTCTTCTATTCTCATTACGACTCTTTGAAATTATTCTTACTAATTCAACAAAATCTACGCACACAAACTTTTTTATAGGCGTAGCAACGTACGCCGGGTCCTGCTAGTTTTAAATATTTGAATTGTTTATATTTGCAGATGATGAGTGTACCACATTGTCTAACACCAAAGGAAAATGTACAAATATTGTTGAATGTCCAGACGCTGTAAAGAATGGAAAAATACCCTCTATTTGTGGGCTTAAAGATTTAATACCGATTGTATGTTGTGATAACCGAAAGGATTATAAGAACTCTATACGTTACAAAAGTATGATTGTTGTTTAATTAGATAACATTTATTTAATATTTTGACATTATTTTACGATATTTGTTTTAAGAATGCCAAGAATATTCATCGACTATACCTCAGGTATTTTCGTCATCTGGCGATAGGTGTGGAATTCGTGTTCACGCGTTTTTAGAAAATCAATCTGAACTAGGGGAATTTGTACATGCTGCTGCTATAGGATACATTGCCAATGAGAAAGAATTCCGTTGGGCATGTAGTGGATCATTGATAAGTCGACGATTTGTGTTAACTGTTGCTAATTGTTTTAATAACAATTTAACGTAAGTGTAACCAAAAATGATGTTCGCATTATATTTTACATAATCGTATTTTTTTGTTTTGCAGTATAAGCCGTGTTAAATTAGGATTTACAGATGTGAAATCTGATATGATAGTTTCAGTAGATTATAATGTGTTTGAAACAATTCAACATCCGTCTTATAAAACTCGTAAAGCATACAACGATATTGGTTTAGTAAAATTAGATAAGTTAGTAACCCTTACCCCTTATATAAGACCTACCCAGGTAACAATTTAACCTAGGTAATCATTGAGTAAAGCTTTAAAAGAGAAATTTAAAATGGAAGGGGAAATTTAAAATTCTTGAACTATGCATGAGAAAAGTTTTATACAAGCTCTACTCAAGGAGAAAAGGCGTATGAAAAAATATTCTTTATTCAAGAAGACATATATAATGCTTTATAAATGTTTTATTTAAGTGTTTGAATAAAGTTGTACAGAAGTTGTTATTCAAGGCTTATTCAAATGCTGTCAAAATGTTACTTGAATAAAGTGCTTGAGTAAATCTTTACTCAAGAGAATTACTCAGTGTCTATTCAAGAAGCGATGCCACTGAAAAAAAATTGGTGATTCTTTCCTTTAGTTATTTTGGTTAATTGGCACATTAAACTCCTTTTTTTTGTATATTGCTGCTATTGAGTTAATCTTTTATCGGAAATTACAATTTATTTTACACATTTCGCATCTTTACAAACGCCTGTAGCGGGGATCGAACTCATAACCTTTGATTCTCCAGGACCGTACACTATCCACTTCTCTATTTAGCAGCTGCCATAATGAAAATTGAAACTTAATCACTATTGTTTAACAAATTATTTGTACACATTTCAAGTTTCGGACCACTACCACGACTATGAATTAATTTTTATTCAAACATTTTGATTAGGAATGCATATAAAAGTGTACTAATGGTTTCCTAAAATGAGAATATATGGGTTTTTGTTAAAAATAATATTGGTTATGATTGAGGACAATCTCGAAATGAAAATAATTTTGCGTATTCATATACGATATCTACGCATGTGTTTCCATTCAATTGTACGATTAAAAATGATTAAAAAATAAAAATAAAATAAAAAAAAGGAAAATAAAATTCATAAATAAAAACGTGCCTGGCAGGAATCGAACACAGGCCCTATAACGACTTCCTCATCGTTTACCCTTACGCACTCGTTCATTAAATCAACTTCCATGACAGGAATAAAACGTTACTCAATCGCATGGAGGGATCAGTTTTTATTAATTTGTTAATTTTTGTCTATTTTTTTGATCCACGGGTGTGACAACCCCGCGTACTCCAGTCCCTGCTATTGGCATATGAGTTAAGGTGAGATATCACATACCACTGGCAATAGCAGTGAGATATCACTAGCCAAGGTGATATCTTAGGGGTGCTGGCGGATGAACTGTATTCAGTCAACGGTAGCACTCTCAATCTTAGCTAATGAATATTCCTTGGTGCCGGAACGCTGTAGCTTGCTCGATGAGACGACCCTTCATATAACAACATATCTGAGCTTTAATCATTGAAAAATATACTGCGTCCCATAATCAGGGATTATGCCATTGGCTGGACTATTGGCAAACCAATTTTAGTTTTGTTCCTGCAAATTTGTAAAACAAATTTGCTTTTTATCTCTTATTTTATTTTTATTTTCCCTATCCTATCACAAAATATTGGCCTATGTCATATTTTATATGTGATAGGATTTATGGTTTAGTTATCCATTACTTAACAAAAAAATATTAAAAAAAAAAACAAACAAAAAACAGATTTGCGTCCATTAACATCCTTAGAACGCATGTTGTTGTGGGACCTTGGTCTTAAAAGGTTTTTATGTGTTGTTGTGACACATATTGTAATGCCTACTACACATCACATTTTATTAAAAAAAAAAAAAAAAAATACAGAATAAAAGTATTACTCAAGCTTCGTAAGGAGTATAGTATGCTGTGGTTGGCATTACGTTCAGTTGCACAATTTGGCTGGTTAATAAATAAATGTTAAATGATAATATTAAATAAACGTTCTACGTTATATTTTCCATAAGTCAGTTGCAATCTGTTGCAAGTTTTGATATAATTTTTTCCCAAGCAAATTGCGCACAATATGGCGATTACATACATCTAATACAAAAAGGAATTGTTTGACAAATTATCATCAGTTTATTTATTTGTTGACCAACTCAAATCATTATATAAACCATCATCAGAAATGGTAAATCTCAATCAATATACAAACCATCATCAGAAACGTTTGATTAAATGGTTGCGGAATAATGGCAATTGCAAATTTCCATTGACGAAAATATCTCTACTATTTTGAAATAATCTTTTGTATTAATCAATAATAGTTTGCTAAAGTTTTTAAAGGCTTGTTAACTTTTTAAGCACATCGATAAGTGATTTAATAAAAAAACACACAATCGCAAATTAAAAAACGAACTGTCAAAAATATTGACAGATCGATTTGTTGTAAATCTTTTAATATTCATTGAAAACAGCCGTATATAAGAAATATTACTTGAGTAACAATTTTCTTGAATACTACTAAAATTATTATACATAAATAAAGTCGTATACAAGGAACTATCCTTGGGTAAGAATCTTCTTGGATTCTTCCTAAAAGTTGTACTTTAATAAGGGTTTATATAAGGGATAGAATTCTTGAGTAAAAACATCTTGAATACTACCTTATAAGTTAGATGTGAATAAAACCTTATAAAAGGTATTAAACTTGAGTAACATTTGCTTGAATATGCCCTAAATATTTATTATTGAATTAAGCTTTACTTAAGAAATTATATAAGAAACTTAGTGAATCTAGCCTTTTACAAGCTTTTTTTAGGTAAAGCTTGAATAATATGGTCTTACACAATGCTTTCTCAAGTTAAGTTGGAATAATTTAAAAAATTTAGGCGAAATTGTTACCTGGGTATATGTCTTCCATTCAATAGTGATATACCCACAAGCGCAATTGAAGCTAATTTAGGGAATACAAATATCAATGAATCATATTATCATAGTTTTAAGTTTTTAAGTAAAATTATTTTAGACATAATTGATCATGCAACTTGTAAAGAGTTATATAGAAAGGTAAGTAGAGGAATCATTGACTTAGGTATTGTTGATTCCCAAGTATGTGCAGGTCCAAATATAAACAAAAATGAAAACATTCCGTGTGCTCGAAGCTCAGGTGGTTCACTTATAATATATAATCCTGAAGTCTACTGTATGTACACTCTTATTGGAGCAAATTCATTTGGAAGAAGAGGTTGTAGATCAAAAGAATTTCCAGATGTGTACACAAATATATATTATTTTGTTGACTGGATTGAAAGTATTGTTTGGCCAAATGGCTATGAATAATGATGACTAACTCTTATAAAATTAATTATTTACTTAATAGAAGTTTTTGTAAAATTGCATATAATTTATTAATAAAATAAATGTATTGCATTAAATTAATATCAAATTTTTACTTTTTGGCATAAAGCACGAATGTAGCACGGCACTGTTTCTCATACGTATTTTTTGTATAGACATTCTAATGTCCATTTATGAGAAATGTAAAAAATAATTCACCTAAAACTATTTTCAATACATTAGAAATAATTTATTGATTTATGTGTTTAGTTTTGACAACAATCATTAACAAGGAATTTCATGTTATTGTATCGATCACAAGTTTCATGGAAAAATATTTGATTTTTTTAATAAATTATATAAATCGTTTATTTGAAACGACGTGGGAATATTGTTCGACGTAGATCGTATCCGATCCAATGGTATAATACTGCCATGTAGACCATGACTTCAATAGGATATAGAGTTAATGAACACCAGAAGAACAACCGACTGCCATGGTACTGATGTTGCGAGCTACACAACTCTCCTGTTTGGAGCTAAACGCCACAAACAAATTATGTAGCATTTGTCTAATGAAAACATTCTGCAATGATTAATATTAAAACTATAATTCATCAAATTTTACATAAATAAACAATTATTCTGAATTAACTATTCCTCTCCTAAAAATATGAGCAGCTGATAAAATTCATTGATTCATTCTGACTTTGATTTATTCGGTATTTGTATATTAAAATTTAGCAGTGATGTATTTTTTTTTTTTTTTTTTTTTTTTTTTTTTTTTTTTTTTTTAAGGCGTTCATGCTCCATGTAGGAGCGTTGCCAGGCTAATCAGCTTCGAATATTCACCACGGTCATTCGCAACAGCGACATAGTTACCATGGCAGCCGATTTTTTTAAGGTCGTTTATTACGTCAGTCTCCCATTGTAGTCGTGGTCTTCCTCGCGGTCTACCACTCCCTGGGGTACTAACGTACATTTTTCTAATCATTCCAGACTGTGAATCGGCTCGTAGAACATGCCCAAACCAAGCAATCCTGTTAGAACGGATACAACCTATTATATCAGGACCCTCAAGAAGGTCTCTGATCTCAAAGTTATACCGGGTTCTATACTCTCCATCGTCTGTCTTAAGTGGACCAAAAATGTAGCGTAGGATCTTACGCTCAAATACAGATAAATGCGATTCGTCATTTTGTGTAAGGGTCCACGTTTGTGACCCATACATCACAACCGGTCTAATCAATGTCTTGTATAATTTGAGCTTGGTGTTAGTTGATACATACGGTGATCCAAGGAGAGGTTTAATTGAGTAGAAAGTTCGATTACCTGCAGCGATTCGAGCTTTAATATCTGTAAGTATGCTGTTGTTTGAGTCAAGCATTGATCCCAAATATTTAAAAGATTCAACTCCCTCAATTCGTTCATCGCCGCACATCAAATCCCTCTTCTCAGCCTCTCTTGAAACATTCATATGTTTGGTTTTATTGTAGTTAATTTGCAGACCAATTTTCCTAGCACCACTCTCAAGCGACTTGAAAGTCTCACTCATAACAGCTTCACTTCGGCCGAGGATGACAACATCATCAGCGTAAGCAATCATCTGTACTGAGTTTATTGACAAGATATTGTTATTAGTCGGTAGTTTCTTTTGACGGCACACATATTCCAAGGCTAGATTAAAAAGTATAGGAGAGATAGCATCACCTTGTCTTAATCCGGAGTCGACTTTAAAAAATTTTGATATTTCGTTCTCTACTCGCACACAGCATTGAGAGTTCTGTACTGTCATTTTGCATAGTGATACCAGTTTACCAGGAATTCCCATTGACACCAGAGCAGACCATAGAGTCTCTCGTTCGAGAGAGTCGTAGGCCTGCCTGAAATCAATGAAAAGTTGGTGCACAGGTATGTTGAACTCTCGACACTTTTCCAAAATCATCCTTATCGAGAAAAGTGCATCGGTGGTACCTCGGCCCCGCCGGAAACCACACTGATATTCTCCAAACAGTTGTTCAGCAAAAGGATTGATTTTGGATAGCAAAATGTAGGAAAAGATCTTATATGCTGTGCAGAGGAGAGCGATTCCTCTGTAGTTTGCACATTGTAGGCGATTACCTTTTTTATGGATTGGTATCAGCATAGCTTTGTTCCAGTCCTGTGGCATGGTTTCAGTCCTCCAGATCATTTGAACAAGTTCAAACAATCTTGAGGATAGAGTTTCGCCACCATGTACAATCATTTCGGATGTTATATCGTCGATACCAGGTGCTTTATTGCATTTTAATTTTGACAGCGCCGCATCGAATTCCTCTTTGGCGGGTTCGTCTACATGTACCTTTGACGCACGAATAAGCTTTGCTCGTCGCCCGACTTGTTGCTGGTCACTTAAGTTGAGAAGATTCTCAAAATAAGCGGCCCAAGTATCTAAAATATTTTTAAGGTCTACTTGTAGCTCCCCATCTTCGTTTTGAATAGCAGTCGATCTAGTTTGAGGGCCCTTCCTTAAGGTTTTAACAGTTGAAAGAAGTTACGCGATTGATGTTCCTTATTGAAGCTTTCAATCTCCTCACACTGTCTCTTCCACCATTCTCTCTTCGTTCGTCTACATAGCTTTGTAACGGCTTGTCTTGCCAGTTTATAGTTCTCCTTCGTGGACCTGGTATTGCGTCCTTGTAGACACTTCAGATAGCAATCTCTTTTGTATTGAATAGCGTCAAGTCATGCTTGATCCATCCATGGCTTCTGGGAGTGGTTCTGTGGTCGTCCAAGTATTCCCTCAGCAGCGCTTAAAACAGCATCTTTGAGCAAATACCATGACTTATCGACGTCTCCATTAATGGTTTCTGATTTCTCCAATGTTTCGGCAATATGGATTTGATATCTCTCTTCTGTTTCAGCATTCTTTAATGATGAGATGTTAAAACGATTCCGTTGATTGAATTTTGGAATGCCTGGATTTGAGAAGTGGAACCTTATCGTTGCACATACAAGGAAGTGATCACTTCCAATGTATGCACCTCTAAAGGATCGCACATCCCGAACGCTCGAAAAGAAACGTGCTGTTACTAGAACGTGATCAATTTGATTTCGAGTGTTTCCATTCGGTGAGACCCAAGTCTGTTTATGAATCGATCGATGCGGAAAGAACGTACTGGCAATTCTCAAATTATTTGATAATGCAAACTCAGTCATTCTCTCACCATTATCACTCGAATTCAAATGCAGGCTGTTGGGACCCACCACATTTCCATAAGAGATATCTCCTCCAACCTGTCCATTAAAGTCACCAAGAACCATAATGAAGTCGCGTGTTGGTGTTTGTTTCATAACCTCTTCCAGTGCTATGTAGAAATTATCCTTCTCGTCGACGGTCTTAGCTTCAGTAGGTGCATGCACGGCAATAAGAGAAATATTGTTATATGTACCACGTACACGTAGGTAGCAGATCCTCTCACTGACCGGGATGAATTTCATCACGGCTTCTTGTATACGTGCACCAACAAGAAAGCCAGTACCGAATTCTCTTCGAGAAGGATGACCACTACAGTATAGAGAGTGACTATCCAAATCTTGTTTTCCGATTATCGGCTGTCTAATTTCTTGTAGAGCAATAATATCCATCCTATACCTCTCAGCCTCTGTTTCCAGACTTATAAGAGCATCAGGAGCGCTCAGGCTGCGCACGTTCCACGTTCCGATTCGGTAGTCTGGTCCTTTTTCACGTCCAGGTAAAATTCTGTTTTGTTGTCCGGGTCTGTTTTTCTTTTTCTGATCACCAAATTTAACATATTAGTTTTTTTCCGGGGTTAGGGTGTTAACCTTAGGCCCAACCCAAATTGTCGTGAATGGGTCCGTTCTGCATATTAAGGTCACCAGAAACAACCTTTTTACACGTTTATATAGCGAGCCGCTTGATTCAAGACAGACGCCCGCTCCAAGCCGCCCCTGACATGGAGAACAGACGCTTGAGTCGCATTGGTTGTAAGGCGCCAATTCGCCGTGATGTAGCGTCATTGACTAAGCAGTTTTTACTCTGCTTGTCTCCAATACACCAACCTAATTCTGTCAGCATTACCCAGGCAGCACGGCGTGGACGTCGAATTTAGGATTTCGCTATGTACATCGTTCGCTATGTATATCGCTATTTAAAATTTGATATATTCGTTGAACAAATTTACTTAGAATTTTTGTTTTTATTGATTACTAAATATTACTTTTAATAGTAGATTAATGAAAAGTTAATCTATTGTACGTATACTTCTCGAGTTTTAAATGTAGGATGAGACACGAACGAGTACTTGATTGACAGAGCTCCTGCAAATATGTTCAGTAGTTTTGATGCTAACTCCAAAAATTGTTTCATTATAGAACTGCAAAAAATTAATACCGGAAGTTAGGATGCGGAATTTTAAATAGGTTTTCATGTCACTCGAACCTATTAAATGTTTTTGAGATTATGAGTCTCATGCTACTAATACACTCCCTGCCTTTACTTTTACTAATTTGTTTCAAAGTTTTTGCTTAAACATTAACATTTGCTTAAACCCCGCATTCAACAAACGAATTTAAAAAAAAATATTAAGATTAGTTTAGTTGATTTCTTCCTTTTTAGACTGATAATAAACAAAAACCTCAAGAAATGCCCAAAAAAGTAAATAAAACTTGTATAAATACTTATCGATACTTTAATTTAGCAAACAACAAAAAACAACTAGTAATTTATCTATTCATTTTGCTGGAAATCCTTTTATATGTTGATTACTCAACCCATTTCTAGCTTCTATTAAAAATGAAAGAAGAATTTGGGCTAAAGAAAACAGTCAATCAAATACTAATATGATATGTGAATCTAATTTTCAAAACTTCGTATATTGTAAAACTTCAATTACTTTTTACTTAAATACAAATTGTTGAATACTAGGTGTAAATTTATGTAGTATTTGATTTAAGTCTAGACAACAAAAATTGCAATTTCCAGAATCAAAAACAAGTTGAAATACAAAAAGAGACAAAGTGAACATAGAAATTCATTCTGAAATTTTAGCACAATGTCAAGGACCCACAAAACTTGTATCCAAGAATAAAAAAACAAACTTGCCGAGATATTTAAAATATTTTTCATAATTTCTCTCTAAAAAGTACACTTTGCTTTAATTGTCCAGCGTTGCGAAAGCTGTCAATATCAAAGCAGTTTAGATAAGTTCATATCGTAACCGCTGTCAATTACTTATCGTAACTGCTGAAGTTTTGGCCTCAAATTTTCTTTTTTAAATCAAAGTACGCGAGTGATTCCTGTCAAACAAACTATTTCAGTTCATTGTTCAACTTTCTTGTAAATTGATTCAGAGCAGAAACAGAAACAGAGAGAAATTATGAAAAGCACTGTTCGTAACTCGTGGATAAAGTGAGTTATTTCAGCATTGGTGAATTGTTTGCACTCGCTATCGCTCGTGCACAAACTTTCACCAATGCTGAAATAACTTACATTCTCCACTTGTTACGAAATGTACTATATCAAAATGAGAACTCTTTCTATATTTTTTGAATTACATATTTAAAATTCGAACGAGTGGTTTCCGCACCCGCCTGTTAAAACGCAAGAGCTCTATTATTTGAGATAGACTATAACGGCGACATATTATTCACTTACTAATCTAGCAGGCTATAGACCTTCAATCAATTTGTCAATCAATTGAAAACGAAAATAAAATAAATAAAATTTAGAGGATTTTTACACTAAATTTTATTTCGTTTATTTTCGTTTTCGAATTGATTGTCAAATTGATTGAAGGTCTGTAGCCTGCTTTATTCTTACTAGCACTCCTACTTTTTAATTGATTGAAGGTCTGTAGCCTGCTTTATTCTTACTAGCACTCCTACTTTTTAAAGTATTTATTTGTCTATTTCAATCATACGTTTTTTGCTATCTTATATTTAAATGACAACAAAAACGAATAAATTTGGTTACGAAATGAGTGCAAAATTTTATAAAAGTCGTCGACGAAACCGGAATTAAATACGAACTTAAAGTAACACCAATTATTTCCAAATTACAACATAAATCTTTAAATAAATTATGGATATGATATGACAATCAAAAAGATTTTTTCGACAAGGACAAATAAATCTAAAATTCATTGTCATGGTTGAAACAAGGTAGGTTGTGAAGATATTAATAAAGTTAAGTTAAGTAATGCAATATTTTGGTAATAAAGTTTACGAAAAAATGTTTGTATAATATAAAAATTCTGTGGGTAGACATGCAAACTTTTCTTTGATTCTTTATTATTAAATAAAATGATCAAACAATCAAATGAACAAACGATTGACATATCACCTGAGGAAAAAAATTGATGTTTCAAATAATCGCAAGTCAGACCACTTAGTGGAAATTTGAATAGGATTTTAAACTAAAAAAAATCAGAACAAACATTTGGCTGTAATCGACCGAACCATCGTTAAGTTACTTTCCGACTTAAACTAATCTGATAAACGAATTAACCAACTGTAACTTCAGTTCAATAATATAAAGTTAACACTTAAAAAACTTAATATTAATCAGAAAAAAAATTACATCGCCGTTTATGCTCACTTTTTATTAAGTTTTACTTTTTGACTAAATAAGAAAGTCACGATGACTTTTATTAAAATGTAAATAATTAATTAGCTTTTTAATATGAATGTGTGACGTTTATATTTATTTATAGTTTTAAGCTTCATAAAAACATGACTTTGAAAATAAAACTAATAGATATAACATAATAAACCATGTTATGATTAGATAAAAAATATTTGTACGTAAGAAAGATAAGCGAGAAAGATAACTGGAAGCATCAAACTACAAGGTTGCCGCCACTTTTTGTTCATATGTTTATTTTTTTATTCCACCAGTATAAATATTCCCTGCGTACTGTGATTTTAAATGAAACTGTTATAAAGTCACACCGATTTACGTAATTTTATATTGAGCGATATTTTAGTCTATAACTATAGTTATACCTGTTAAAACATTGTAGTTCGAGTATCAGTTCAGCCTACGTCGTTCGTGCCTGATGAGTAGGGAGAATTTCAGACACTTGTCATTACAATATGTATATAAAAATAACCAAGAATAACAAATATCGTTTTAGAGTAACAACAAGCAACAAGCTAGTGGTTAACCGTGCTGTTATTAAACAAAGTCGAGAAGAAATGACAGCAAAAAGGTAGCAGTTAGCACGATAGATATTTCTAGTCAAAAAAAATTAATAATAATTAATTTTTAATAATAAAAAACTAAATTAAAATAAAAAGAAACTGTTGTGGTTAAGCGTTAAAATTTAAGAAAGAAAAGATAAAAAATGTTCATCTAAATTAGTTTTTTTATTATTTGAGTCTAGATTTTTAAATCTTACTAACGTAATCCATAAAAAAAATTTAACTGTTAAAATTTAATTAGGTTTACTTTTCTGTTACAAGGTAATAGCAAAAATAAAACAATACTTTTAAAACAATAAACGATCTCACTGAGACTTAGTTACGTTTAAATACATCTATAGTAGAGGGGTCGATTTTGATCGATTATGATCAATGTTGATCTACGGGTCTGACTACCTCGCGTACTCCAGTCCCTGCCATTGACATATGAGTTAGCATGAGATATCACATACCACTGGCAATGGCAGGAGATATCATTAGCCAAGATGATATCTTGGGGTGCTGGCGGACGAACTCATTAGCTCTTCCGAGGAATCAGACCAACATATAATTATGTGTGGGCTTTGTGCCTCGATTGAGGTGGTGAGCGGTGCGTCTGGTGTGCGCTGCATCAGCTGGATTATTGGCGATTAGTTTTGTTTTGTTTTCTGAAAATTTCTCACAATTTGTTTTTCACTTATTATTTCTTCTCCGCATGGAGGAGGGATCAGTTTTTATTGTTTTAAAATTTTATTTTTTATTTTTGATCTACGGGTGTGACAACCCCGCGTACTCCAAGTCCCTGCTATTGACATACGAGCTAACGTGAGATATCACTAGCCAAGGTGACATCTTAGGGTTGGTGGCGGATGAACTGTATTCAGTCAACGGTAGCACCCTCAATCTTAGCTGTGAAATAATCCTCGATGATGAGACGGTATTGCTTCCTTGAAAAAACGAGCCTTCATATAACTATGTGTGGGCTTTAATCATTAATAAAGACAGTGCGTCACAGGATCAAGGAATATGCAACCAGGTGGATTATTGGCAACTACGTTTTTGTTTTGTATCAGCAAATTTTTGTAAAAATTTGCTATTTACTTTTTAATTTACTTTTATTTTCTTTATTCAATCATAAAATATTGGCCTATGTCATATTTTGTCAGTGATAGAATTTTTTGTTTAGTTATCCATTCTTTAGCAAAAAATATAAAAAAACAAAAAAAAAGAAAGATTTACGTCCATCAACACCTTTGAACGTATGTTGTTGTGGGACCTTGGTCTTAAAAGGTTTTTAAGTGTTATTGTGACACATATTGTAATTCCTACTACACAACAAAAAAATATTGGCATATGTCATATTTTATTGTATGATACAATTTTATGCTCAGTTATCCATTCTTTAATAAAATATAAAAAAAATAAACCTTTTGATACATATATGGTAGTACAACAGAAAGGATATAAGTCTGCAAGTGGTAAAGCAAATATGCGCAATCCACCCGCCCTTAAAGCGGCATGTCCACGGTATTTGCAGGGACAACATAAATATAAATCAAATAAAAATTTTAAAATACATGTTCAAAACATCTGCGGATTGAACGCTAACCGTGACCACGTGCAACATCATCTTGAGCACGACAAACCGAACATTCTATTCCTTACATAAACACAAGTTTCTGAAAATTTTCTGTCTATAGATTCGCTTAATTCCATATATGGGCTGGAATCAGCTTTCAAACTTCATCAGGGCGTATGCGCATTTATTCATGAGAGTGTTGCATATACACGCTTTCTAAATTTTGAACTACACGTTGATGGCTTCAATACAATGGTTTTAAAGATTTGTCTTTCAGAAATTACTTTTTTTACAATAGCTTTTTACCGGTCCCCCAACAAACGTAACCCAAACTTTTTTAATTTACTGACAAAAATTGTGGACGAGATTAGATCAAAGTCCCTTAATTGTGAGGTTATCGTTACCGGTGACTTCAACGTCCACAACAAATCATGGTTGGAATACTCCAAATCGACCGACGATGTTGACAATAGAGGAAAAATGGCAGAAATTTTTGCCGCGTCTCAGAGCCTATTCCAAATTATTGAAAGCCTAACTTACACTCCCCGTAATGAATGGAGGTGATAAAAGTTTTCTTTTAGATCTCTATCTTACCACAATACCATATATTACGAGTGTTGATGTCGCGAAAGGTAGTATTGGAAATTCTGATCATTATTTAATTTCATCAGTTATCAAAACTGATTTACAGTGGTTTTAAACAGCTCCCAAGCCCCGTAAAATATTTCACTAATCAAAAATGGATAAGAGTGGTCTTCAAAATTTTCATAGCAAAACTCGCGCTAATCGATCCCAATATCTCAAGGCCAACAAAATATCTAACCATATATGTGTTATTATGGTTTTCCATATTATTCACTGGTTGTGTGCTTTTGTCACTTTTGAATTAAAATGCAATATTTAAAAATATACTTTTTACTGTTTATTTTCAATTTTTCACTTTATTAATAATAAGAAGAGGAACTGAGGATGATAATAAGAGAAGAACTGAGGATGACGTAAGTCGAAATCGATATTCAATAAAATAAAAAATAAAAATGTTACTATAAGGAAGTTTATATTATTATTAATAAAGTGAAAAAATGAAAATAAACAGTAAAAAGTATATTTTTAAATATTGCATTTTAATATCTAACCAGATTATCTCAAACGAAAAGTCTGAAATTGACAGAGTGAAAGCATCAAAACTTACGTATATGTCTGTTTCTGACAAGAGTTTCTACAGTAACATTAATTCTTTAAATTTTGGTACAAAATCTTCTATTCCCCGATTATATTGATGGTGATTCAATCGTCAATGATCCCGCAAGACAAGCTAACTTGTTCGCTGAACGGTTTGCTCTGAACTCCATTGTTTGGGAAACTCCTAAAGAAATACCCCAAATCCAGTCTTCAGGAGTTAATATGAATGAACTCCACTTCAAACCCAAAATAGTCGCTAAACTTTTAAAGGGGTTAAACATCAACAAAGCCTCAGGAATGGACAACATTCCACCCATTATTTTAAAAACCTTTTCTAAAGAACTTGCACCAACTTTGACTAAGATATTCTACCAATCCTACAAATCTGGTATATTTCCTCGTACTGGAGGTGGGCAAATGTACAGGCCGTCCCCAAAAAGGGACCAAAAGCCGATATCTCAAATTATAGGCCAATAGCTTTACTATCGGTCTTATATCCAAAGTCTACGAGCATTATATTAATACACATATTTCAAAACTTCTGGAAGTAAATCATTTAATAGGCATCAGCCAATACGGTTTTCGAAACATAAGATCAACTACCGATCTATTGAGCTATGTAGCGTATTGTTGGAACAGCATACTTGATAAAGGTGGTGAAACATACGTTATCGCTTTATACATCTCCAAGGCATTCGATCGAGTCTGGCATGCCAACTTAATCAACAAGCTCGTTGCGTATGGTTTTCATCCCAATGTTGTAAAGCTGATTCAACATTTTCTATCCAACCGATATACATTTCGGTCTCCTTAGACGGATTTTCGTCTGAGTCTAAACTAATTAACGCTGGTGTACCTCAAGGCTCAGTATTGTCCCCAACCCTATTTTTGATTTATATCAACGAATTGTTGAAAATCACCAGCAACCCAATAAATAATTTAGCACATGATAGTACTCTGCACAAGTCGCTCCAGCCCCCTCCTTCAAAAGGTAAAATGCACGATCGAATTAATCCCGCCCGGAGCGACGCTGCCATAAACGTGAATAAAAACCTAAAAAATGTCGCCGATTGGGGTGACCAAAATCTGGTCAATTTCAATTCTACCAAAACACAGCTGTCGATTTTTTCCAGATCAAGGACCGAGTTCCCCAAAGATATTTTATTCAGTATGTGTGATGAACCAATAGGTGAAAGTAAAAACATTCGTTTATTGGGTGTCACAGTTTCAAAGGACCTACTCTGGAACGATCATGTAATGATCATGGCAAAAAGCGCGTCTAGAAAACTCGGCCTCCTAAATAGATGCAAAAAATTGGTCACTCCATACCAATTGCTCCATGTTTATAAGTCCTATATTCGTCCCTGTATGGAGTGCTGTTGTCAAGTTTGGGGTGGTGCTTCTGTTTCCATCTTGGCCCTCTTGGACTCTGTTCAAAAGCGGGCTATACGAATTGTGGGTGATCGAGATCTGACATCAAAACTTGATTCCCTACAACATCGTCGTACTATTGCTGACCTCGTTGTTTTCTACGAATATCGTCATCAATAGTGCTCAGATGAAATCAGCAGCATCATGCCTGAAACTTATTCTTACCCCCGTTTCACTCGGCAATCGGCCGAAAGAAAGAGGGTTTGTCCCAGGGTTTGTTGCAGGAAATAAAATAATAAAAACAACATGAAATAAATCTCATCAGAATTTCTGGAGTTTTCTTTGTAATGAATAGACTTACCTGGAATATTTAAAAAATTTAGAAAAATTCCTCCCAGGAATTCCTCTTGAAAATTAAACTTATTAGGTCAAAACCTATTAAAAGAATATTCTTGATGGGAATATTGTTGCTGTATTATTTCCTTTTGTTGTGGAACAACAGCAGTATTGAATACTTAATAAAATCTGGTGTTTTTGTTTCCTAATCGAATCCAAAAAGTGATTTGGGCATTCGAAGTCAATTCGAAGTAAGGTTGAAAAACGTGACAGTATTATTCACAGTTTTATTATTTGTAGAAGGAAATTTACCAAATTTTCTGCACACAATATTCTTCTTTGAAATGCAAATAAAAATAAAAGACATAACAAGTTCACGTCAGCAAAATCCTTATGTATTGATGTTTGTCAGCAAGTCACTTTTTAATAATTATAAAATAAAACTAGTTCATTTTTTTGCTAGGTAATGTTTGTTTAATTGGCATAAACAAAGTTCAAAAAAATGTCTGAATAATTTATCTTTAAAACAAAAATTACGAACCAAATCAATAATGTAATAAATTACCAAAAAAAAAATTACAACATAGAAATTAATGAAGTGAAACAATAATATTTTCAAACAAAAATTGCATCAGATCAGAAAAAATGGAAATTGACCTGGTTTAAATAATATTTGAGTTAGATTACTTTGATTCGACAACGAATGGACGTTGTGATATTAAGTTTCAATTAACCATCTTTAGATTATTTCACCATCCACTTACATATCTAGAAAGCTTTAATATGTTAAGATGTGTAAAATAAACCTAATTTGCATGCCCAGTTTTTGACTACTGCATTCGATATTTTTATCATTATATTCATTTTTGATTATTTATAATTTCTTAAGTATATGTATATATAATTTTATATATAATTATATATATATATATATATATATATATATATATATATATATATATATATATATATATATATATATATATATATATATATATATATATATATATATATATATATATATATATATATATATATATATATATATATATATATATATATATATATATATATATATATATATATATATATATATATATATATATATATATATATATATATATATATATATATATATATATATATATATATATATATATATATATATATATATATATATATATATATATATATATATATATATATATATATATATATATATATATATATATATATATATATATATATATATATATATATAATTTTATATATTATTTTTATATATTTATACATAATTATTTATATAATAATTTTGTAAATTATTTTAGAAATTCAAGCCAAACAGAACAAAAGTCAAAAAAAGACAACACAGAAACTTGAAAAAGTAACAATGTTAGATAACTAATGAAGTCTATACTAGTAACTAATAGCAGCTTGAGTAGGAGTAACAACAAGGCATTTAACAGAGAAAAATATCAATAGAATGTCATCAGTAAAGATTAGGGATAAGTTACGGCTCTTTCAGAGACTTTTATTTTGCGAAAATTTACAAGAATTAAAATCATGATACACTACAACCTGTCTTCCTCAAACGTTGAACGAAATTTAAAACAAAACACACCTAAATACAACAAAATAAAAACCATTCCGAAATTTGAACCTCTACTATCATCATGTTGAACAATATTTATCAATTTTCAAAACAGATCAGCTGATTTTAACTGTCAAAATAATTTCAGAAAAAATGTTATATTCCTCACACTCAAATAATTAAAACGTAATACAGGGACATACTAGATTTATAGTACGACTTTCGAAAAACCAATTAAATTTGTATCTAAACAGGTCGAATTGCAGAATAAGAACACAATCTCTTAACTCAGGTACAGGTTGCGATCCTTTAAAGCGATAAAATTAAAGGTATAGAGACAATCTCAAATCGTGCAGATGAATGTATACTTTAGTAAAATAACGGTGAATTTCAAGTAAAAATTTAAATTTGTTTAAAATAAAAATATTGTTGCTTTTGACGATTTTTTAATAGAAGTTTAAGAATACATATTAATGGTGTACACATTTTTTTGTTACAATACAAACATACATTAGTAGTAAATTATGTTTTATAAAACACTTAAAAATTAAGAGAACTCATTTAGTTTACCTTGATATTACGTCATATAGAATTATCTAGGTAGTCTTGGTCCTCAATGAAATCACTATCATTCCCAATTTACTATTAATGAAGGACTCATATAAAAATTTGTCTAGACGCAATCTTCATTGGTCTATAGTTATGAAACTTATTTGTTTTCAAGCTCAACATAAATTAAATATGTATGCCTATGTGAAATTATTACCCCATTGAAATACATACAATATAATTTTAAACAAACAAAAAGTAACACACGACAAATATTTCACTTTATTTTGTAACTCACCAAAAGTAAACTTCCACTATAATAATTTATTCCAACAAAAAAAAAAATTCAGTTGATAAAATATTCAGAATTTTTTTGTTCCTGACACTTTCCCCTTATAATACGTCAGAACTAATTAATTTTCCACTTCAAAAAACTATATTATGTTTGATTTGCACTTTAATTTGATCAACAATAAGAACAAACACTTATCTTGGAACGCACAAATAATAATTCTTGAATACACTTTTACCGACTTTTATTTTTAAAATTAATAAAATAATTTATTTTAATGATTTGTTTGCATGAAAAAAAATTATAATCACGTTTTTGACTTAAAAAATTTTCTGTAACAACGAACATGAGAATTTATTAAGAGTGGCGGAGTATTACTGAAATAAAATTTCAACTTAGCAAACTTTATATATTTTCAGTTTCTACAGTAAGAGATAAGAAATAAAATTCCACTATAAAATCATTAAGCAAATAATTAAGTTGAAATCAAAAGTTTATGTAAAGGTTAAATAATATTTAACCATTTCGTGGAAAATTCCACTAGCATCTCGGAAGAGTAATGACTAATGAGTATTAGTAGAAATAATCCACCCAGATGAAACGGTTGATTTCGATCAACAAAAAAATTTCCAATTCTTATAATTTGTCTACCATTTTTGTGATAGTTTTCCCGCGAGCTAAGCAGTTTCGAATATCCAACAAGGTCACTCGCAATAGCGTTATAATTACCATGGTTGCTAATTTTTAAAGTCGTTACGTCGTATCCCATTATCACGGTCTTTCATTATCTGCGGTTTAGTTTCATTTTTTATCACTCCATGCTCTGAACCAATTTGTGCAACATGTCCATACAAAGCAAAAATATTGCATCGGATACAACCTATTAGGCCTAAAAGTTTAGTTTTTGTGAAGGTCCACGTTTGTAGAAATCATCTTATATCAAATTTTAACAAAAATTGTTGCTTAGGGGTCGGGCAAAACGTGAATAACATGAAAAGTCAGTCAAGTGCGAATATAATTCGCTCGCTGAGGGTTCCGTGTATATAATATTTGAGAAAACAACAGTTTTTGTTAGCATAGTTTCACTTTGGGTTGCATTTTACCCAAAGCTGTTTATGGTGGCTAAAGAAAGTTTCAATAACGTCAGCTTATAAATTATTTATATTGGAAAATATATTATCAATTGTTGTCGCTTCAACTGTTGTTGGTTCATGAATGTTTCTTTATAAATTTTTTTGTAGAAAATAGTTTGAGAGACAGTTTTGAGGATTTTTATTGAAACCAACATTAAAGTCACCTATCACAATATTTGGAGGAAAAAGTGTCGTCAAATTATTGCCAACGAATGCATTGTTAACACAGTCGAGTGATTTGTCTACTGAACATTGGGGAGATAGGTATACCAACAGGATTTGAACTTCAGCTAGTTGAACATTCACAATGACTGCCAGCAGAGCTAAAATCGAATTGATGGTGGCTATTATTTTTCTGCACTAGTGGTACTGTATCAGACCTAACAAAAAGAACAGATCCCCACCTCAATTTACTTAAAATAACTGTAAATAGTACATTATGTTGCTAGGACGTAAAGCTAAAGATTTTGGACGGATGTGGAGCTAGCGCCTCGATTTGCACCCACATTAAGTCCAAAATAGCTTACGTCCGTGCATCATATACTATTTTTTATTCGCCGCAAGCAAAATATTTTAAGAAAAGTTGTTTATTCTAAATTAAAATTATACATTTTCATAAATTTTAAAATAAAAATATGTGGAACAAGTAACCTTTGACAAAATATTTATTATTTTTTCCAAATTATTGTGTAGCTATGACAACAAATGATAACAACTATTTTAATTGGATAATGAAATTTTGAATTTGAGGGTTGCTTTGATAAAAAATTTTATTTTTCATAGAATTTAAACAAATACAAATGCTTTTTACTTTTTTGGACGTAGCTATGACAACAAAATAAATAGTTGAAAAGTGAAGCTTTAAGGCCGCAAATCACAGTAATAAAGTAACACTTTAATATGTAGGCGAATAAAAAATTTTTTATAGTTCAACCGTAGTTCAATATTTTTTAATATTTAATTGGACGATTTAATAATTATTGTCTTTTCATCGTTTAAGACCAAAATATATTAAGAAAGCTTTTTTGTTAAAATTTTTTAAAACATTTTTATTTATTTGACGACGTTTCTGCTTTTAACAAAAGCTATCTTCAGGTCAGAACAAAAAAAATAGTTCAAAAATTTCAAAAATGTTTGCAATTAGTGATCAACTTCACAGAGAACATTGGCAACGCAACCATATTAAATTTACAATCTATCGAATAGCAAACAGGTATGTTATCGCATAATTTTTTAACGCCTTTCGCCTGAAGTTGAGTTCATCTGACTTGTTAAACTTTTTTGATCTAATCTGATCTTGTTTGTTCATTTCTATATTTCGTTTCACCCAATATTTTACTATAATATGTAGGAAATGCACAACGTAGCAAAATTTATATCCTCTTCTACGATTATTTTACGTGAGTAGTCCTTCACAAAAACACAATTATAGAATTTTAATCAAATGAATCAAAAACGGTGTTTTTGAAAACTACAAAAAAATTGTTTTGGACTAGAAAAAAGTTCACCTTTCATACGACACCCCACTCGACATAGTCAAAAATAATTTTTTTTTAAATTTCCACCCTCAACCCCCTCAAAATAACATTTAAAATGATGAGCCGACCGCTATAGTTTTCATTCAATCTTTTCAACATTGCCCGTAACTATGATTTCCAATTTTTTTGTTTTGCAACGTTCGAAGGGGGGGGGGCTGAACAGGAAATGTTTTACACATTTTTGAAAATAAAATAACTCAAAAACTGCGCTCTTGAAAGTTACAAACAAAAATTGTTTTAGACTAGAAAAAAAAATAACCTTTAGACTAGAAAAAAAAATAACCTTTCATATAACTCGACAAGGTCAAAAATAATTCGTTTTCAAAATTTTCACCCTCAACCCCCTTAAAATAACGTTTGAAATGATGAGCCGACCGCTATAGTTTTCATTCAATCTTTACAACATTGCCCATAACCATGCAAATTTTGTCTTTTGTAACGTTCGAAGTTAGAGGGGGTACAAGAAATTTTTCACATTTTTGAAAATAACTCAAAAACTGCGCTTTTGAAAACTACAAAAAAAATGGTTTTGGACTATAAAAAAAATCAACCTGTCATATGACACCCGACTCAACAAGGGCAAAAATATTTCTTTTTCAAAATTTCCACTCTCAACCCCCTCAAAATAACATTTGAAATTATGAGCCGACCGCTATAGTTTTCGTTCAACCTTTACAACATTGCCCATAACTATGAATTTTTTCTAATTTTTTCTTTTGTAATGTTCGAAGTTAAGGGGGAGATGGTGGTTCAGGAAAAACAACACTCGTTTTTGGCAATATCAAAAAAACTAAGCAGTCGAAAAATCAAAGAAATTTTTTTTTGAAATGTTTTGATCTTTTTCGGTTTTTCTAAGCCAAACTCGATTCCTTACAAAAAACTTCTGTTTTACTTACTTTACTTTTTTTTCCTTATCTATACATATTCATAAAATATAGATGAAAACAAATATTTGAATTTTTTTGTTATTAGTAGGCGTGGGAAAGTAAATTGATTATGTAGAAATTCGGACGGACACCGAAGTCTCACCAATAGGGTACCGTTTTTACTTTTTTAAAGTACGGAACACTAAAACTCTGAGCTCTGTAAGAGGAAAACAAAAATGATTTCAAATCGCAAAAATTTACATGATTTCTAAGCTAACTAAACGACTTACAAAAACATTCCATATTCATGTTTCGTTTTTGATGGCTTATTCCAACGTCTTGAAAACCTCATCACTCACTTCACTTCGATCGGTGATGACAACATTAACAGCGTAAAATGTATGAAAATATCTTACACGATTTGCATAGAACGTCAAATTTCTCTGTTTGTGTTATACTAAACGAATATAATTTTTATAGATGTATCAGTGAAATGTATGCTATATTTACTTGATACTAGGAAGTTATATTTTGGGTAGACATTTAAACAAGTGTTGCAGCAACCCTAAACGACTATAGTCATGATTCGCGTTCACTCACATTCCGCGCACAACTTTAAAATCAGTGACAATCACATCATCGTTAATGATATATTATGTTTTGAATAGACGATTTAGTACCAGAATTTAAAGAATTATTGGAACTGTAAAAACTTTAAACAAAATTTTACATAGTGGTCGTGTCGCTTGTGCTTTATCAATTTTAGATTTTTCTAAAGATTTTTATATTTTTTTTTGATAATGAGTTTCTGTGTGTGCAAAGATGACCAGCTCCAACAACTACAAAATGGTTCGAGAATATTTTACTTTCTTTACTATACAAATATATCTCGAATTTCGATATTTACGCAAAGAAGCGTGTTTTGTTTTTAAATTGTCGCACTCGTTACAACTGACTGCAACTAATGGTCACGTTTTTCTACCTTTCTTCGAATTGGTCTTACTCTCAATTCGATAAACGTATTTTGGGAATAAAACCTCCTGCTGGATTCGATCAATGATTGGTAAGCAAATGCACTAGGAACGAAGAAATTTCCAGTACAAACACAGCGCCCAAAATAATACACAAGATATGTATTTCTATTAAATAACACATACATTTTCTTCACAATTAAAAATACCCTCACTACTATTTACACAATTTTATGTTCAAACGCTGTATCGTTTCGTTTACAAATAATCGCATTTCCCTTAAACTGTTTACACTATCGCAGTTTAATTTAAATTAATTCCCGTTCTGCAAGACGAATTCCTTATGTACAATTTTTCTTAATTTCTCGATTATTCGAGAATCGATAGATCAATGTTTTTACAAAGAAAATTTTAAAAATTTTTGATGAAATCTACGTCATTATTTTGGTAACATTTTGTTTCATGTTTTAGTTTTTATCTTCGACCCTTTTTCTTGGAAATAAATAGTTTTAGTTTTGTTAGTGAAATATTGTATTTGTATAGTGGAAATTGAGACTAAAACACTAAAAAATACACTGGAATTAAAATTGAATAAAAACAGATATTTTTAACGGTAGTTTAGAAATTCAACTTAAGTGATGATGATGAAATTTCAACTTCAATAAACCATCGTCTCGGTGGCGTAATAGATATCATATCATGTCTATCACTTTATTAGATTCGAACCAGTGCAGTACTGTAGTTCGAATCCGAGCACGAAACACTGTTAGAGTTTTTCATGTATGACCTGAATAGTTTATTTAGAGCAAACAAAGATTCAAATTCTCTTAGATGCTTGAGTTTAATTGCTTACAAAAATCCTAAATATGCATAAATTTATTCAAAATTTGAGTCTAGTGAAGTATAATTCTATTCTAAATCCAGCCAATGTACATATCCACTGAATTTCATATATACAGAAATATACATTCAAATAAAATCAAGAATTTGGTTCAAATGATGCTTGATCCGTATGCGGTTGTTTGGCAAGCCCAATAAATCAGACAATTTTTGCAGTACGGAATACTTTTATTTTGTATTTTGATCTTTTTTTGTATTTTAATGTTTTTATTTAATGCTTAATTAAATAACATCCATTTTTTATTGAAATCCTCTATTTTCAATTACAACTCTCAAATAGTTATTTATGACATTGAAAGAAATAACGACATAAGTTGTTATCGAGGAGCAAAACTTGGCCTATCCGATTAGTGGAATATCATCATCAGCATCGTAACTCAGCTTCTGTATCATCATCATCAACTTGCAAGAATTCGGCATGTCTAAATCAAATTGAAATACGACTTTTACTTACTAACACGATTTATAGTTGTATAGCAAAAGAGTTGTGCATATGACGTGTTTAGTGGCATAAGCTCTAATTTAATAAATTTTAGATTTTTTAAGTGAAGATGTGCAGGGCAATTATCCAACAATTAATTAATCTTTAACTCGGTGTCCCATTTTTTTTTAAAAACATTCAATAATAGAAGACTTTTGTATTTCCTGTATTGTCCAACGGTATAGCCTTAGTTTCTAAATAATCTGGGTGATTTATTTTTTCCTATCATAAACCATCCATATTCGCTCTCAACTTACACATTTTTATTTTTTAAATTTTTTTCTGGAGTCATTTTATAAAACAGACCCGCTTTGTCGACGTTGTAAATTTTATTTGCTTTGTAGCCGTCGAGCATTTTCTACTACGCTGATTGTTAGCAATTCGTTACATGCACTTCCATCAACACTTGCTGATTCATCAAAATTCAGACCGCATGGTCAAAAGCAAAATATATGTCTTTTACGGAAGCGAAAAGTTCAGCTTTCCGTACATTTGAATTCAGAATTTAGCAGCAATCTAATTCATTCTGTTTTCTTTTGCAATTTTGAACAGATATTGCAACAATTTCTGAATCGCTGTTGCTTAAACCCCTTCAACAACACTTCGCAAATCTTCCCCACATTACAGGGCTTCCAACGATTAACATGAATTGAAATAGTGACAAAGGTGACAAATTGGTTTGAAAATAGTGACAGCATTAAAAAATAGTGACAGCATTAAAAAATAGTGACAAGCATAAAACCATAGTTAATGATAGTTATAGACAGAGTAACATAGATTTATGTAATTGTCATCGTAAATGATCTTAAAAAATCATAAAAAACGATATTACGACTAGGGCCGGGAAAAAATATCGATATATCGATAAATATCGATATCGGAATGAAAATATCGATATATCGATAATATCATAGATATTATCGATAATTTCGATATATCGATAATATCGATATATCTATATATCGGTTTAAAAAATATTTTTTTATTTAAACCATTTTGCGTTATCAATAATCAATATTATTATTACATAGTAAGTACTGTTTGCTTCGATTAAAATAGTTATTCAAATTAAAATTTTTTTAAAACAGTTATTAAACATCGATATATAGAAAATACTTTCATTAAAAATTTACAAAAATACGTAAAAAGAAAAGAACATTATACAATAGTAGATTTTATTACTAGTGCGGATGCGTTTTTCAAACAAGAGCTGCAATCCTTAGCGTTTGGAAAACGCATTCACACTAGTTTTTGTAACAAATGTACAAAATTTATAAATATTTATTTAATTGTACGATAATATATGATATATAATATATGATGGCATGATAATATATGATATATTATATACAATATCGAAATATCGATATATCGATATTATCGATATATCGATATTATGGATGTATCGATATATCGATATATCAATATTATCGATATATCGATATTATCGATATATCGATATATCGATATTATCAACATATCGATATTATCAATATATCGATATTATCGATATATCGATATATCGTTATTATCGATATATCGTTATATCGATAGTATCGATATATCGATATATCGGTTTTGTCGATATTTTTTTGATATCGATATTATCGATAATTTTTTAAATATGGCCCGCTCCTAATTACGACCCACAGAATTCATTGAAAATGTTTGTTTTAATGCTAAAATATTTCAATATGCATTATTGAAAAGATAACCATTTATTACGACTATATCAAGGGTGGGCACGAATGAGGTCAATGAGAGCCATTTTCCGTTTTTTCTATTTTTAAAGAGCCAAAAGAGTATTAAGTGCACAAGTAAGTGCACAATTTGTTTATTTCATTAATATGATGACATACCTAAGAATAAGTGCTAAAAGTAAAAATAAATGTTTTCACACAGTTCAAAACAGTTATTTCCAAATTTAAGTAATAAAAATAAAATATTACAATTCATCAATAAAAATTAATTAACACGAACACTTTTGATTAGATCTTTGAAATTTGGTGTATAATTTGTTAGAGGCGTTCGCAACAATTCTGTAAGATGCTAATTGGTCAACTGTGAATGATATATACTGCACGAACTGCATTGTGGAGTAAAACGTTTAAAAGCAATACGTTGTACCAAAAATTGAAATTAGAAGGCAAGAAGCTTGTTTTAAGGGTGGACATTTTGATTCAGACACGAGTTAACAAAATTCAATTATAGAAGTAGATTTGTGCGAAATTGGAAATCCATCTTTAATAATATCGCACAAATAAATGGGTTGACAAAAGATGCCAATGTAGATTTAAAACGTTTCAAATCTTCAATGGACGTTTGAAATGTATAATACTTGCAATTCTTCTAATTTTTCGTTTAGCTTTTCTTCTTTGATATCAATTATAAGCAAAAATATTCGTGGAATTATTCGTGGAAAATGAATAAATATTTTCGATCTAAGATCGATCACAAAAAAACGAAGTTAAGCTTCAAAACTAAATAACGTTTGTGACAAATCAATAATTATTTTATCTTTTCATGTCTGTAAGGAACATTAAGTCAAAAAACCAAGTTTCGTTTTCGTAATTCTGGGTATGATATTCCTTTTTCTTTGGTAAGACGCAAGTGATGTGATAAGATTTAGTAGTTCCACCAAATAGCTGAAAACATTGCAAGTTGACTGCGTTCTAACAACACATCATAAGGAGGTATCATTGGACAATTCATCTGTTTCATCATTTAATCTTTATTCTTCAAAAAGAAAATATAAATTGACGGTTTGTTTTGGTATTTGTTCTGATAAAATTTGTTCTGTTCAAGATAATTATGAACAAAAAAATTTCTGAAGAATGTTCAGCGAAAAATATTCTTGAATCAAAAATCATTCGGAAAAAAAATTCTGAAATAAATAATTCAGTGGGAAGAATTCTGAAATATGTAATTCGATATCAATTTCAATGAGAGCCGCAGTTTACTCCATGGAGAGCCTCATTTGCCCACCGTATAAAGTAGCACAATATTGAATGAATATAATTTTTGCTTGCATAGTTTTGCTTTTCAACGCATTATATATTACGTTGAATTTGTGTACATTCTCTTTCTTTTCTTTAAGATTTTGGAAAAATTCTTTTAAAGCTGAGTATTGTGGTAAAATTCTTTTCAACGCTGGTCCTAGAGTCAGCCATCTGACGGAACAGTGTTTTATAAATCTTAGTACTTTTATTTGTTTTCTCTTTAAGAGTGGTATTTGAACCATTTTGTTGAATTTGAATGAAAAAAGTAATATAATTATATGTTTGTGGCAAGATCAGCAACATCAGTACCAAACGCCTTCAATCCGTATAAAAACGAGTTAGGTAAATGGTGTATATTGCAGGTTCTAGTTTTCGTAAGTCCATATCTTCTCTTTGCTTTTATTTGTTCATTTTCATTCATAAGTCTATACACCGTTTTATTTACGTTTGGTCCATCGCAAGATAGACTCACCACCCTAGCTAGGCCTATTTAATTACTATCCAGAGCTTCAAATATTTTATTAACGATATCCTTTCCAGTGGCTGTACCGAGAAAAAAGGTTTGAAGATGCGAGGTTAAAATTTGAGTGAGTTTGAGCGACACCATACGCGCGCGGTAGTTATATTTTTATTTTCATTTCTCATTTTTTATTTTGTATTTCTGAAATCCACATATCTTTGGCTTTGTCATGCCTGGCAAGTTTGTATTCAGGATGTCGTTTAGTAGTGAAGCGTGCGACACTGTGTTAAACGTTTTTGATAGATCAAGTGTGACTATAATTGTTTTTGCACATGGCTGATTTTGGTTCAGACCATCACTGATTTGGTTTTGAATTTTTTGAAGGGCGGTAGTTGTGCTGTGTCCTTTCCGGAAGCCAGGTAGAGCAAGGGAGCAAGTGCTCGATATCATAGGTAGCAGAAGTGTTTCAATCAGTTTTGCGATAGATGAGGATGGAGATTAGCCTGTATAACTTTCTTTGTTCTTCAGGTTTTCCGGGTTTCAGAATAGGGCTAATTTTAGTGTTGTAGTAAGGTCGTTCACTCCCTTAGGTCCAATGTGTTTAATTATGATAGCTGATATGCCGTCGGGTCCAATTGCTGCTGATATTTTGATTTTTCTAATTGCTGTCTCAACTTCAACATTTGTAAAATTGATATTCTCAGCGCTGATATCTTAAAGTTTTCGGAAGTGTCTGTGGTCTGATCTAGACTCTTTCTCATGTTTATTTAGCTTTTCTGTAAACTGTGTATTAAATTTCGAGGCGCATTTTTAGAGTTTTCTATAGGAATATCGTTGAAGGAGATGGTGCAGTTATTTTTTGGTCACCGAGGATGAGTTTACCCTTTATAACTTTCCATAGGCTTTTACTTGGACCGAAGTTCGATTTGCTCACTAGTTCTCTCCATTTGTTCTTTTGTGGTCTATGACTAATTTGTCTATTTACTGGTTTAGGTCTCGGATTCTGGGAGCAGCTGGATCTTTTTTTCGGATGTCATCTCTAAGCACGGAAATAGCAGATGCTTCTGGTGGGAAATTAGGTTTAATATATTGTATTCTACCAGCAGGAATGAAGCGCGCTTTAGATTTATTAAAAATATCTATAAATTTTTACTCCCCAGAGGGCATAGTTTACTGAATTCATTTTCAGTAAAATTGTTGGCAGTTGGCGTAAGTATTCAAATAACATTATGTATATAGCACTTGTTACTTTACGCAGAATAACTTAAAAGTTAATTGATAAAAAAAAACACAAGGTTGATTTTTAGATACTCTATATATATATTTCTCTTTTTTTTCAATGTTGGTTCATAAAAACTTTGAATGTTGGTGCATAACCTATATCACAACTGCTCACCAGCGCTGTCGCGCTGCAAAAATTTTCGGTACCTCAAAATTTTTTAGTCAGTGCCTCCAGGTGCCTTGCCGAAAACTATTATGCAAAAAAAAATTTTTTTCAACAAAAATATTTATTTTAATTCAAATTCATAAAAATTCATTTTGTAAATTCAGTACATATCTTATGCTTAGAAAAAATATTAATGCACTTCGTATTATCACTTTGTCTAACAATTATAAATTATAAAAAATATTACAGATGAATAATGAATGCGCTTTAAGCCAATTTATATTTATTAAGTAAATTTTTTGGAGGATGCCAATCACATAAGCTATTGCCTCCGGTGAACTGCTTAGCTATCATCAAAGCGTTGATGGTTTCTGTCTTCAAACAGTTCCTATTTTTTGTTTTGATGTTATTAAAGTTGATTAATTAATAGAGTGCCTCTAAACTTCTTTTAAAGTGCATTTAGGTGCCTCAGTGCCTCACATTCTACATAAGTGCCAGAAAGGCACTAAAGTGTCTCTTTTGACAGCGCTGCTGCTCACTGGTGGTATGTATTTATTGACTATTGTTATCTCCGTGTTTCCGGACTTTATTATAAAACCCAATTGTTAAAAAAGTACATCATTTGTTACTGGTAGGGTGGTTATACGGTAAATACCACATTTAGGTATGATAAATGTAAGGCCAACACCCCTGTTCTTGTCTATCCAGTCTTATAATTTTATATTCACTAATACTATCTCTAATTATTGACTTATTATTTAATTTGGTTTCTTGGAGAACGGTGACTAGAATATTATTATTGCACTTAAATTTTAATATATATTCTATTCTGTTTGTTAGACTGTTCTGTTTTGTTTCTATTTAGTTTGTTGCATTATTTTCATATCACTTAGAGCACCTGGATTTGTTTATACACAATGTGTTTGGCTGCATACAGCCTACAGGTGTGGGTCTGTTGACTAGATAATTGGCAGCAAGGTGCTGTGAAGTTTAGACTCCATTGCTTGTGTATAAAACCTGAGCACTTTCTGAGGTGACATCATTCTTTACAACGTTGTGTTTGCCCTAAGAATTTGTTTACACAGAGCACGTTGTTGGTTTAGAGATTGTTTCGATGCCGGCCATTATGAGAAGCGTCTGAAGCAGCGAGAACAGTGACAGCTGCTTCCTTATCCAAAAAACGGAATGACGGAAAGTGCATTTTTCGTCGAGATTGTTGTGATGGTCCTTGGTCGAAAATTCTTTCGAGTACTTCTGGGGCGTAGATCCGACCATCTTGAGAAACCCCTGGGTTTGTGATATCTCTCTGCTATTTCCAGTGGTGTGATTTGTCACATTAACTCATATATCAATATAGACAGCCAAACTCTTAACAACTTTACCAAAGCACCATCTCCGAACTCATCATCGATCTTTTTTGGAGCCGCGACCCACATATAGACGAAGATCAGAAGTTTTATCTTTCCGTGAAGTCGTTCATACAATTTAAACCAGTATCGAAACCGAACTATTTTTTGAATGTGCAAAAGTATTAAATCCTAAATTTTAAGACCAGGGTTCAATTCTAAGATGTTTACTGTATAGTGTATCTACATTTTTCTGTCAAACTTACATGTATGTGTAATTGTTTTTTTTTGTCAGAATTTCACAATGTGCGCGCATATTTCAATATACAATTTATTAAAGAATTTCTTTCTATTTGAGCAAGTTATTTAATGAAAAAATTATTTAATAATTTATATTTACTGTTACCGTTGATTCTCCATTCAAGAGTTTTCGCTGTTCACAAGTATCTAGTAGGCTTGATAAGATGTTCCAATTTATCAGCCATATGAGGTGACTTTCGGTTAATTGAAGAGAATGATGAAATATGAAATGTGATAAAACACGTTTAGTCAAAAGTTTAAGTCATCATGAAACATTTTTGTAGAATTCATGTAAATTGAGATATTAAAAAGCGGAACAAGAAAAACCGGTAATTGTTTAGAGATTTTGTTAATCAATTATTTGGGTTTAAATTAACATAATTCGTGTTTTTACAAATCAATTACCTTAAAACTATTTACCTTAGCAATAAAATTCTGTTGAATTTGCGTTTTTTTTTGACAAATTTTGTTAGGTTTAGAATACACAATTTCGATTTTCGCGAATTGGTAATTATTAGACAAATATACACTACTATCAATGGTATAACTACTTTTAAATAACTTTTAATTTAAGAATTTTTTTTTATATATTATAAAAATCACAAAACTATTTTTTCACAAAATCGCCGAAATTATCCGTGATTTGAAGAAAAACACAAACTTTTGACAGTTCATAAAAAACAAAAATTGTTTGGCCTACCCTCTAAACCGAATTATAGCTTCTACTACATCTAGTGAGTAATAGGAGAACCATTTTTAGTAGTTTCCAAAACGTCACATTACGGTCATTAAAATAGAATGAAAAAAGTTGAAATCTGTTCTTAAATTGTTTGATTTTATAGTTATATCTTTATTAATAATTATTAATTAAAATCATGGAACCTAAAGAAATGCCTAAATTAACTGAAAATCAGAAAACTTATGCCGGTATTCCAGAAGCAGTTTTTGTGGTAAGCTTTTGTTTTCTTTTGTAACATAACCTAAAATAATAATATATAATTCTATTTAAATTCCAGGATGATGTAGTTGCGTATATGGCCGATCAAGAAAATGATAATAACGTAGATAAGGTTTTAAAAAAATTAGACGAACAACATAGTAAATATAAATTCATGCAATACAATATTGCATCGAAACGTCGTCGTCTAAAGCAACAAATACCTGATTTAACAAATTCTTTAGAAATGATCGAGATTCTTAAGAAACAAGAAACCGATATGGAGACACAGTTTTTGTTAAGTGAACAGGCATTTGTAAAAACAACAATACCACCAACAAAAACCGTTTACTTATGGTTGGGTGCAAACGTTATGCTTGAATATCCGCTCGATGAAGCTGAAACTTTGCTACAAAATAATTTCGATGCTGCAATAGTTAATCTTAAGTGTCTGGAACATGATCAAGATTTTTTACGAGATCAAATAACAACAACCGAAGTAAATATGGCGCGTGTTTTCAATTGGGATGTTAAACGACGACAAGCTGCTAAAGCAACTTAATTTTGTATCTTCAATTTTAACTTTATATTACTAATTTAATTTTTGTTTGTTCTTTTCAATAACTAAGTGCTTCGTTCTTTAAAGTTTTGTGTCAATAATTCAATAGATTAACACCAAAATAACCACGATTCAATTTTATATCAAAATTTGCTTTATGAGCTCAAAAATATTGTAATAACTAAGATAAATAAAATATATTATTTTTTTGTTCTTAAGCATAAAGATTTCATCTGTAATATTTGCTTCGCGACATATTCTGACCGTCAGCGTTCGTTTTTTTTGTTTTTCAAGAGCAGAGGTTTGGCATCTCACCTCTGAAGTGAACATCTTATAGACCTCGAGCCTTCTTATTACCTCCATTGGAAGTTAATGCATTAAAGAACTTGTTCGACTAGAAAACATATCTTTCCTTTTAATATACCAATTGCTGATTCAGTGTCAATAAGCCCTAAAAAAGGTTCAGTGCCCTAAAAACTGTTAACGCAATAACCTTTTCGTTCCCGAAATTTCCACTATCTTCTCGTATCCGTACCTGCAGTGATTTGCTGTTCTTGAGCTAATTCAAGGACCTAGAGTGAATTGTTGCACGCCTTTTGTTTTAATGGTGTAGATCCCTAAAGCTTTTATAGCTGACAATGGGTGCGACAAATTATACAGTCAGTAGATAACTTTCGGAGCTCCCCTCCCCATTAGTCCACAAAACTCCTGCCGTGCTACAGAACTCGAGTTGCGTTGGCGCATCTGGTCTCAACATGTGTCGACCTTAAATACATTTTCGTTTCACACTTACCTGGATTGTGGTCTTGTCCTTCGAGTGAATAAGAGCTTATTGCTTAAATGGTCTTGTCTTTCCAGACTAAAAGGTCTATAATCTTTCGACTCGCAATAGTTAATATACCCTGGTTTTGAGATAAACGCGAACCTATAACGCAACCGGTTTTTTAGATTGGTTATGACCTGGAATTCAGATGTTCCCCAGATTGCTGACAGCTTTGCTCCTTATTCACATGTGATGCAACCTGAAGTTGACTCCACCAGGCAGCTCAATGAGAAGTCGTTTGAATATTGGAAATATGGTTTTCGTAGGCAGAGTTCCTATGTTTTTCAGCCTGGACCAGACTTCTGTGGAGACTTTGAGACATTATCACATGCTCCAAGACCGCTCGGTAGGCTTATTATTATTATTATTCGTTTATTTCGGCTCAGTCAACAGATTTACATAAACATATTATTCTTATATTAAAACATTAAACATATCAATCAACCGCTTCAAAAAGCCTTAATAAGTAATATTAGATTTCAGATTCAATTATCACAAAAACAATTATTCAGTACGGGTTAAGAATGGATTGATCGATAGATCAAACGATCAATTAAACCAAACTAACTACTTAACTTATTACAATAACCGATATATAATACAAACTTGTGTTAAATTCTCAAAATACACGATTATAAACAATTGACTGCGAATCTTAAGACCTCTTATTTAGAAAGCAAAATAAAACAACAAAAAATGAATATTTAAAAACATTATAATTTAAACAGTAAGACTAGTTGCAAAAATTTAGATTATCATTTGAAATTCCGTAAAAAACTATACAATCAAATCAACAACAATATCATTATTAACAAAGACAACCCTCAGTTATCCAACAACTTAATTATCGCTAACAATTCAAATTACTCCAACAATTCCAATGCTGGCAAAATGGCTTTATTAAGATAACACTGTAATGTATAACACCTACCATCCAACTTGAAGACAACCCAAGCATTCAAGAAAAGGGTTAAGAAGAAAAAGGTTTGAAACTTACGATGAACTAAAAAAGTCCCAGACAGCCTTAGAGAATCCCTTTATGGATGGCAACGACTTAAGGGTTTCTGGTCTAATGGAATTGTGTTTTGGGTCCATGGACCCAAATTTGGGAAGCCACATGTGGAGTTGTGCTTAGGAGTGATAAAATTATTATTGCGAATTCTGGATGAAACAATTACACTTGAAACCAAATACTGCGGCAATACCTTCGCCTTGACACGATAAAGATAGAAAGTCTGAATTTCAGATAGTCCACTAAATTGCAGTTGAGAATTGTAAAGGTTTTAGGAGAGATAGAGAAATGATCATTCCTTCTCACATCGTAAACGAACCTCGCACAATCGTTAAAAGCAAAGGCTTTTTAGTATTTCTCCGATCATCAAAGCATTTTACAGGAGATTTTGGAATAGATAGTAGCCTTCTCTACAATTCCTGTTCGCAGTGAGAAATCAGCCATAGCTTTGCTTCTCTCTGGACCACGAACCAATCCCAATAAAATCGGAAAATATTGCAAGGACTCCTACAGAATGGTTTAATACATCTAACATTGGTAAAACTAAGGCCTAACAACATGTCGCCTTTAAATATTGTTCTACGTTTGCAGGCTTATTTACTTGACGAACATAATATCCTTTTGTGTAAACTTGAAAATACAAAAATCCAAACAAAAAAATCCTTAATTTCATCAAATTTTTATTTTCAAATTCACATTTTAAATTTGACTAGCTAAAAATCAAAAATATAACAGCTTTATTTCATTAGTTTTATTATAAGTAATTACGTTTATTTGTAGTTTTGTCTTTGTAGCTAAAAGACAATAATAGGTTTGCTTACGCTTAAAAATTTGTGAAACTATAAAATATATATATTTTATGAAATCTGATATGGAATGATTTAATTTCGAGCTCATGTTTTCTTTCCTTGCTACATAAAATTACATATTGAGAAATTCATTTACATTTGGACAACAATATGAACGTTTTTATTAAAAATAATTAAGTATTTCATTTTATATATAAATATATATATATATATATATATATATATATATATATATATATATATATATATATATATATATATATATATATATATATATATATATATATATATATATATAATATATATACATATATATATACATACATATATATATACATATAATATATATACATATATATATACATATAATATATATATACATATAATATATATATACATATACATAACTTCTGTTTTGCAAATATAATATTAAGCGATTAGTAGGAATAATACTAACAAATTAACAAATTTGCATGCTTTTACACCTAATTCAAAAATTATTATAAGCAGCTTTTCAAGCGAAAATACTATATTTTCGTAAAATTAATAATAATCTCTTGAAGATCTATCTAATACGTAAAACAATCATATAAAATAAAGAAATCAAAATAGGTATTAGTCGGGTTTAAAAACTAATAATAATAAAAAAAAATAAAAATTTAGTTCATAAAAGTCTAAAGATAACCATCATAAAATATTCCCTACTTCTACATAATACCTATCATGATCAAAGGGAGTCCTATACTCCTAAGTTTTGTTACTATAAATTAAATAATTCAAATTCACAGAAAAATACAGGTTAAACATTAATCTTAAATTTAAACAAAAAATACATATTCTATTCCAAATTTTTGGTTGTGTCTTTTAATGTATCTTCTTCATTTGATGCGACAACTTCATTCTTTGATGAGACAACTTCAATCTTTGTTTCGACGATCTTTGTCTTTGATGGCGACGAAATATTATTATTGTTCAAAGATGCTAAATTTTCCTCATTATTTATAACTGGATCGGATTCAGGTTGCAGTGGTTCATTATTTTCACCATTTGGTTGTTGAATTTTATTTTCTTCAATCTCGTTGATTTCAGGTTTTGTTATTTCATCGACTATAATCGCTTGGGTTGTTGGTGCTATTTCAATTTCATTATCTTCAATATTGTTATTAGTACTTATTTCTACAGTTTTACTTCCATCACCACCTGGACCATTTGTGGAAGTTTCAATATTATTAGACAAAAATAATCTTTCTGTGAGATCTCCAATTTCACGTTTAGCATCAGCAAGCTCATTTTTTAATGATTCGATTATATCGTTATCTTTCAATGTATCACCAAAATTCATACGTAGATAATCGATAGCGTTTTCAGGTCTTTCTGGTTCGTTATATAAATTGACTAAAACTTTGCTTAAAGCTTCAATAACGCCACTACGTTCTAAATATTTACGATAATCATCGCGTTTTCCATCAATTGGCTATTATAGAAAAAATAAAAATTTAAGGTTATGTTATGTTTAGGGCACGATTTTTTTTTAGAATACGTTATTTTATATTTGTTGCTTACCTTGAAAGACATTTTTAGATTTTATTATTTAAGTACTTATATAACACAATATATAATGAATAACGAGGACGTAATATGTTTAAATTTAAATGAGCAATAAAAAGTATTTACTTTTATGTTCTACAGGACGTAATAATTTCAGCACAATGTTTTTTGGTATCACAACTTTTCAGATTATTTTTTTGTAGTTCCAAAAATCAATATGGCGATATTTAAAAAAAATTAAACATTGTCTAGAAACACGTCGTTTTGCTCAATTTTTTGAATGTATAATTTGACCGCTTGATTTCGTTAAGTTTCTGGCGAACATCTAAGCCGCTTTCCAGTCGAGTGAATTTTGCTGAAGGAATTGATTGTAGTCAATCTAATATTCAGTAAATCATCGAAAATAGAGCCAAAACAACAAAAAGCAATTTATTGACATTTAAAATATACATAGCCAAAATCGAAAATTTAGACACAAACAAATATGTTCCGATTTATTTTTTATTATTTTTAACGTTTGCCCACAAACATTAAATAAAAAAAATATGAATATGTTGAACTGATGAACCTATTTTTTCCAATTCAATTCTGTAGTAGCTCAGTTTACGTTCAGTGTAAACTGAATATTATTATAGGCGCTTTCCAATCGAGTGAATTACTGAATTACTACGTTTCCATGACAGAGTTAACTCGAATTAAGAGTTTCGTTGAGTTAAAAACATGGCGGCGCTAATCCGTATCGTTTCCATGATAATATAAAAATTCTTGGAGTTAGCAAAAATTGTGTATTAAAATACATTAAGACTAAGTGATGACATTAAGTGAAAAATACAAAAAGAGATTTGGTTACGACGGAAAAATTGGACAGTTTACTAATGTTTTTTATTATTAATTTACTAGTTTTTTTCTTGAATAATTTCAATTAAAATTTTATTTTCCTCTTCACTCCAAAACACTCGCGACGCCATTTTTACTTTTTTGTTTTGTGTTTGTTTTTTGTTAACCTTCTCTAATCGCGCTACTTTCGTTGAGTTAAGGTGAGTTAAGAAATTTAACGAAAACTCCGTTTCCATGACGAGATGATCCGAGATAATCCCAGTTAACTCGGTCATGGAAACATAGTATACGTTTCCATGACAGAGTTAACTCGAATTAAGAGTTTCGTTGAGTTAAAAACATGGCGGCGCTAATCTGTATCGTTTCCATGATAATATAAAAATTCTTGGAGTTAGCAAAAATTGTGTATTAAAATACATTAAGACTAAGTGATGACATTAAGTGAAAAATACAAAAAGAGATTTGGTTACGACGGAAAAATTGGACAGTTTACTAATGTTTTTTATTATTAATTTACTAGTTTTTTTCTTGAATAATTTCAATTAAAATTTTATTTTCCTCTTCACTCCAAAACACTCGCGACGCCATTTATACTTTTTTGTTTTGTGTTTGTTTTTTGTTAACCTTCTCTAATCGCGCTACTTTCGTTGAATTAAGGTGAGTTAAGAAATTTAACGAAAACTCCGTTTCCATGACGAGATGATCCGAGATAATCCCAGTTAACTCGGTCATGGAAACATAGTAGATGATTTTTTGAAAATCGAAACCGGTCGTTAATAAAAAATAAGTGAATAAAACTTGGTGTTTTTGAAATTATTAAAAATATTTAAAACATATATTATGAATTGTTTAATTTTGAAGAATTAATTATTGTGTTTTGTATTATATATATACAATATAATGTAACTAACCTTTAATAAAATAACTCATAATAAATAAAACTCTAAAATGGATTTATTAGAATTAAAATATTATATTTCATTGGGTGGATGAAAAAAGATGCATCATAGAAAAAAACGAAGACGCTTTGCTCTAAAATGAAGTAATTTAAATGGAAAACAAATATGAATAAATAAAACAAAATTATTTTATTTACAAATTAATTGAAAATAATATAAATATTTCAATACACAATTGCAGAATTTGCTTTATACGAAATTTTTCAAATTTAAAAGTAGACAACCGCCATTTAAATATCACTAATACAAAGATATTTCACATCAACTTTTGTTTTTTGTTCTTTCCTGACCCGAAATTATAAATTGATTTAGAAAAGTGAAAAGAACACCACATTAGTGTAGTCTATTTAATTAACGATTAATCGTTGAGGGCTCAGTTTTAAAATTAAAAACTCAATAAATATCGTTTTACAAAATCTTCTTTATTTCGACGCTTCGTTTTTCTACAGATATGTTTAAGGTTCTCTAATAAACGTTGAATTCAAAGTTTGACAGCTTTTGTACTTCATTTACACAAAGAATAAAACATAATTAAAAAAATGTAATAGAGTTCGATTATTTATCGGCTGCAGATTCGGCCGTCCTGACTCTTCCATCGCCCCTGATGAGACGAGCTTAAGGCCCGCTATACACTTGAGCTAAAGTATGTGAACTATGCGAACTATGTTTTTTGTATACAACGTAATTATACAAAAAACATTACGGAAACAAATAATTTTAAAAAATAAAATAAAAAAGAAAACATTACATTCATTACATTTTGTTTAAAAAATATTATTCGCGTTAAAACATTATTTTTTTAAAAATATAGTTCGCATAGTTTAGCTCAAGTGTATAGCGGGCCTTATTACCGTGAGTATCGTCCAATATTGCCGAACTATCACTGTCATTCAAAATTCAATCTCCATCATATTCGTAGTCATCTTCTTCTAACACCCATTCATCATTATGAATATATTCAGGACCCTCAACAACATCAGAAACATTCTGATCATTTACGTTAGGGTCCTCATTGAATTCAGATTCATTTTCCTCGTTTGGTTTTACCCACTTTTTCATGGTTCGTAGATCGAAAACCCCATTAAACGGTATTTGGGTGTTCTGAAATCCGTCTATACCCGTTATTTCGTATCTGTCGTTAGATAATACCGCTTTTACCTCGTATGGCACCTTAAACTTATTCAACAGCTTTTTGTTGATACCGAGTGGTGGAACTTTTCTAATAAGGACATAATCACCTACTTCGTAAGTACATGGTTTTTTATGTCTCATCGTAATAATTTTTATTTTCATTTTGCACGTTAGCAACGTTTTTCGCAGCTTCGCTTCGTATAAGTTCTAAGTCTCGTTCGTGAGTCATACGTTGTTCTAATTCGATAAACATTAAATCATTCGTTTCTCTTCGTTGAGCTACACCAAATAACAAAATACTTGGAATAGTTTGCGTTGACCGTGTTATTAAACACAAATTCCGTATTCGTAATATGATGATCCCCAATCATCTTTTTCATTACCAGAACTCTTACTTAAAATAGGCGTAAGAAACCTATTCAAACGATCAATCTGACTATTGGACTGTGGAGATGACGTTGCTATAAGCACGAGTTTAATTTGCTTTTGGTCGACAAAAGTCTTAAATTCTTTAGATCGGAAAGCAGTACCACGATCTGCTATTATTCGTATCGGTTTACTGTATGCATTGAAATAGTTTTTTAAATGCTTAGTAACTTCCTTCGAATTGGTCGTTCGCGTTGCGTATAACTTTGTGAATTTGGAAAATGCATCAGTTACCATAAATATGTGTTCATTTTTCATTTTCGTTTTACGGATCGTCTCGTAATGATCCATATGAAGCGTATGGAACGGAAGAACTCCTTTTTCGATATTATGGAGGACAGCTTCTTGTCGTCCATCTTTTGGTTGAAAGACTAGGCATTTCAAACAACACTGAATATGTTTGGCAATGCGTTCTCTCATTTTTGGGAACCAATAAACTCGTTTAATTAATTTTTCCTTTTTCACATGACCAACCTCATCGTGGCAGGTCCGTATAATATTCGTAATCATTTCACGTGGGACAAATAATAATAACTTATTCCCATCTTTTCGATACAATAAACCGTCTTGTATCTCGTAACTGGGACTGTTCGTGTTTCGTTCACTTAACGAATTTTTTATACGTTTAATATCGTCATCGCGAGACTGTGAAACTCCTAATACTTCTTCAAAACTTCCGTTTGTAATAAACAATATACTGAGAATACGACTTAAGGCGTCGACGTGCCTCATACGTGTTGCATCTCTGTGTACAATTTGGTAATCGTAATTCTCTAAAAGAAGTGCCCATCGTGCAATCTTAGGATTGATATCTCGTTTGGACAAGGCTAATGTAAGAGAATCACAAACCGTTACTATTTTAAATTGTATGCTCGCCAGTGGTTTTGGTACAAAAAGAATCTGGTAAAAACAGATTATGTATTGATAGCCGTCGTGTCAATTCACTAACTAAAAAGGACGCTTACCCACTTCCCTTGATTGATGGCTTACTAGGTCGTCTAAATAGCACAAAGTACATTTCAAGTATTGATCTCAAAGATGCTTTCTGGCAGATTCCTCTGGCAGAAGCATCTAGAGACAAGACAGCCTTCACAGTGCCTGGTCGTCCATTGTATCAATTCCGGGTTATGCCCTTTGGATTGTGCAATGCTCCCCAGACAATGTGTCGGCTAATGCACAAAGTGATACCACATCAATATCACGAAAATGTCTTTGTTTATTTAGATGATCTATTAATAGTCTCTTCCACGTTCCAGGAACATATGGAATTGCTGTCCAAAGTCTCTTCATTGTTAAGAGCGGCTGGGTTAACAATAAACCTCAAGAAAAGTAAATTTGTTCTGAGAGAGGTGAAATACTTGGGATTTTTTGTTGTATTTTGAGTACATTCGTTTGTTTTTATAGTATATTCGAACTAGCCGTTAAGTATTAGAAAATTTTAAAATTATTATTAATGTAAAAATGAACTGAAACTATTGAAATACATTTTTATTGAATTAGAAAAAGAAGCTGAATTGGTTTTATTATTGTTTAGGCGAATATAGCGGACGTTACAATGTTTCAAAATATTTATGGGCAATAGATTCCTTTATCAAACTAATTTTGCTACCCGTATCGAGCATCCCCAATAACGTGACAGTAGTTGCAGGAAGCTTCTCCCACATCATTATAACTTTAATCGTAGTCTCGATCCAATTGCATTATATTGTACGTTGCGTTACTCGTTGTGTTCTTACATTGTTCTTTTCGTGTGCCCTGAACGTTGGCATATTGAACATCTCGATTTATGGTCCATGTAAAGTTGCTGAAAATCAGTATAGAATCCGAATGAATCATGAAATAAGACAGCTTCTTGGAGGCTGCGATGTAATCGGATTCATTAAATCTAACCGGATTAGATGGTTTGGTCATGTAGAAAGGGCACCATTAGATAGAATGATTAAAAAAGCGTCCCAACAACAACCAGCTGGTGTTCGTCGAAGAGGAAGACCTAGACAACGCTGGCGTGATGACATCATCCAAGACCTTCGTGATATAGGATGTCGAAACTAGGGTCAACTGGTCATGGAACGAGATGATTGGAAGCTGATTGCACAGACGGCAAAATCCCTCCATGAGATGTAAACGCCAGAGAGAGAGAGAGAGAGAGAGAGGAGAGAGAGAGAGGGAGAGGAGAGAGAGAGAGAGAAGAGAGAGAGAGAGAGAGAGAGAGAGAGAGAGAGAGAGAGAGAGAGAGAGAGAGAGAGAGAGAGAGAGAGAGAGAGAGAGAGAGAGAGAGAGAGAGAGAGAGAGAGAGAGAGAGAGAGAGAGAGAGAGAGAGAGAGAGAGAGAGAGAGAGAGAGAGAGAGAGAGAGAGCTGAGAGAGAGAGAGAGAGAGTCCTGTGAGACACGGCCCGTTTTATCACATATCTAACATCGTATTTTACTCCTGCTATCCCTGAGCTCTGCATGCTCTTTTCCTTCTTCTATTGAAGTTTGAATAGGAACCAGCGATCTTTCTTGTTCCTGTTTATTCCTCCTGCACTCCCGTGCAATGTGACCCACCTTGTCACATACCCAACATCGATACCGCTTCTTCATTTGTATGGTACCTCGCTGCAGTTGTTGTTCTTCTCCTTCCATTTGTTGGCTACTACTGATGACTTACAGATGTTGTGTGTCACCTCACATGTCATTGCATGCAATAGTTTCATGGAATGTTGTCTTGATGTAACCATAACTGACTTCCGTGTCTCACGATCTCTGATTTCGTTAGTAAAGGCATCTATCTTGATTCTTTCCACATAATCTAGCGATGTATTTTCATGTCCATATTTTTTTTTTTTTTTTTTTTAATAAAATGTGTTGTGTAATAGGGTTTAGAATATGTGTCACAACAACACATAAATACCTTTTAAGACCTAGGTCTAGACCTGGTCCCACAACAACTGGCGTTCTGAGGTGTAGATTAACGCTTTTTTTAAACATCTGTGGGTTGAAGCCACCTAAGACTAAGTGTTCCGGCAAACTATTCCATTTGTACGCAGTTCGGACAAAGAAGTCTCTCCTGCGATCTGCAAGTATGACAGCGCGGGATCTTTACCGTTTCACTGGTTGCGGCAGCCGAATTGCCGAGTGGAACGGGGGTAAGAATAAGTTTGAGGCATGATGCCGCTGATTTCATCTGAGCACTGCTGATGACGATATTTGTAAAAAACAACGAGGTCAGCAACAGTGCGACGATGTTGTAGGGAATCAAGTTTTGATGTCAAAGTTCGATCACCTACAATTCGTATAGCTCGCTTTTTGAACAGAGTCCAAGAGGGCCAAGATGGAAACAGAGGCAGCACCCCAAACTTGACAGCAGTACTCCATACAGGGACGAATATAGGACTTATAAACATGGAGCAATTGGTATGGAGTGAAAAATTTTTTGCATCTATTTAGGAGGCCGAGTTTTTTTTCTCACACACACTCGATTGCAGACGACTCTTGAAGACTTTCTCTAATTCGCTGGTAGCAACCTATAGCTGGTTTGGTTGCTATATATATTTTGCTGCGTGTTCACGTGGTTCTACCAGGATGGGTGTTGTTGGAAGAAACTATTTTAATTGCTATATATATTTTGGTTCTTATTCTGCCAGAAATGAATGCACTGATCAACAAAAGGATGATATCCAAAAATTGTTTATAAATATATCAACTTCGTCTCTTAATTGAGATACGGATCCATCTTCAACAATCTGCTGATTTGCTGAATCTGCTGACACCAAAAACTTTTCCAAATACTTCACGAACTACAGCAGTATTAATCACAATTTGTTATCAATATTACTATGAATTGTGGTAAAAATTTTGATTCAATGTATGATACAGGACAGCATGTTTTAATGAATTTAAAGGATCTGACAGTGTGACATCATTCCATTTGAGTCGAGATACACGACTCCAAGGTCCACTATTTATTTTGACTATACGCTCTTTGAGACACAACACTATTACTGGAGTTCAAACTACTGGTTGTAAAACCAATTAAAGAAAACTGACTCTTAAATTTTAGCTGTTCCCGATTTTCCGCTTAAACTTTATTATTTACAATAGTTAAAATTTTAATATTTTTATTAATTAAATTTCAACATTAACAAAATAACATTTTTAGAACTTATTGAAAATAGTATATTTTCCTACAAGAGATGAAAACATTGTTTTTTTCGTGAGTAAACATTTGTTCACGAGACGCGCTAGCGTCGAGTGAGACATGTTTACGAACGAAAAACGTTTTTATCTCGCGTAGGAAATGCAATTTTTTCTATGATACTAATATATAATCGATATTTACTATAAATTATAAAGTTATAAACCGACAACAAAACATTCAAAATTCATATTCTATTTTTTCATGGTTACGTTGTTTAAAATACTTTGTAAGATTATATGAAAAACCATAGCAACTGTAATTTGTTATTTTTTTACACTAGTGAGTTTACTTTTCGCATAGAAAAAACAATTTTTTTGTGATAATTTTCTTTTTTAAAAAGAAAACTTGATGGATAATAATTTTTAAGAAAACTAGATAGAAAAAATTGTACCTGAAATTTTATTAATCTATTGCTAAAAGATTGAAACGAATTTAATGAAGAATTTAAATTAAACGCAAACGATTAAATAAAGTCACCACAAACCCTTCAACTCAATTCTGTATATCTCTTGCTTGTGGGTGGTCACTGCCATACTTGCGATCTAAAGCCTTCATGATCTCATTGTATCTCCTTCGATCTTGCTCTGGAACTGCTTGTATTGTTTCTGCTTTTAGCGCCGCACCTTTTAGCGCCGCTATTAAAACTGCCACACGATGCGTTTCATTCCAGTTATTTTGGTCAGCTGCTGTTTCGAATTGTAGTTTGTAAATTCCAAATGATGATGTTCCGTCATATGGTGGAGGTTTTAGCTTCACGCCTAGTATTTGTTGAGCCGTGCGAACTGTTTTGCCATTAACTTGTACTTTCTGGTTTTCCTCGATAACTTTTTGCTCAAAATGCTTTACTTCTTGTTGTATTTTCAGCTCCAGAACTTCAACTTGTTTCTACACTTTTTCGACTATCTCATTCACAACACAATGTTCTCTACTTCGACGCGTAGATGCGACTCGCTGCCATTTGTAGAAGTTTCTCGTTCGTGTGTTGATTGGTGTTAATGGGCTGTTCTTCATTTCATTGCTCATGAGTTTCATATTTTCCTTTCATTTCATTGAACATGGGTTCCATTTTTTCCTTTACATCTGATCTCATATTGTAACTCATTTGCTCCATCATAGACATTAACTGTGCAAAGTCGTTGTTTGCTAGTACAACTTGCCTCGTTGCTTCAACAGCAACATCTTCATCTTCAATACTTCCTACTTCTGGATTTTCATCTGCTTCTTCTTGACCAAAAAGATATTTGGATCCAATCCGGCTGCTTCCATAGCTTTTCTTACATAGCTTTTCTTAATATTTCTTTCAACTCATTCTTGCTGTCCGTTATTGAAAGATTCCTTTTCTCTCTTCAGACCTTGAACTTTTAATCCATTCAAACCCATCTTATTTCCCAATCTCACTTCTGACACCAGTTGTAACGTTTCTTGACCGACTTCGATTTTGTCATCTTCATTCTGATGTTTTTATATTCTTTATAGTTGAACTATTTTCTGTAAAGAGTATTTTTCTAGAATTATGTTCTTTTAGATGTCGAACTATATAATCGTCACAATATATACTTGTAAAATAGTGACGTCGATTATTTTCAGAATTTCTCGAATTTTTTTCGAGAAATTATGTAAAATTCAATTTAAGGAGTTCCTTTTGTAGAAAGAGATATAGTTTATATTAGACTGCAATATTTGATATATTTCAAATTATACTGCGAAAGTGTAAACAGTTCAAATTGAAATTGGGATCCCCTAACATAACGCTAATCAGACTTTATTGTGGGAAACTTCCAACCGTTGAATTGAAAAAGTCCAATTACTTATTTACTTACTTGAGTTTAATTGATCTCAAAATCCCCAATAAAGCTAATCTGACTGTTTTAATCAAAGAAAATCTCTAATTTCGGTCTGGGTAAGAAAGAGTAAACGTAAGTCGCTTGTCGATTCAAAAGTTACAACCAAACTCAGCCGATTAAGATTTTGACGGTTTTGTTTCATAACGATTTTAAACAAAATCGGAAAATATTTTCAAGAGAAACAGAAGCCAAAACACTCGACAATTGCCCCCGGTTTCGTTCGACCGCAGTGAATGCGTTGAGTTTATTTAATCATTAAATAAAATCACATTATCCTATGATGATTTCTGTTAAATTGTGCAACATTTTTTCACGAAAATTCTTGCGACTCTCTAAGAGTAACGTTGGGACATACAACTATAAAACCGTCCCATTGAGAAACACTATTTTTAAAACTGTAGATTAGAGAAACTCGAGACTATTGATTCCTGCAAATCATTTCCATTTACACACTTTTTGGACAAAGAAATTCTTTTGCATTCAGTTGGTAACGCAGGAAGTGATTGCGACATTTTGGCGATTTGCATAATCCTATTGTTGAGTAAAACGGCGAGCAATATATGCTTGAGGCATGATGGATCTGATTTCGAACTTCAGCATTTTTGACTCACCTTATAGTTTATATGTTATCTGCTAAGATTTGTGATAACTCATTTTTCTGGATTTCAAAAAGTATAGGTTACAACCTCTTCCTAATTTTCATGTTTTCTACGATATTTTTGACGAAATAAAAATTTGACAAAATATGCTAAAAGGAAGTTCTAGATATCCATGTACTCAAAATTAGTCAAAAACAGACGATTACTACCCTAAACAGGTCATGAATGGAAAAACCTCCAACAATCACAGGTTAACCTCTTGCCTATTTTTATTCGTACCTGAGGTTTGCCATTGTGATTTTTTATTATTTATTTGTGTTAATATATTTATCTAGTTTTGTGACTACTCTAGTTACCACAATAACAATAAACTTGTGCACAGAGAAGATATTTGTGTGGAAGAACTACTTAAATTAATAGATAATCTTTTGTGTTTTTCAAGTCTTTTTGGGGGGCATGTAATGAACAATCCCATATAAAAAGAATATTCGAAAAAACGGTTATATAAATTTAAATGATATTTTTTTATAATATATTTTCATTTCGACATAAAAAGGTACATAATAATAATAATAATGATAATAATAATAAATTTGTTTATAATTGTTCAAATATAATTTCTACTAATTGTTTTTAATTGATTGGAAGCAATTATTTTTATTAATTTATATTATTTTAATAATACTAATTTTCTATGTAATTTATTTGTGTTAGTTTCTGTCAAACAAAAACACTATTTCCTTTTTCTTTTAATAAATATACATATAACAATAATAATATTAAAAATAATATATAATTAAATATATAGGTAATACAAAATAAAACTAAAACTATATATAAAAAAAGTACAATTGGAATATATAAAATAGTACATTATGATGCTAGGACGTAAAGCTAAAGATTTTGGACGGATGTGGAGTTTGCAAATCGAGGCGCTAGCCGAGATTTGCACCCACATTAAGTCCAAAATAGCTTACGTCCGTGCATCATATACTATTTTTTATTCGCCGCAAGCAAAATATTTTAAGAAAAGTTGTTTATTCTAAATTAAAATTATAAATTTTCATAAATTTTAAAATAAAAATATGTGGAACAAGTAACCTTTGAAAAAATATTTATTATTTTTTCCAAATTCTATGACAACAAATGATAACAACTATTTTAATTGGATAATGAAATTTTGAATTTGCAGGTTGCTTTGATAAAAAAATTTATTTTTCATAGAATTTAAACAAATACAAATGCTTTTTACTTTTTTGGACGTAGCTATGACAACAAAATAAATAGTTGAAAAGTGATACTTTAAAGCCGCAAATCACAGTAATAAAGTAACACTTTAATATATAGGCGAATAAAAAAGTTTTTTGTTGAATTTAAGTGTGTTGAAATTGAAAGGAGAGAATTGAGAAAAAAAATTAAATGTTTATTTAATCCTATCTACATTTTTTAAGCTTATTTCGGATAACTGCAATCATTTGTCTTTCATAATCATATCATGAAATTTTGTGGCCATTTTGGGGCGTTTAAAAACCTAATGATATCATAGAATTTTAAATTCGGAATAAACTCGTAGCACGAACTGCCTAATAAAAATGATATCGATATCAAAATGTACGCCTTGGCCAGATAATTGAAAGACTGTTAGGAAAGTGTTTTAATTTATTACATACTATTGCTACCTATGTGTGAAGTTACTTATAAACTCACTTTCGTAACTATTAAATATTTTTATTTAGAATTTTTGAAATTGAAATTTATTTTTTTTAATATATTATTTATAATTGTTTTTTACAAAAACAAACGTACAATTTACTTTTTGTTTGTTAAAAAGATTCATTGAACTTAATTAAATTCTTTAATTACATATTTAAATTATGGCAACAATTTATTATCTTTATTTCGATTAAAAGTTTTTGAACATATTTTGTTTTTAAATTTTTAATTTACATTTACAAAAAAAAAAGATTTTTTTTTGTTCAAACATTACGACTAGAAAAAGAAAAGATCAATTAATTTTAAAATTACAACGAAATCAAAATAGTAATAAAAAATTATGAATTATGAGTTGATTTATCTTTTTGTCGTCTTCTTGCTAACTCTGACATTCCAACTGGACCAACATTGGCTGCTTGTGGAGATGCAATAGCACGATATGTTGCATTAACGGCTCCTTTTAAAGCAGCGGTTACTTTAGTTTCTTTCATACCGGAAAATGCATCATGCGGTTTAATTGATGGTGTTGGTTGCCATAACCATGGATGCCTTAATATTAATGCTGCTGTTGGTCTTTTTTGTGGTATTATATGTAACATTTGTCGTATTAAATCTTTGACTTCGGTTGAAATAAATTTCCATTTTCCTGTTTCTAAGTCAACTTCACCGGAACCAATACGCGCTAAAATCATTTCCGGGGAATCGTTTGATGAATTTGCGAATGGTGTTTTGCCATCTAGCATTATGTACAATAAAACACCGAGTGACCATATATCACAAGCTAAATCATAGCCTTGTCTTTTGAGAACTTCTGGTGCTACAAAATTTGCTGTGTAACATGGTGTCATTAGTAATCCATTGTCAGCACGCAATTGTTTGGCAAAACCTAAATCACAGAGTTTTAAAGATTCAGGTGTTTGGTGTACGGAAGCATATAATAAATTCGATGGTTTTAGGTCTCTGTGAAATATATAAAACACAAACACTGTTTAGGTTTATACAGTTAAAATAATTGTAGTTTCGGAGTAAGGTTAAATAATTGATTCTAAATGCCGTAGTTCATTGAATTATTTTAGGCGAGTGGGAAATCTAACCAATTGGTTACAAGCGCACCGTTGCCATACTATGAAAGGACTTTTGCTCTCGCTCTGCTGCTGATATCTGTGCGATTTATTGATACCAGATGATGGGACCTGGAGCGGTCCAGTGTAGGACAGACCTGCCTGGCAATCACAAAAGTGATCCCCTCTGACCATCTTATATTTGTGTCGAACTTGAAATTCCCCGTTATACCGAAATGCATGGCACCCAGACAAGGTAAATGTTGAACTGCTCAGCCATCTCGTTAATAGATGCAAGAGAGTTCCAGGCTACTTTCGGCGTGGTGAGGCTCCACCCTAAAATCTTTAATGCAACGTGACTAACCGTAAGGATGCCGAAATCCCTTGCAGATATTACATTATACTTCAACCAGTCTGATGCCTCTTTTATAGCTGCAAGTTCAGCCTGAAAGAAACTACAGCGATCAGGTAGGCGAAAGGAGAGGATTAGATCTAGTTCTTTGCAGAATATTGCAGAATCAACCTTTTCATTCATTTTCGATCCATCCGTGTAAAAGTTGACATCTGTATGTTTATCTAATTTAGTTGCCCAGTCCTCTCTGGAAGGAATAGCAGTTGTGAAGTCAACATTCAAGGATAGGTTCGGAATGGAATAGTCTATAGTCGAAGGAATATTACTATTTACTAGAATTGAGGAGTGTTCTATATTGCTAAAGCTCCACATCCCAGTAAAATTCAGCCTGTGTGCCATGCTGGCTGCGGTGGGTGTGCTCCTTAGAGCTCTATTAATGCACAATGATGCAATCTCTGCACTTTCATCAAGAGTTTCTGATAGACCGTTTTATTTAGAGTCTGATACCAAGCCGCGATCCCATACAGCAGAATAGGTCGAACTATTGAGCTTACAACAGTGGACAACATTGAACTCAAGACCCCATCTTCGTCCAATAGCATTTTAAAACGAGTAAAATACTACAGCAGCTTTCCTTACTCTTTCAAGAATTTTGGGTGTCCAGCATTGTTATCCAGAATAGGCCCCAAATACTTAGCCTTGTCAGTGACACTCAGGTAGACTCCGTCGAGAGTTGAGGGATCAAACACAGGGGGTGTACGCTACATAGAGAAGAGAGCCACTTCCGATTTTTGTGAATTTACTCCCAGTCCACAACTATCATTCCATTTGGAGATGATGCAAAAGCACTTTGCAATAGATCTCGAATAGTACCAGAATATTTGCCGAAGACGCCAATAGCAACATCTTCCGCACGATCAGCAACTTAAAGCCACGTCATTCCACGGTTAGTAACAGGTCCTTAATAACTAAGTTCCAAAGAAGGAGTCACAATACTCCACCTTGCAATGTGCCTCTTCTTACAAACTTGCCAGTGAAAGGCTGTTTCAACAGACTTGCCTTTGCATTATGCATATTGAGATGCTGATAACCTTGTATCTTCGATAGAACATCTCAAAAAGTTTTCTCTTAATCTTTTCAGTGTTTTCAAGGGATAAGATGAGGTTTTTAGGATTGTAATGAGAGCGCAATGAAAGGTATAAAGATAAAATTTGCTTCGGTACATTTTCTAGGAATATGAGATGGTACAAGGCTGCTCCTAAAAATCAATAGCATGGGCATGGTTATGTCAATGTTTTTTGAATGTCCGCAGGGCCCCAATGACTTAAAACTGCTACAATAAATTTAGAAATTTCTGAAGAATTTTTGTGACACAATCAAAGGTAAGAGGTTTTGCTTCCATTTTAAATACGGATTATAATCGAGGACATAATATGCAAACGTTTTTGTTATTTTCATCTCGAAAATTGAATTTAATCATATAATTTTTGTTTTTGATTTACGGGTGTGACAAGCCCGCGTACTTCACTCCTTGTTATTTTCCTATGTTATATTTCAGGGGTGCTGGCGGATGACCATTATTTAGTCAACGGTAGCACACTCAATTTTAGTTATGGAATATTCCTTGATCATGGCACACTTTTGCTTGTTCCAAGAAATGAGTTTCTTGTTCTTGTTCTTGTTCTTGTTGTACATATTACAATTCCTACTACACAACACATTTTCGTAAAAAAAAAATAAATAATTTGTATAAATTATAATAATAATAAAATGAAACGGTTTAATTAATTCAGTGATAAGAGATCAAATAATAAATTGATGCTAAAATATTTAATGATTAAAAAGAATAAAATAAGAACTAAATAAAAAAAGGACCACACTAATTATCATAGTTTGAAGAAAAATAAAATGCAATGTTGCTTCCATCTCATAACATTTTTCAAATCAGTGAACTCTTGTAGCCGTTTACATTTTTCCAAATTTAGGCTGAAAGTGTTAAGCAATGAAATTTTCACTCCCAATCTTTTAGAGAGTTTTTGGAAACTGACATATTCACCGATGCTTATCAATCAAAGATTTTTTTTCGGGTTCAATGCCCACGCACAACAGGAGGCTGAAATGCAGAAAAAATGCATTGAAAGCTCTAGCTGGCAGTTCAAGCGGCAAGGACAAAAACACAATTATCGCAACTTACAAAGCTATAGGTAGACCCATTCTAAACTAAGCAGCACCAATACGGACGCCTCAAGTTTCTGACACCCCCAAATTATTGACATGTGTCTCGCATGTGATGACACTCCACATGATGTTGACCACCTATTTACATGTCCAGAGAATGCGACGGACCTGACGAAGAGGGATCTGTGGTACCGACCAAGGGCCGTAGCAGAGCTTCTGAATTTAGAAACGGAATCGAACCAGTAGCACTTTATCAACGTCGCTACAACAACAATCAACGATTTTTAGTTTTCTAATATTAACAAAATTATTATAAAAAAATATATTACAAACCTATGAACAACTCCATGTTCATGCAAATAAGCAACTGCAGACACAACAGTTCGTAATACTGCACTTGCTTCAGCTTCTGTCATTCTATTAATAGCTAATATTCGATCTAACAATTCACCTCCTTTTAGAAGTTCCATTACTAAATATACATAACTAGTATCCTCGTGTACACCAAATAATGTAACAATATTTGCATGATTTCCATAACGTAACAAAATTTCTACTTCTTCACGACAATCATGCCCAGATTTATTTAATATTTTTACAGCATATTGTTTTCTAGTTGCTTTATGTTCACATAAACGACACACTGAAAACGTTCCGTGACCTAATTCTTGCATTAAACTATATTCTTCATTAAAAGCAACTGGTTTAACACCAGGGATATCACTTGAAAAGGGTGATCTACTTTGTACTGTAATTACACTACTACCATTTGATATTGTTGAATCTTCCTGTAATAATCCGGGAGCAATAAAACTAAATCCACGAAATATTTCGTGAGCACTCGCTGATACTGGACCACCCGGTGAGTCTCTACAAATTTGAAATAAATAAAATTAGATACAAAAGTCAATAGGTAATTTATTAATTTAGTTAACTCAAACCTTGGTGATTTACTTGTATACTCTTGATCAAAATAAAATGCATCATCTCGTGATACGGCTGGTATGAAGGGAGGTCGAGTTAATTTTTTCTCTAACGATATCCAATCAATCGTTGCAAAAAACTCGTGTCTTTTAATTTCATCGATACCTTCGGGTCCAGATCCCAAACGATTTAATGGATTCCTTTTAAAAAGCACTCGAAGCAGTGATTGTGCTTCTGGACTTAAATTATCTGGCATACCTAATTTTCGTTTTAGTATTTGTGTCATTGTTTCTTGTCGTGTAGCACCATGGAATGGTAAATTACCAGTTAACATTTCGTACATTAAAACCCCGAATGACCACCAATCAGCAGCAAAATGATGACCTTTTCGATTCACTACTTCAGGTGCCATATATTCTACTGTGCCACAAAAACTGTAGGTTTTAGAACCATCTAAAGGTTGTTTTGATAAACCGAAATCGGTTAATGCTATGTGTCCATCCTGGAAAAAAATATTATTTTATTTAGTATTTAGTTTATATTCTATTTCAATTCCGTAAAATTAATTATTTGTTAAACTTTTAATTGAGAGATTTGTGATGTTTTTTTTTAAATAAAAAGTGTGTTATTGCGTTTACAATATGTGTCACAACAACACATAAATACCTTTTAAGCCGTAGATCCCACAACAACTTGCGTTATAAGGTGTTGATGAACACTGTTTTTAAACCTCTGGGATTGAAACCACCTGAGACTATGGATTCGGGAAAACTATTCCATTTGTATGAAGTTCGGACAAAGAAGTCTTTCTGCGATCTGCCAGTATGACAGCGCGGGATCTCGACCGTTTGACTGGTTGCGCTATCCGATTGTCGAATGAGACTGAGGTAAGAATACGTTGGAGGCATGATGCTGCTGATTTCATCTGAGCACTGTTGATGACGATATTTGTAAAAAACAACGAGGCCAGCAACAGTGCGACGATGTTGTAGGGAATCAAGCTTTGATGTCAAAGCTCGATCACCCACAATTCGTATAGCCCGCTTTTGAAGAATCCAAGAGGGACAAGATGGAAACAGAAGCACCACCAAAAACTTGACAACAGTACTTCATACCGGGACGAATATAGGACTTATAAACATGGAGCAATTGGTATAGAGTGAAATTTTTTTGCATCTATTTAGGAGGCCGAGTTTTCTAGACGCGCTTTTTGCGGAGCAGAGTAGGTGCAGAGTAGGTCATTTGAAACTGTGACCCCAATAAACGAATGGTCTTATAAATAAAATATCTTTGGGGAACTCGGTCTTTGATCTGGAAACAATCAACAGCTGTGTTTTGGTAGAGTCGAAATTGACCAGGTTTTGGTCACCCCAATCGGTGACTTTTTTTAGGTTTTTATTCACCTTTATTTTATGGCAGTGTCTCTCCGGGCAGGATTGATGCGTTCGTGCATTTTACCTTTTAAAGGAAGGGGTCCGAACGACTTGCAGAGTACTATCATCTGCAAAACTATTTATTGGGTTGATGGTGATTTTCAGCAATTCGTTGATATAAATCAAAAATAGGATTGGGGACAATTCTGAGCCTTGGGGTACCCCAGTGTTAATTAGTTTTGACTCAGACGAAAATACGTCTAAGGAGACCGAAATGTATCGGTTGGATAGAAAATTTTGAATAAGCTTCACAACATTGGAATGAAAACCATACGCAACGAGCTTGTTGATTAAGTTGGCATGCCAAACTCGATCGAATGCCTTGGAGATGTTTAAAGCGATAGCGTATGTTTCACCATCTTTATCAAGTATGCTGTTCCAACAGTGCGCTACATAGTTTAATAGATCGGTAGTTGAAATTGATGATTATACTCTGATTTAACTTAGATTCGCCGATGACGCTTCGCTTTTTTCCGAAACAATGAATGAATGGTTTGAATGAGATGATGAAGAGTCTTTTTCAAGAGTCAAAACAAGCTGGATTGACTCAAAATGTAATGAAAACAAAGATAATGAATAAACAAAATGTTGGCTCTTTTCAAATCGAAAACATTGAATACGACGCGGTTGAAGATTACGTATATTTGGGCCAAGTGCAATTTTTCAAAAACAGACAAGAAAAATAAATTGATGACCGTATATCAAATGGCGTTCGTTTTGGAGTTTAAAGAAGTTTTTCAAAAGTCAACTTCCAATTTACCACAGAAGATTATATGACTCTTGTATCCTTCCCGTGTTCAATTATGGCTCTCAAACATTGACTTTAACTGAAGATGATAAGAACAAACTAGCTGTTGCTCAGAGGAATATGGAGAGATGCTAAAGAAAAGAATATCATCAGACAAAATAAGCAATCAGAAGATCCGAAGAAAAACCAAAGTCAAAGACGTTGTATCTACCACGAATGAATTGAAATGGAACTGGGCTGGCCATGTTGCAAGGTACCCTCCAGACCGAATACCATCAATTATAGAGGCTCGGACACCAACAAGCAAGAGAAGTAGGGGTCAAACTAAAAGAATATGGAAGGATAGCATTGTTCAACATTCGAGCTGTTTTTGGCGACGAAAAGCAAAAGATCGAGAAAATTGGAAATTTTTGGGAACCTACTTTATTCAGTATTGATGATATATGGAAATGTTTTGACTTGCATTTTTTTTATTGAGATGATATGGGGAATTTTAATGTGTGTACGATGAAAGGGAAAATAGAAGAAGAAACAACTTACTGAAGATATTTTATCAACTGTTGGATTCAACATTAGAAAAATTACAAAGTGGAATGTAACAATCAAAATTTGGGGATATTGGTGGACAACTAAAAACTCGTATTTCATATGGTGGATTGCTAATGTGGTCACAAGGAGATACAAATAATTGTAAAAAGATTTAAAGTGGATCATCAACATATAAAATCTAAGCTTTTGATTTGATTTGTATAATTTTTGTTAGTTCTTTTGTTAAATTATTCTTTTTATTATTCAACCACGATTTTTTTTTTGTTCAAATTTGAAAAATAAAAGATTTCCCAATTCGGATTTCCATTTATTATTATATAATAAAAGTCCAATTCTTTCAAGGAGTGTAACATATCAGTCAATATTATACCGTAGTTTCAATCGCTTTAAATGTTGGTAATATGATTTTCCTTACAAATTATATATGGCAACTATACTATACAATTTCAAGTAAGTAGATCTAGGACAATAAAGCGATTTTTTCTGGACTAAAAAACATGACGTTTATTCTTCTCTAGACATATTTAGTAAAAATATTATGAGTAGTTTTGAGAAATGTTAAAAAAAAGACGTTGAAATTTAATCATTTTTTTCTCAATCTCGATTAAGTGCTTATGTTTGTACATATTTGCTGTTCGAATTAACATACATAATAGATACGAATTTATGTATCCATACTCATTTCTTAGAATACAACTAAATTTAGTTGTAATAGAAATTTATTGTAATAAATATTTTGGTTGGTTAAAAATAAAAAATGGTTTGGAAAAAATATTTAAATTTAAACTTAAGAAATAAAAAAAATCACCACTTACTTGATCTAACAAAATATTTTCAGGCTTTAAATCTCTATATATGATTCCTATACTATGTAAATGATTAAGAGCTAATGCCAATTCGGCTAGATAAAATTTAACATCTTCTTCTGTAAACATAACTTCCTTACTTAATCTTGTAAATAGATCACCACCTCTCAAAAAATCTAATATTAGATAAAGTTTACCAGGCGTTTGAAATGCATAATGTAATTTTACTATAAACGCATGACCAACATCCGCTAAAATATTTCTTTCATTCGTACTTCGCACACGATCTTTAACTTTAAGTGTTGCTTTTTTTAATACCTGAAAATATAAATAAATAATTATAAATAAAACATTTTTTATGTATTTTGAATCGAATTTTTCGACCTACTTTCATAGCATATAATGCACCAGCATCACGTCCTACTATTTTCCTAACTAAAAAAACTTTCCCAAAGGATCCTTCACCTAATACTTTAAGTAATTCGAATTGTGATGGATCAGCTTTATCGTGACCCTCTTTGACAACATCTTTTAGTTCAAATTCATGATCTTTCATATGAATATCTTCATGATTTGTAGAACTTGTATCACCATGCGATGAAGAATCATACGATTCGTCAACTACCATTTCTACATCGTCCTGCGATATCTGAAAAAAGTTATGGAAAAAAATTATTATTAAATTTGTACTTATGTTTGATATTATTTAATATTTTATCAAAAACCATGCAAAATTAGGATACAAAATAGGAGATGCTAATTTTTAAGCTAAAAATGAAACATAAGAAAAAATCAGAGATCGGCTATTATATTTGTTTTGATAATCAGTTTTCTTTCACTTGTTTCGTGGCCGTCACAATTTAAATTGGTTTTAGTCTGGAACGATCATACAATGTCAATGGAAAATAAGTGCGTTCGAGTGTCCGAAAAAATTTGTCCTGCTTTTTCACTCTCGTTCTGTTCTTTTTGTAACATGATCGCACACTACTTTTGTTGAATGAAGGCAAATTTTGGTTTGAATTCATTTCCTATGAAGAAAATAAAAAATTGAATCGAATTTCCATAATAATTCTAAGACCTTTTCACGGTTTTCATTTTAAAATCTAACGATTTCATGAAAACACAAATATAATTTAAATATTTACTATACTCATATTGAAATGGCAATATTGAAACAATGTCGGCGGATGTTGAAATTGTTACAATGCACTACATTTTTTGTAACGATTCTCATTACGATGTTTTCGCCAAAAACCCAGATGCCTTGAAATTTATTACATTCGTAAAATTTGGTTTTGAGACCTACTAAAAACAAATATTCTTCAAACATTTCTGTTTTTCCATTTTTTATGAACTAAGATTAGAGAGTAGAAAAGAAGGTTGTTTGCAGATAGACGTAATAAGAAAGATAAAAATAACAAGATTTCAAAATAAATATTTAATCAATTTTCAATTGTTAGCTTCCGATTCCGATTTATGAAAAAAAATCAGTTTTGATTTTTGTTCTATGCTGTTAATTCTAACGTTAAGATATTCAAGAAAAAACAGAGCATCAATATGTTTGCAATAGCAACGACTGCGTTGCAATGATAAGCTGATAACTGTAGAATTTGCAAAAATTTATAAACTCAAAAAAAAAAACTAAGTAAATTTTACAATTTTTTCATAAATATACAAATTTTTTTGTAAGTTTACCAAGAACATTGTATGTACATTACAAAAAAAATTTGTGTGTGTACTAGAGCACACAGGTAAGAAGTGAAACTTCTTTATGACATATCATTTTTCTACTATTTAGAACTTTACAGAAATTGGGTAGATAAGGCTTAGGAAAAAAACGCCGATTATTGATAACCAGTTGTTTGGTGAGTATATATCTCTTATACACTTCAATTCACCATGAACGTGAACACCGTGAACACCATGACCATCATGACCACCGTGACCACCATAACCACCACCATGACCACCGTGAACACCATTACCACCATAACTACGGTGACCACTATGACCACTATGACCACCATGACCACCATGACCACCGTGAACACCATGACCACCGTGAACACCATGACCACTATGACCACCGTGACCACCATAACCACTATGACCACCATGACCACCTTGACCACCATGACCACTGAACACCATGACCACCATGACCACCGTGACCACCATGATCACTATGAACACCATGAACACCGTGAACACCATGATCATCATGATCACCGTGACCACCATAACTACTATGACCACCATGAACACCATGACCATCATGACCACCGTGAACACCACGATCACCGTGACCACCATAACTACCATGACCACTATGACCACCGTGAACACCATGACCACCATGACCACCGTGACCACTATGACCACCATGACCACCGTGAACACCATTACCACCATAACCACTATGACCACCATGACCACCATACCCACCATGACCACCATGACCGCCATAACCATCATGACCACCGTGAACACCATGATTACTATGACCACCATGACCACCGTGACCACCATAACCACCATAAACACCATGACCACTATGACCACCATGACCACAATGCACACCATGACCACCATGACCACCGTGAACACCATTACCACTATGACCACCATGACCACTATTACCACCATGATTACCATGACCACCATGGCCACCATCTACAATCGACACATCCCACTCATATAAAATTTAGTACAATACTAAATAAATTAATAAAAATAAAATTATCAAAACCAAATTAACATTTATAAAAAAACAACATGGCGCGTAACCGAAAATCGTGACGATTTTTTTAAATTTTATGCTGCTTTAAAATTTCTCTCATACGCCGATAAAGAAGTTTCACTTCAAAAATTATTTGAAAAAACCAAAAATTTATTTGATTTACAAATTATTTTTGGATTTGAAGGAAAAAAATTGTAGTTTTATCAAAAAATTTTGTGTGTTGTATATTTATAAAAATTTTGTAAAAGTGACTTTTAGTTTTTTGAGTGTAGTTTTATTTATTTTTATTTAGCGTATGGTTTTTATGACACATTAAAAAATAAAACTTAAAATAGGTAGATTTTTCTATGAAAACTACCTAAAACAAAACATGAATACACATTAAATGAGCTTACAATCAATTTGATTGCGCGTCTTTTAGTTAAAAAGTAAAAAGTAAAATATTTGAACATTGGGCAAAAACAATGGTTTACGCAATGCCGCACAAACGTTTCAGCGTTTCATTAACGAAATTGTTCGGGATTTAGACTTCGTTTTCGTCTACATCGACGATATCTTAGTGGCATCGATAAATGAGGAACAACACAAACTCCATCTGGAACAACTCTTCCAGAAATTAAGCGAGTTTGGCGTTCACATAAAGAGTTCAAAATGTGTTTTTGGCGTAAATACTCTTGAATTCCTCAGCCACACGATAACTCCCAATGGTATTCTGCCTTCTCAAGAACGAATTAATGCCATTACGGAATTCCCAGCACCAACATCAATCAAACGTATTCAGCAATTCGTCGGTATGATAAATTATTATCACCGATTCATACCAAAACTAGCTGAAACACTAGCACCAATTCATACACACTTGGCTGCTTTACTGAAAAAGCCCAAGACTCCTAAAAATTTTACTTGGCCAAACGAATGTCAAGTCGCATTCACCAAGTTGAAAACTGAATTGGGAAATATAACGTTGTTAGTGCATCCACGTAACGATTCTGTATACAGTATCACTACGGATGCATCGAACATTGCTGTCGGAGCATTGCTACAGCAACGTAATAATGATTTTTGGGAACCACTGGGATTTTTCTCAAAGAAACTTTCAGACGCTGAAACTAAATATTCTGCATTCGATCGAGAGCTACTCGCAATTTACCTAGCTATAAAACACTTCAGTTATTTTGTCGAAGGTCGCGAATTCACAATTTACACCGACCATAAGCCTCTCACTCGTGCAATACAATCTAAAACGGAACGAAATCCAAGGCAATCTCGCTATTTAGATTTTATTAGTCAATTTACGTCTTACGATATCCAGTATGTGCAAGGTAAAGACAACACAGTCGCGGATGCATTATCTCGTGCATCCGACAACGAAACTGCATCAGTTGAGACTCACTTCAACGATAGCATCGTATCATCGCTGCACAAAAAGCAGACTTAGAACTTCAGAATTTATTTTCTGGTTCCGTATGTCACGCTAGTTCATCAATGAAACTAGAGCTTTTTAAACTTCCAGGATTCGAAATCGTCTGCGAAACATCAACGGGTAACAATCGTCCATACATCGCAGAACCATTACGCAAAACTGTCTTTAACACTTTACACAACTTGTCACATCCTGGTGTCAACGGTACTCGTAAATTGATTACAACTAGATATTTTTGGCCCAGTATTAATAAAGATATTAATCATTGGACAAAATCTTGTTTATCTTGTCAACGCTCTAAGGTCCAACGACACACAAAAAGTCCTACTGGACAATTCGAAATTCCACAATCTCGATTCGAACATATCCATATAGATATTGTAGGACCGCTTCCTCCTTCTAATGGATGTTCTTATATTTTAACTTGCGTTGATCGATTCACTCGATGGCCAGAAGCTTATACTATGTCTGACATGTCTGCTGCTACCATAGCCACGACATTTGTCAACAATTACGTATCACGATTCGGTGTTCCACTGCACATCACAACTGATCAGGGAACACAATTCGAGTCAAAACTTTTTTCTGAGTTAACGAAACTTTTAGGCTCTCATCGGATACGTACAACGGCCTACCATCCACAAGCGAATGGAATGGTAGAACGTTTTCATCGACAACTAAAAGCTGCACTTATGGCCAGAGGCAACACCACTCAGTGGAGCTCCGAAATACCAATAATTCTTCTAGGTATTCGAGCTACAGTGAAAGAAGATCTGAAGTGCTCACCCGCAGAACTTGTCTACGGACAAACACTCAAACTGCCCGGTGAATTCTTCGTTGAAAATCCTCTTTCACAGCTGCCAAGTCACGATACAGTCATTGATCAACTACGAAATACAATGCACAACTTAATTCCAACAGCTACACGACAAACCAAACAAAACGACATTTTTGTTCCGAAGTCGCTAGAAAACTGCGACTACGTTTTCGTTAGGGTTGATAGAGTGCGTATTGGTCTACAAACCCCATATGAAGGTCCATACAGAATCATACGACGTCTATGAAAACATTTCGTTATCGACATCAAAGGCAATACTGTCTCGATCAACAGATTGAAGCCAGCGTATGGTATCTTGTGTTCAGCTGATCGTTCACCAGCTTCTCGAACACACAAAGCTGTTCATTTCGAACAGACAAACTAAGCGGGGGCTTTCATCTACGAGCGGGGTACTGTAGTGGTTAATATATTTAAATCTAAATAATTAATCACTACAAAAACTTAAACGATCACACGATCAGTTAACGACCATACTCATGACATGAACCATCTGCTACTTAATCAGATTCACGCCACCCATATGATAAATTAATTAATTAATTTATTTAATCAATTCGAAATCGAAAATCCGATTTAGTTCAATGGAACTTTTTCCATCATTTTGGTTTGGCGGCAAGAAAAATAAAATATAATATAACACTTCACTTTTTATTCGGCCATTCGCGCGCAACAAACAAATTTGTTTTTACAATAACCTTTCGTTCAGTGCTTGTTAGAATAAATTATTAATCAATTAATTAGTTCTTGCATATGTTATTGTGATCTTAATATTATACAAAAACAAAATAAAATCGTTTGTGAATAAAGACAATTTATATTTAAGGATAAAACTATAGTGTTTATTACTTCAAAATCTAATCAGTGGGATCCACATTAGATCTCATCAGAACATTAGATGTTTACATCGAGTGAGTATGGTTATGTACATTAAAAAAATTCCAAAAATTTTTTCGTTATATAAACAGCGATTATATAAATTAAAAACTAATAACTAGGGCAACCAAAAATATGCACTAGCATGTTTTTTTAACAGCACTCAATTAAAAAATGATTAAGCTTGAAATCTGTTTCAGGTAAAACTAAGACTTTTAAGCCCTACTTGTTAGAGCATATTTTTGCATATTTTACTCTAAAATGCATATAAATGCATATTTCACCAAAAGTGCATATTTTTACATATTTTGCAAAATTATGACTTTATTTTAGCTTTAATACATATTTTTAGGGAATATTATTCCATACTTCACCAAACGTCCATATTTTTGCATATTTTCAAATAATTTTCAACTAGTTTTTTCTTTCCAGTTTTTTCTTTCAACCAGTTTTTTTCTAGATTGATGGTGACAATATGCACAAAAATATGAGCATCGAAAAATTGGGTATATTTTATCATCGCGGCATTAATATTTAGGCCCCTGTCTTTTGAAAATGGAACACCAGTGCCAAGACTTTGGTGTTTGCTGGACCTTTACAATATGTTTTCTGAGCATCTATAGGTCCTATCATCCTAAGGTCTTAGAACGGCTATAAAAAGCTGTTAATCCTAGTTTTGTTTTGTCCTAGTTTAAGCAGCTTAGTAATCGTATAAAAAATCTTACCGCTTGTTATGCCATTCAGATAGGTGTCATATGAAAGATTGAGCTTTTTGGCTGTTGACACATTACCGAAAATGTTTGTGTTGGGTTTTTTTTTTATTAATTAGTTAGACATGTTTAGCACACTAAATATGAAATATTCATTATTTAGACTCTTTGAATATCCGAAGATACCATGTCAACTATAAAGGAAGGAGATGAGTAAAATGGAAGGAATGGGGATATAGGGATAACCATACTAATTGTTTTAAATGATTATGGACATTTTCTTTAAATGCCTGAGGGGAAAATTCATCGGGAAATACAGAGGGAGGCATTGAGTTCCACAATTTGGCCACTTTATTAAAATAGTCGTTCTGGAAGGACACAGTTCTACAACGAGGTATTTGTACAACAAATACATGGGATAACTCGACAGCTCTTCTTTGTCGATTATACTGCGCACACGATGGAAGGATATTTTGAATTTCCTTAGAGGAGAATTCGCTAAAGTTATATTTATAGTAGATTGATAATTCAGCCACATTTCTTCTGTGCTGGAGTGAATCAAGCTGGTCCGTTAGTTCGGTAATACCAATCAACCGTATTGCTTTTCTCTGTACAGAGTCTAGACATTTTATTGTTGACTGACAAGCACCTTCCCAAACATGACAGCAGTACTCCATACATGGACGAATAAAAGACTTGAAGATTAGCAAAATTTGCTCGGGATTGAAATACTTTTTACATCGACTCAAGAATCCTAATTTTTGCATTGCAGATTTAGCGAGGTTGAACACATGTTTACTCCATTTCAGGTTATTTTGAATATCCACTCCAAGAAGTCTAACTGATTCAACCTCACGCAATTCCTCGTGGTTTATCTTAATAGGGAAATTTTTATGTCGCTCTATTCGTGAAAGACGGCATGATTTGGTTTTGGTTGGATTAAATGAAACAAGATTACGATCTCCCCATTCCATTATACGCTCCAGATCTTTGTTGATAGAATCAATTAGCAGCTCTCTATCAGTAGTAACTGCAGTATGAGATCGAAATCTAGGAGATGCATGTGATGCATGCAATGTGCTGTCATCAGCAAAACTATGGATTGGGTGCACTGTGGAAATAAGTAAGTCATTAATGTATAGAAGAAACAAGGTTGGTGAGAGTGCAGAACCTTGGGGAACCCCAGCATTGGTTGTGAAAATATTGGTGTGCGTTCCATCCCCTCAACTTAGAATTCCATAATTTGTAGAATCTCATCTATAAAAAAGACATAGTAACCTCCTAGAAATTGGAACTAGAACTCGGTTTTGTGGGGCAAGGGGTGGGAAGCGGTCGAGTGGAATGTCATGTAGAAGGTTGATTTTTTTAAGGAAGATTTTAATTATTTTATGTAATTTGAATAACCCTTGGTTTCGTATATTTCTGAAAATGCGTTATTTTTATTCTGTACCAGATTTAACACAGAATGTAATTCACCAATCAATTATATAAAATTCGCGCTAAAAGTAAATTGAATTTTAAACGAAAACCACCACTCTGAAATTTGTTGCTCTGTGTTTTGATGTGCTATAGACTGCAAATGGAAAACGAAATTTTCGTTGACTCGTTTAAGTGTCAAGAATAGTTTAATATTATAAAGCATTCCATTTGTTCGCTGTACGGACAAAGAAATCTCTCTGCATTCTTTCGCTATGACAGTGAGTGATCTCTACAGTTTAACTGTTTGGCATTTTTGTGAGCAATTATGATCTCGAGTAACTTAGGAAATAATTTGAATTTTTTCAATTCAAATGTGTGGTTGAATTTATTTCAGAGAAAACGCGGTTTTTCTCTTTTGCGTATTTCGGTTGTGATTCGAACTCTTATCCTTAGTAATGCCAATGAGTTCAGATCCTTTGGCAGTCGCGCTATTCACGAATGAATGATATTTCGAAGTTGAATCTTCAACAATTACATTATTTACTCAAGTTTAATTCTCAACTGATATTAGACTATTATCATTGAAAATATGTTTTTTGATGTAGCAAATTTTTTTAATTTTCTTTGATTCCATGCAAACATTTTGATGAAACTTACACAAATTATATATGGTATTGCGAAAAAATTGGAGCAGTCCATTTATATGCAGTTCTGGCAAAGAATCTTTTGGGGCCAAAGAGACATTCGGGGCCATGAGCAACAGTGTGAAGATGTTGTAGGAAATCAAGATTTGATCCTAACTTTTCGTCATCTATACAATTCGTATAGCATGTTTTTTAACGAACTCATAAAGAGCCAGGCAGGAGTGTACCAAACTTGACAACATTTATTTTTTTCACATCTATTGAGGAGATCAATTTTTTTAGAAGCGCTCTTTTTCATCGGCCTTTTGGGATCGTTACAGAGTAATTCATTGGAAATTGTGACTCACAATAAACAAATGCTTACACATAATAATTGAACCATCGTTATTGAATCAGCCTTCATTCTGCAAACAATCTGTCAGTAACTGTGTTTGGGTGGAGTTAAAATTGATCAACTTGTGGTCACAACATTTTTTAGGTTCTCGTTTTATTTACGACATGCATTTACATTACCATTTATTTGTTCATGCATTTACCCTTTGAAAATAGGAGAAAAATGACTTATGCAGTGTACTATCGTCTGCAAAACTATTTATTGATTTACTGCTGATTTCCAACAGTTCGTTGATGATATAAATATAATAGAATGATAGACAAAATTGTACCTTGGGCTATTGGTGTATAATTTGAAATATCACATTCCATTCCTTTTTTGATTACGAGCTACTTTCAATTGACCAATAGCATGAAAGAAAAATATTATATTTATAAAATTTGTGGAAGATTTTAGTTTAAGTCGCGAAAATTCTTTTGAAAATGTTTTTAGAATAATATGTGGGATAATGGTATGGAAACTTTGGTGATTTTAAACCGCCTTAAAAGTTTTTCAATCTTTTTCGGTTTGAAAGAAGTTCTTTCATATTAACTCCTGAAGACAAAATTTAGAGTACTTCTTTAGGAGTTTTAGTACGAATCACAGCGTTTTGCGAACAAATTATCTTTCCTTGCAGGGCCAGTGACGATTATTTCAGCGTCAATTTAATGCAAATATTTTTGTTGGGGTTTCATTTTTGAAACGAAAATTTATTAATTCCGAATTGAATGGTTTCGGCAAAGTTTTGAGCAGAAACATTCATTTACATCGTCGTTGTAAGAACAATAACGGATAAAATGGATAACTTTGCAAAATTTTGAAAATTTTTTTTGGTAACAATTTTTGAGAACGAAGAACTTTACGGGATTTTGGCAGTTTAGATTTTAGTAAAAAAAATTTAATTAACTGCTGTAATTAATAATTAATAGTTGTCAATATCTGCAGTACTACCATTACTGACACTCGTAATATCTCAGGTCTGCAGTATATGATAGCGGACAAAAGCTCAGATATATACCTCACTATCTCAGGTAAGCTAGTCCCGTAACTATGATCAAAGCACAGCGACCTCTTAGGAATTGAATTAAAAACAAAATTCTGAAAACATATACATTTCCATGTTTTCTTTCGGTTTTTAGAGCATATTTTAAATGCATAAAATAGTTTTTTTAGAGCATATTTTAAGCGCTTAAAATCGTTTTTATAGTGCATATTTTTGGTTGCCCTACTAATAACACTTGTAACACTTTTAATTTATATTAAAATGTTTCGCCAAGTGCCGACAGTCGACACGATTGAATTTATTAAACAGCGATTAATGAACTACGTTGGCTTAATTAACAATTTTTTAATATTACAAAGGTTTTCGTAATATTAATAAATTGTTCATTGAGTCAACGAAAAGTAGTTCATTAATCTCTGTTTATTAATACAAGAAACAATTTTATAAAATTTTTTTCTCTGTATGTATAATAGGAATTACAAAAGGCGTGACAAAAACTTTTTAAGACCTAGGACGCATATATTTTTTTAAAAATAGATAGCTAAACAAAATATTCCTCTCATCAAATAAAAAATTTGAAGCAATATAACCCAAGGATATAATATACATTTTTGTTATATGGGAAAGTGTATTTATATTACATTTAATAAATATTATAGTTATTCTATTTGTTTGCGTTATTAATCGCTGGCAGACCAAAATGAAAGAATTGAGGCTCAGAGAAAAAAAACAACATGAAAACGAACATTGACATTGAAAACTAGAGTAAAACATAAAATGACAAAATTTGTTTCACTGAATTAAATTCACACATCAGATTAGTACTTATTTAGTTATATTAGTTAACAAATTTTTATGTATTGATTTATAAGCTGTAATAGAATTGGTTAAGGACAATTATTTTTACTAAGGAGAAAAGGGAATGGAGTACGCGAGTTTTTCACACCCTTAGATTAAAAATTAAAGAAAATATATAAATCAACAAAAACTAATCCCTCCATCCGTAATTTTTAAAGATGATTAATTTCCAATGCTTAGCGTTGTAAGAAAAAAATAATTCTACTCTACTAATGATCATCAATTTTAAAGAATTAGGGTTCTTTGCACAAGTTGTGAAATCGAAAATAATCTCTCATCCTCATTTCCTCTTAATAACAAAGCAATAGGAAAATCAACAGATGAATAAACTCATTAGCTATATAACCTTTATAAAGGTAAACAATTTTAACTTTTCTAATTATACACAGCAACTAGAAACCAAATGTATTTTAATATATTTGTTCAAATTTCAAATAAAAAAAATATTGTTAAATTAAGTGGAAAAAAATCCTTAGAAAAGTTCAACTTTTCTTGTTTTCGGAAAATATACAGTGCGACCGAAAGGTATATTAAAATAAAATTTTATATTCATACTAATGCTAGTCGATGCTTTATGCTTAGTTATGGGTTATATTCGTTTGAAATACATATAAAATTTAGCATATGTATTAAGCAAAATTGAATTTACAATTCTAGTAAAAACATCATACGACCAAATTTAATACATTTTATTTAATCTATCATCCGCCCACATAAAAACAATTTTCCTGTAATTTTCTATTTATCACAAAACAAGGAAAATAAAAATAACAAGTAATAGAAAAGAAAAAACTGTTTTCCATTTAAAACATAAGCGAAATCCGAAATGGAAAACAAAGGAAAACGTGGGAGAAAATTTAACGACACCCTGAAAAAAAAAAATGAGAAAAATTGCGAGGTTATACCGTGCATATTAAAGAAATATCTAACGATGAACAACTTTTTCTAATATGTAATAAATATAAATAAAAAGAAATTAATGTCTTGAGTATAAATAAATAAATAAAGAAGGAAAATTAATGATTAACTTTATACTCTCATGTAGCGCCCTCTATTGTTTTTTATAATCTTATTTTTGTATTTGTTGTTTGCTTAAGTAATTGGAATTTTCCGTTTTCGTCAAAATCTGGATAAATTTAATGCTGACAGTTTCTAGTTGTCTTTGGATCTAAACAAGAATTTCCAATCAGAACATGTTAGGAAGAAATTGGATAATTGTAATACATTGGATAATAATAATAATAATATGCTTTAATTTATACTAAAATAATTCTAAGCATTATTTGCTGAGATTAGAAAAATTACTGAAATTAGAGAAATAAACTAGCTCGAATCCGGCTTGAGGGACCATGTTTAAATATTGAATATTGTTTGAATACTGTTGAGAATTCAATAATTAGCTTTTGCTGATTTATTTTTAATTGTCGCTCAAGCGACAAGTTTTGGATAAACATTAAACATAATCAAATATCCTTGAATTATCAAATCTGAATTTTGAAGTTCAATAGTTTCAATTTGGTTCTATCTAAGATTTGCAATACATATTTATATTTCAAAAGACTTTTTGATTAACAATTATTTCCCTTATGTGTATTAACAATTATCTATGCGGAATAAGATTCAAGGCATAAATTATTATTTATTCTGTAATTCGCCATTTTTATGGGAAGTTATTGGATTTAGGTCGATTTTCGAAATCGGAATTTTTATGATATCTTTCTGTTTCAAGGTCTTCTGAAGCTATTTAGACTGTTTTTAGATGGCAGTATGTATGTGTGTATGTAGGTACATATGTTTTTTGTAGGAAGATGAAAACTTTCAAAATACCTACCCGAGTTTCCAAGTGTTACACGCGGATGTTTGATGGGTAAAAACATCTCCCTTGCTTTTGTGGTCCTGTTGTATCCCCGCGGTACCACCAATTAAGGCATTAATTCGCAGGGCAGGTGTTGAGTGTAGTGCTCTCTTGATTATAATGTTATGTTGTCGTGGTTTTGCTGCGTAGAGTTGAGCATGGCTCTTTGTTCGTCTTTTCTCAGTCGTTTCATCATACTTGTGATGATCTCATTCGTTATGTCCCAGTTGTCTTTTGAGCTCAGCATATATTGCATGAGGCTATGAGGAGTGATTGACTCTCCAATATGCTGCTCAATAAGTCTTCGTGCGTTTGCAAACCTTCCGCATTCGATTAGCACGTTCTCAGCGTTCTCGCCTTATCCTCACAGAAGAGACAGTTTGGATTCGTTGTATAGGTACTTACGGAAACATCCATGGTACTGGATGGATCATCACAAAGGTCCATCGTCCGTTGGTGGAATATGATTGTCCATGTTGAAGTCTTCGCGTGTTCGTCGGTCACTATCATTTCGTGTTGCTATACGCAGAGCCGATACCTCTTTTGCTGCAATATCAATCGGCATCCTACTCGCAATAACATTTACAGCCGCATCAGACACCGTGTGAAACGCAAGACGTCTATAGGCCGTTTTGATAGGCCCATATGGGTGTCGCATACATCAATATTGTTATGCTAACGCTACCGAGAAGCTTTCTGATCGGTTGTCTAGGGCCACCAATGTTTGATATAAGCCTTGCAAGAGCAGCCCCAACTCGTTTGACTTTGTCACCAGCATACATAAGGTGGTCTTTAAAGTTGAGTCTTTGATCTAGAACGACTCCAATATACTTCAGGTGCTGGCCAGATGTTATGATCTGTCCACCAACTTGGATATCGATACTTTCCACCACTTTTCTGCTACTCATTAGCACGACTTCCGTTTTTTGATCGTCCATCTCTAGTCTTGTATTGCTCAGCCATGCTCTAACGCTGGTTATAGTCTGGTTAAAGTTGCTAATGATGTCCGTGATGTTCTTGGCTACAACTATGGCTGTGTCATCTGCATAGCCGGTAATCGTTGTTTGTTCCGGCACACGAAGTCTGAGAACACCATCGTACATGATGTTCCATAACAGTGATCCAAGGACCGATCCTTGGGGTGCTCCTACTATACTATATTTTACTTTTTAGGACCTGCTTTGGTATCATATACCAGAGTCCTTCCCGAGAAGTAGCTATGGCTATTATGTGTAACAGGTAGTCAGGTACGTGCAGTTGGGCTCTCAGGATTTGGTGTGTGTGTGTGTGTGTGTGTGTGTGTGTGGTGTGTGGTGTGTGTGTGTGTGTGTGTGTGTGTGTGTGTGTGTGTGTGTGTGTGTGTGTGTGTGTGTGTGTGTGTGTGTGTGTGTGTGTGTGTGTGTGTGTGTGTGTGTGTGTGTGTGTGTGTGTGTGGAACAAAGTTTCGTCAACGCTTTCTCAACAATTGATGGATGAATTTGAACGGAAATGGTAACAATCGATATATGTTGGCGTAACTTAGAGCTCAATCCTTTTCTATCGAAATTGGCTAATTTGCTTTTTTAGTGATTTTAGTTTTTAAAGAAATGTGTCAAAACAACATGTTATTTTCGTTAAGCAAACGCACAAGATCTTAATTAAGCTTTTGTATGAAAATGAGTAGCAAACTATATTAGACAAACCAATCAAAGAGAAGTGAGAGGATTGTCTGAACAACTGTTAATTGAAACTTCAATAACACGCCTTTCTGACATTCAGGTTTGTTTAAACTCATAGAGCATAAGGTTTTTGTAATATTTATAGTAATTTTGCAACTTCCGGTTTAATAGCTTTTTAACTTCCCTATATTGTTTTTGGGTCGATTTTAATAATTGGAATTTTTATGATATCTTTACGTTCAAAGACTTCCTTATGTATGTGTGTGTATATCGTTGTATGTCGTTCTAAGTTTGTCCAACGCTTTCTCAACAACAGAAGATCCGATTTCAACTGAAATAGTGAAAGTTATATACAATCGTTGCATCTTGGTGTAACTTGGAACCCAGTCTTTTTCTACCAAAATTGGTTCATTTGTGTTTTAGTGGTTTCCAAAAAACTGAAAATCATCCCTTGCAAATATCATGAGAATAAATAACGCTATCAAGGTCATTGACCTACCATTTTGTTTGTCATCATGTCAGTCATTTATAATGAATTTTTTTAAACAATTCTCTATTTAGTTTTTGGGTTTTTTAAGAAAATGTGAAAAAACTTTGTGTTATTTTCGTTACGCATGAGATCTTAATGTAACTTTGGTATGAAAATGAGTTTCAAACGCATCCGTTTACTGCATATCTGAGATATTTTCATTATTTGACAAACGGGTCAGGGGTAGTGAGTGAATCGCCTGAACAACTGTTTATTTGAAACTTCAATGACACTTAGTTTTGGGATTCATTTTTGTTGAAACTTAGAGTGTAAGTTTGTTTTTCTTTTTTATGGTTTTTTAAAAACAGTATAACTAGCCACAAAGCATAAATATGCTATACGGTGGCATACAAAATTACAAATTTAACTAAATAATATCTTTAACGCATGACGAATCTTTGGTAAAACGTTTCAGTTAATATGAGAAACAACCAATTATGGTGGTCGGTGTATATCAAACAAATACCGATTTTTTAACTGACCGAAATGTTAGGTCGACATTTTAATATCTTCACGTTTCAAGATCTCCTGGAGCTATCAAAACAATTTATTTTAGTTCGCAGTCTGAAGGTGTGTGTATTGTGTATGTGTGTGTAATTCTATTTAAATGCAAGTTATTACAATTGAATTGATGTATCGTAGTTTGTTTTAATATTTTTATTCTTTTTTTTTTGAACATAGAACTTAAATTCTATATATGGGCTATTATTTTGAAAACGCACATCGAAAAAAAATCGACTATTTCTAAAAAATCTGAAATTTTGATATATTGATATTGACGAAAGAAAAAACGTAATTTCTGGTTTTATTTTTTGAGTACTCTGAGTCGGAGTTATGCGCGGTTGAATTTTTGAGGCTTTTTCCCGTAGTTTTGGTAATGGTGTCAATGTTTTGTTAATAGGTCCATTCTCGCGTTATGCACGGAACATTCAGAGAATTTTAAACTCTCTCACAGAACAAAAAAATTAACCAAGGCTCACTTACTTTACTGATTATGGACAAGCAACATCAAACTAAAATTAACATGAAAAAAAATTAATTAAAATGTTTTTAAGAAGTTAAAATATTGATTTTTAAGCCCGTTATGCACGGGACACAGAAAAAATCTATTTCTTCACATAGTCATCAACATTTGAAAAACTCTGTGAGTTGAGCTTGAATAATTCCATAAGGCCTATATTATTTTAAAGCCAAATAACTAAATTATACTACAGTGTCTTTAAGTTTTTGACATATCCATTTAATTATTTTTAATTTAATTTTAGATTTTGTTATGCACGGGACAAAGCAAAGTTATGCACGGGACGCGTCTGAGTTTTCTATATTGTTAACGTAAATTATAGTAGTTTGCATTTACAATACATACATTTCTTTATTAGTACATACTATCAGGGCACATAATATAACATCATACATAAAATATTATTGTTTTCATTTAATTTAGTGCATTAAGAAAGCGTATTTTTGTTTGCATAAAACAGTTTCAAAACAACAATACTAGTCTTAAACTTATAACTGCAACCACAAATTTCAATTTAGTAATTACCAACAATTACATATGTGTAGTTAGCAGCACTCCATTTAAAGACTTATTTGTTACTAATTTTACTCTGAGGACAACAAACATCTGAGATTATATGGACAGATGGACCGTCTTTGGAGTTTAAGAATAGATATATGGTTTCTTTTTTAGAAGAACTTAGCAATAATTAGTATAAAAAGCCGTTCCATTGGAAATATTTCGCTACCTCCCACGAACAAAGGGGTAGTTGACGGAACTGGTGGAAGAGCGAAGTCAACTGTCAGGAGCTTGATATCCTCTAAAAAGGATACAGCTCCTGTTGCCAGATCAGCAGATGATTTTGCTCAACTAATTAAAATACACATGGCTTCTACCAAAGTGATGGTAATTTTGGAGAAAGATATTATAGAAAAATAATATGGGACCATGCTCCAAAAATTCCATGCATTTCAAAAATGGATATCATTAAGATATCTACAGCAAAGAGTTTTTCTTAAATGTACTCGCTGTTGTGGGAAAGCAAAGCAACTTAACTGCAAAAAAAGATGTTACCGTTTGAAATTGGGTCGTTGTAGTGTATGACGAGGTTTTATATGCAGGTGAAGTGGTTCAAATGATCAATGAAGAAATTCAAGTATCAGTTATGTAAAGACATGGAAACCGCTGGAAATGGCCAAAGAAAGAAGACAAACTACTATATAGATAGCCCTGACAACATAATTAAAATTATTAATCCTATTGTGGTGAATTCTCGAAGATTCCTTTAAATTCCCTGATTTCTCTTGAAATTGTATTATGCACGGGACATTATGTTTTAATTTACTATTTCTACCTTGTTTCATTATAAAGCAAATTTGTGGAAAACTAACAACAGCATAGGTAACAAAGTAAAACTAAAATTATTTGTAATTCAGTCACATAGTTATTTTAAAAAAATGAAAAATGTATGTTTTATGTTATGACGGGACAATTAATTCTTGTTCCATTTGTAAACGCTAATATGGTAAGTAAAAAATAAAATATTGATCATATTTAAGCTTTTTTCTATTAGTTAGAAGTATCTGTAGCACAATTTAATTATTGTTAAATAAATATAAATTATACATTTGAATTTTTACAACCTTCAAAATACCATCATTCAAAAATTGAAAAAAATAAAAGTTACATAACTCCACTTTCTTTGAAACAATTTCATGCAAAAAAATTTCCATGTGATAATGCTTTGTGGTTTCTGATAATTCAGAATGTTAACTGTGAGAAAACAAGGGCATTTTCTTTTTTTTTAAATTTTTTTTTTCAATGTGAAGGTTATATTTGGGAGAATGGCCCAATAGATCCCATAAATTTCATGCGATTAACGTATATTTTTGTAAATAAAGAGAAAAATGTTTGAATAATCAAAATGTGTAAGTTGGAAATTAATAATTTTTCTCTTTTCCGCTAGGTGGCGAGTTAAATCTTGGTTTACTTCAAAGCTCGTATCTCAAAAATCGTCATTTTTTTTTCTTTATTTTCACAAATTTTAAAGTAAACACATGCAGCTATGAAATTAAAAAATAAAAAGCGAGAGATTCCATATGGATTATTTTATACGATTTTTTAAAGTTTAGTATATGAAAAATTCACACGTGTTTTTACATCAAATTAATTATGCGTTACTAAATGTGAATCTAATATATTGAAAATTTTATATTCTATATGTTCTATTATATTCTTTCCGATCTATAATTTGCAGAAAAGAGCCAGTATACAGTTACCTTTGAATGGCCAAGCACAGGCATTAACAGTACTTGGCTATTTTTATTGGGCCATTACTGGAACCATAAATCGACCGATCTACGGTTTATAGAAAATAGCCAATACACTTTACTTTATATATGGTCTATGGCCCGTTAATGTTTAGCATTGATTGGATATTGTTATTGGGCTAGTACTGCAACCATGAATTTCCCGATTAATGTCATTCGGTTAAATACACTATAGTAATATCCATTTTGGAAATACATAGTTTGAAAATTTTTACCAATAGTTTGGTTATCGTTGTTCAGCTGAAAGACTATGATATTATTGATAATGTTGGTATGAGCTGTAAATTTTTTTTCATTAGACATTTCAATTTTATTTTAATTATTTTGTATTTAATTTATTTAAATTTACATATAATAATATTTTATATGTTTTTTAATAGTCCAGTCGTGGTTGCTAGTACTCGGTCATTGCTGCAATACTAGTCATTATTATTGGTCCGTTCTAAGTATTAAAATACTTTTATATTTTACGGATGGCTCAGAAATTCAATATAAAAATACGAAATATTTTATAAATCTTTGTAAACATATTGTTGATTTTAAAATACCTGCAGCATGGCATTTCTTTTCAACTGCACTTAGTAAGGGTCCATCGGATATAATTGGAAGCACACTTAAAAGAGAAGCCCGTAGAGCATCGCTTACAGGAGAGAAAATATCAACAGCAGGAGAAAATATCAACAGCAGGGGAAATATAGTCGAAAAAAATCAATCACGTATGAAATGTTCATATGTGTCTTCAGGAGCTATCGAACTATAGGAGCAATTTTTTCACGATTTTCGGACATTAAAACAATTAGTGAACCTCAAGGATCTCAGTATTTTTTACGGGATAACACTACACACGATAAAATAATTGCAAAAGTGTTTCCCTTTTCTGATAATCAAAAATATTTCAATTTAGAGGCCAAAAAAATATATAAATTAGTTTTTTAATGTATTTGTTTGTAATATTATTATTGTTTCATTAAATTATGATTTTTGTAGAAAAAACAAATTATTAATAATAGTCTCATGCCTATAGTTGTAAGTAAATCACAATCTTCGATCGTTGGAATCTCCAATTCTTATTCTCAATAAAAACCTGTTTTTCAATGAGTAATGCACAGAATATGTTTCAAATATAGTACAGATGTTAAAATATAAAATTTTCAATATATTAGATTCACATTTAGTAACGCATAAATAATTTGATGCAAAAACACATGTGAATTTTTCATATACTAAACTTTAAAAAATCGTATAAAAAAATCCATATGGAATCTCTCACTTTTTATATTTTAATTTCATAGCTGCATGTGTTTACTTTAAAATTTGTGAAAATAAAGAAAAAAAATGACGATTTTTGAGATATGAGCTTTGAAGTAAACCAAGGTTTAACTCGCCATCTAGCGGAAAAGAGAAAAATTATTAATTTCCAACTTACACATTTCGATTATTCAACTACTTTTCTCTTTATTTGCAAAAATATACGTACACAATACACAACGTATACGTACTCAATACACAACGTTTAACGCCGAAAAAACTCCTTCGCCTTCATGAAGTTCGTTCCTAGAATAACTTGATCCATAGTGTCTAGTCACAAACACTTCCTGTTGATACCGCTTAAATTTACTTCAACGATTCATTAGTTTTTTATTTTAGTCCTCTATTTATTGTTTGAAGCTTAAAAGTTGTAGTGACGCTTAAAAGTTTTTGCTGGTTCTATAGCTTCACAAATCAAAGTTTGAAACCTTACTTGTGAGAAAGGAAACGTTTTTTATTCTCAGATTCTTGTTGGTTAATCATTTCTGTTGTTAAATTTGTTTAAGTTTTAGCAACGCAGTATGAGCTTTAACTGATTTCCATTGAATAAAAAACCAAAATCTGCCATTTTTCCTGCTCATCGATATAGATTCTGCTCCTGAATATATAACGCAAATTCAACAAAGCGACTGACCGCTCCTGCTGCTAAATCCTGCGTACATTTCTTCACTATATACTTCTTTATCACAGAAAATGTTGATCACTGCTGCTTCGTCGGTTTTCCAAAATTCAGAAACTCAGTTTTTTAAAAACGTATATCAGTGAAAATGGCCACCAAATAACATTATAAACCTTCCACCGGAATACCTTTTATATAGGAATTTGTTTTAATTCAATTATAATAGTAGAGAGTATCCGGTAGTAACCCTCAGTAGAGAGTATCCGGTTGTAACCCTAGATGCTGGGTATACTTAGCTCCTGTGATTGATACTGATCCGTTCTACCTGTTCTTGGTATAGCATGAATACACAAAAATCGATTAATAAAACAAAAAGTTTCTTTCAAGTGAAGTAGGAAATTTGCTTATAAACATAAAAAAGTAAAAGTAAATAAAAAAATGTATCAATTTATTTTTTTATATTTGTTATCAGTAAATAGGTAGGGTATGCGTATTTGCGTTTATGGATATTGAATTGCTAAATCAAATATTGGTAGGTGCGCAATATAAATAAATACGCAAAGTATTTATATATATGTACGTATTTTGTTTATAAAAAATTGATTTTTATTGAATTTATTGATGTTATATCTGTACATGGTATGTTTTGACATCCAATTATTGCTTTGTACACCCAATTTAAATGAAACGAAAAATAAATTTGATATTTTTGGTTCAGAATAGTTTATTGTATAAGAGGAACGGAATGATACTAATATCCGACGAGTATTGAAGTTTGAAGTTTTTATTTTTCACATAACCATGGCAATCATTTGCTGAGCATGAAATAATTTGCGAATGGTTGTATTAAGCTCGAACTTTATATCTATTTGTCAACATTTTTATTTGTTAAGTGCAAGTTCTGAATTTGTTGAAATTTAAATGGTTTTTTATGACAATCGTTGTCATGACAACATTGAACTGTTTTTATTTCATTATGAACTAATACGTAATAAATTTGTTACGTTACTATTACCTAGGTGATTTCATGAACATAAATTAACAAATATGGAGGGGCTGAAATCTCACAGCTCTGAGATATCAAGACTTCGGTCTGGGTTAAGGATTTTGATATAGTTTTCGGCAAAAAACTTTTATGAGGACATGGTTTTTAGGTTTGGGCAGCGATGTATATCGAACATAACTTTTGTTTTATCTCTGTTGAGATATGTATTACAAAACTAACACGAAACATCAATACGTTGTCGGAAAATTATAACAGATCATAAATTAACATAATTTAGTGAAAAGATTACACAATCAGCAAACTACCCAAAAACCTCTCCATTTAGCGTTTCGAGAAAATATTACAAAATCACAAATTCATATTTCTTTCAAAATTCCAAAAATATTGTTAAATTAAATAAAATCAAACTTTTTTCAAAATTCTAAATATATTCCAAAAATTAGAATAAAATCAAAAATTTAAACTTTTTCTAAATTCCAATAATATTCCAAAAATTCTTATAAATTTAAACTTTTCCAAAATTCTAAAAATATTGCAAAAATTATTACGAAATCAAAAATTCAAGCTTTTTTCAAAATTTCAAAAATTATAATAAAATCAAAAATTTAAAATTTATCAAAATTCTAAAAATATTCCAAAAATTCTTACAAAATCAAAAAATGAAACTTTTTTCAAAATTCTAAATATATATATATATAAAATTCAAAAATTCTATTTTTTGCAAAATTCTTAAAAATATTGCAAAAATTATAGCAAAATCAAAAATTGAAACTTTTTTCAAAATTTCAAAAATATTCCAAAAATTAGAATAAAATCAAATATTTAAACTTTTTCTAAATTAAAATAATATTCCAAAAATTCTTAAAAATTCAAACTTTTTCCAAAATTCTAAAAATATTGCAAAAATTATTACAAAATCAAAAATTGAAATTTTTTTCAAAATTCCAAAAATTATAATAAAATCAAAAATTAAAAATTTTTCGAAATTCTAAAAATGTTCAAAAAATTCTTACAAAATCAAAAATTAAAACTTTTTCCAAAATTCTAAAAATATTGCAAAAATTATTACAAAATCAAGAATACAAACTTTTTTCAAAATTCCAAAAATATTTCAAAAACTATAACAAATTCAAAAATTTCCATGTCGAATTTCATTTTCAATAACATTTACGTCATAAAAACAGCTATAATTTTTTTATTCCAAAAAATTGGCTAAAAAAATAAATGAAATCATTTTTTGACTCACTTGACATTATTTTTTTGACAAAAAAAGATAAAATTTCATGTCATACAAACTATTAATTTTATTTTTTGTTTCTAAAAAGTTGGGAAAAATAAATAAAAACCTTTCTTTTGACACACTTGACAACATTTTTTTGGTAAACTTATAATGCCATAATTCTCAATAATAATAATAAAATTTCATTTCAAACAAACAATTAATTTTATTTTTTTCCAAAAAATTGGGTAAAAAATAAATAAAAATCTTTCTTTTGACATAATTTTTTTGACAAATGTATAATGCAATAATCTAGTTTTTGATCTCACATACCAATCCCTACCATCAAGATTTCTCCAAATTTAATGTTCCTACTCGTAATCACCTAAAATGAACGTTTTTTAAGCCAAAAATATGAAAATTTGCTGTTTTTGACACACTTAATGATTTTTTGAAACACTTCCGGTATAGTTATCCAACACAGCGTCCTTTCGGACCTGTCCCTTGAGTATACCTATTTTCAGAAAAAAAATTTTTTGAAATACCTCCAGCGGTTTTCCCTGCAGCGTAGGTAATGACGGACGGCCGGCCGACAGACAGACATACATTTTTTTTTTGCTTTTTTAGAACCAGTAGGTCCTAAAACGTCGAGAGATGCCAAAAAAAGTGGGGGTAAGAATTTCACTTTTGGCTCATGAATGTAATACGTATAGGTCTTTCAGACCGAAGTAATAATGAAACGAAAGCCGGATCAAAAGCGACAATCTCTAGTTTGGTCGTAAAAAATCTTATTTTGTTTGTTTGTTTCGTTAATTTTTTAAGAATTTTAGAGTCATAATAAATGACTTAAGCCGCAATTAGACTATTGCAGAACTCTGCAATATTCGTGCAATATTTGTGCAATGGTAGTGTAAACGGTTCGCAATATCATTGTCGATGAGAAACAAGAACATTGCAATATTCATTGCAGTCATTGCACGTTTCATGGCATTCCCAATGTAAACTCTCTGCAATGAAATATTGACAATGATTTTGGCAATGAGAAATATTGCAAACAGGTTTACAATATTATTGCTGTCATTGCAGACAATTTTGATGAAAATTTTTAAGTTTTGTTGTTGTGTCAATTTTTACAAAATAATTAAGTGTCGCTCAATTAAAAATTATTATATATAAAAATAATTTTAAAATAATTGTATTTTGTAGGTATATTTTAATTTTCTTATAAATATATTAGGAATATAGTGTATTTGCTATTAAAAAAATTAAGTCATATTAAATAACAATTAAAATATCGCACCCCAAATTAAATATCGCACCCCATTAAAATATCGAACCCCAAATTTGCATTCTAATAGAAATAAATAAAATTTATTGTTTTGTAATTTTACTAGCAACTGTTGTTTTAATACCTACCCTGCCGAATATTCTTGCAGGAAAATTATATAAAAATTATATAGGAGCTTACATGATCATGATCATTCTTTGTAGAGAATTAGGACAAGAAGTTTACAAGATCATACAAGATTTACATAGGATCTTTTATAGTTCATGTAAGATCCTAACAAAAATTCTTACAAGAATTTTTGCCAGGGTAGTTAGTTGAAGTTGTTTTATTTTAGGCTCTAATCCGAATAACAAAGGAGGTACTTCAAATTATACAGAACCTATAATTATTTTAAAACGTTTAGTTTTACACTCGTTTCTGCTAGACACAGGATATCACTCCTTTTTAAGTGAGGTAATAGTATTGACTATTAAACTGTAAACTACACGATTTCACGAACTAACATTTATATTTTTGTTTTTTTTTTTTGAAGAAAATGTCGGGATTTTGTATTTAATACAAAATTTTATACACTGAAAAAAAAATTTAAGTTAATGACAACCTCATCTCGAAGTTGGCAGTTGATTATTCATGCAAAGAAAAATTATTTGCAAACAATTTCACTGTGATTGGGACGGACAACTACACGATAATATTTTCCTAACAACAGAATGAGGTTTATTTAAAATATAAAGTGGTATATCCAATATTACAGTAGTTGAATAAAGATAATAACTATTTTCCTGAAAAATTTTTTTTTGGCCCTATATCATGAATTTTTCATTTTAAAGTTTAATTATTTGAGATTAATTGAACTATATTTTATTTTCACATAAATATTTCGTGTGATTGTCTCAACTTCATCGATTTATAATTGCAGAGTTGTTGAAGCTATTTCGTAATTTGATTCGCCACATGTGTGACCGCACTGTGAGGTTGAGACAATAGCATTTCGATTGGAAATAGGACATGTCTTTTTCAGTGTATAAAATATTTGAAATTAGTTAAATTTATATTTTTTATAGTTTTAAATTTGGAAACAAATTATACATATATTACTTGAATAAAAATTGAAATAAATATTTACCTGCAAGTACTCGTCTTTCAATTTTTCATAGATCGCATCGCATATTTCCTCAATTATATGCTGAATGGACGCTTTGGACATTTAAAAAAGGTACATGAGAGTACTGCATGAATCACCGGTGGCCAGAAAACGGAAGGTCACTGCCAATCTTTCGGCACCAGTAATTGCCTTTCGGAGATGCGTGTCTTTTTTTCGATGATTGGGCGAACCAAGTAGAGTAAATTATCCAAGACTTCTGCACTCATTCGCAAAAAATGTTGAATAGCTCAGGGTGATGTTCCCGCAACATTGTGTCCAATTTCCAGAAAAAACTAGACCCTCTATCCGCATACAATTCACGAACCCATTTTGTTCTGTATATTTTTGGTTTTGGTTCCTTTACGTCCATTAACAACAATTCATATACACACGTAATAACAGCACAAGCTAAACAACACAATTGTATTTTCCATCACAATATTTCATCCAATAACTAAAATTGTGAAAAAGGCAAAAGAACAATTTATGGTTTTTGTAAACGCGTACACACTAAATAATGACAGCACGACGACACCTAAACATATTTTTAATTTTTCTAGTTGAAAAAAACAATACAGTTTACAGATATCCACCTGTATGAAAACAACGACAACTGCAATGATATTTGCAATGAGTTTTTGACAAAAATATTGCAATAGTGTAAACAGTAAAAAATTCATTGCAGAAAAGTTTAGCAATGAAGTCATTGCAAACCATTGCAATGAATCCGCAATGACATTGCCGCAATAATATTGTACTAAAATGCGTATAGTGTAAACCATTGCATGTTTCATTGCTCATTGCAGTCATTGTTCATTGCACAATTCTGCAATAGTGTAAAGGCGGCTTTAGTTATCAAATGAGGATTAAGTTTTTACAAATATTTTTGCGATATAAGTAGACCTTTAAGTAAGTTACACACCTTCTTGTACCAAGCTGTTAAAGTTCTATATATTTGCGTGTTTAATTAATAGGATTGGTTATTGGATTGAAAAATTGGTACCTCACACCAATAATGTGAGTAGCAGAATTTTTTCAGACTGGATTTTAACATGCTAATTGTGATCTGTGAATGATGTTATTCCCAAAAAAAATAAAAAATTGCGTGGTGAATATAAATTTTTTCTGATTGGATGGGTAATAATACTATTACAGACCACAGTTTGTATGTGAAAATACAACTTTATTCTTAGTTTGATTAAGTCCTTTGAAAAAAAATTCTCATATCAACAGTCTTTCCTGTTTTTCCTAGGATGAATCCTAAATAAACACACGAGTACAATATATCAACAGTTGAAAGCAAAAAGCAGTATTAAAAAATTATTTCATCGCAATAATGTAGTACATACATTACATATAAACAAAAATAACAAAAAAATGCGTAGGATTCGAACAAAAAGAAAATAGATTTTCCCAGGATTTCAATACAAGGCAAATTACAAAGCAATTGAATGACGTGATAAAAAAGAATAATATTAATAACCTTAAATAGTCGGTTTAACATTAATTTCGAATTTTAACCATTATTAATGAAGTCACAATCACCATTAATATTGTATTTAAATTTAAATAAAATTTTCCACAAAAAGCTTTTATGCGATTGAAATAATATTTAAATTTTGGTTTTCATGGCTTTTTGGTGTTTTTGTATTGCTTCGGATTGTTAGTGTGTTATTATTTCAACAATATTTCTCTCAAGTCAATGTTCGACAGTTATACATCGTGGGTGGAAATTATATACAGAAAGTGTGTACAATTATTATAAAATAAATTTGAAAAAAAGCTCAACAGAATATGAAAAATAATCAAATAAAACCGCTTTGTTTCTATAGACAGATATAATAGATTTCTATATCAGAAGGGGATGATATAGCAGAATGTAATTTTTTCTTTCTATTTTAAGTTATCTCTTGAGATAGAATTTTATTTTTATTTTGATGATGGTTTTGTTCACTAATCAAATTTAGGGGGTTAATGTGAGTTAATTATAATGGTGTTATTATAACTATTTATTCAATTTGCGACGTTATGTATTTTATGTTAGAGAATCATTTTAAATACTTTTTAGGATATTGTTACGATTCTACATAAAGGCAAATTTGAAGTAAGGTTGGAAAAACGGAACAATATATACGCTGGCCCGGTTTGGTTTAATTCCGAAATTATTCAAGACATAATCTATCCAAATATTTCTAAAAAATATTTTTGGTGTAGATAAAAAATACAAACATGAGAGCGCCATATATATTTATACCATTTGCATATCATGTACATTAAGTTTTGGTTTTAGATTATAATATTACACAAATTTGAAGAATAGTTAAGCATAATTTCGAAATTTGATACTGTTGTGAATATTAGCTGATCCGTCTAGTATTGTTTTTTTTTAAATTTTTCGTTTCCAAATAATTAATCACTAAACGAACAGAATTTGAAAAACACAAACACAAAAAATATTCTTTTTGCATAAAATATAAACGGCATTGCGCTTACATCCACGCAAACGCTAAAGAAGATGAGCAACAGATGCCTGTGTTAGGATTACCAAATAAATAAGTAAAAACCATTTATTATATTTATGTGCATGTTTTATAAACAAAGATTTTTTAAAAAATATTTTCTACTATATAGCGACTAGCCGCTAGCGAGGATGAATTAGTCACAGTCACAGTTGCAAGTTGCAAAATATTGAAATGGCAGTTGCTAAGAATTAATAAAACGGTTAAATTTTCTTATGGTAATGCTAGAGGCATTTTTGATTTATAATTTAGGAATCGAATCAGAAGAAGATTAAGGGGAAATAGTCCAAATGAGAAAATAAGTTTAGTTATGGTGGAGTCGACTACTATTTGATCTACTGAATCATAACATGTAGGGTGCCAGAGTGGCACCCTTGGACAACTTTAAATATTGAAGGTCAAAGTTCAAGGAGTCCAAAAAACCGAAACTACCCATTTTATTGCGAATGAAAGGTAGTCGTTGATCAAAATCCAGTATTTGTAGGTTAATGAATGTTTATGATGTGAATACTACGTATACTATATACTTTGCAAAACTGCAAGATAGTGGCGATCCAATTCAACATAAAATATGTTTTATAACGATTAAAATAAGTAACAAATAGGAAGTCTGTATTTTTTTGAACTTTAATTAAAAATCACAGAATATTTTAGAAAGGTAAAGACTACATAATGCATAACAAATTACAGAATATTCAAACTTAGAAGTAGACATTTCATAGTCACTGTCATCAAGTTGAGCTTCAGGAGTTTTTAAATTGCCACACAGTTATAGCCGCCTTTGTACGCGCAAAATTCTTTATTTTATTTCTTGTCGTAATTTGAAGTACAAGTACGTCCTTAAATGACGTTTATAATTATAAGGTCGTCGGTTTATGTTTTTTTCTGAAGGCGTGATCTCTACAGCTAGACAAAAAAAACGATTACCAGGGCAAGGAAACCTTCGAATCCGAGCACCCCATCCCATAGTATCAAATCCCTGTCAATCTTATACGGAGACCATAACCTCTTATCAACCACCAAGGACGACCAACTAGCAGTAGATTCAAATAGTTCCTCATTCATTTTTCTCTGCTGAATCTTTACCTGATCAACCATACGTAAAAGCTAAACGTAATCCTGACCTAATAGCAGCAATAAACCAACGACCCTATAATTATAAACGTCATTTGACGACGCGTTTGTGCTTTAAATCACGAAACGAAATAAAATTAAACATCTTGTCTTCAATCATTACTGCTAGCTGGCCAGAGAACCGACCATATGCTAAATTTATGATCAACGGTGAAGAATATACAAGCTTGTTAGATAGCGGTGCAAATTGCAACCATTAGTACTTTGGAGGGCTGTTCCGGAATTATTAATGCAGGACACTTCTGGGAAATTTCATAATTTGCCCTCTTTGTTAAACACGGCTAGTGGTCAGTGTCAGAGGATTTTCGGACATGCCAACGCAGAAATCTAATTTAATGGACGCAAGCATCAAATTAAATTATACATTGTCCCAGCTCCTTAGAGCGGACACTTTACCTCGCTATCTATTTTTGGAGCTTATTAGGGATTACCCCAAGTATAACAATGAGTCTAAAAAAAAACAAGAAAGACCCTCAACTGCACATGGCCCCTCACTGACATGACTACATCTAAAACTTTTCAGCAATTCTGGTGGTGCCAATCCTTTATTACATGGGAGTTAAATGGGTACCAAAGAGTGTGTTGCTTCATTATTTGCCCATCTATTGATGGGCTAGGGATCAGCTGGCTTCAGAGGTGAAGGGCACGAAGATGCTGCTGCGTTCCAAGTGGAAGCTTGCAATTGGCGGAGGACAAATATCTCTGTTGTCAGAGAGTTTCTTAATTTTAGGAGGATTTTTTTGGATAACCTCACTTTGAATCGAACATCTGACATTTTGTGAACTTCCGTCTTGTAGCTGTAAAAATGTGCAATGAAGCTTGTGCAATGAAGATTCTACACAATCCCTAACTGCTTAATTTCAATACCAGATCTAAGGTCTTGTACAGCTTTATACTTTCCAATTCCAAAAAACTTTGAAGTGGTTTTACAGCCAGTGAGACAATTTACTGCTTACAATAAGTTTGTTTACGTTCCTAGATCGTGAACTGTTGTTGCTACATTTGAAAATTTAACCTTGTCAACAAACTTCATACACATAGCGCATTTAAGATTTAGCTTTTTGTAGAAGGAAGGAAGGTACTAGCTGAACAAAAATGTCGGTCTCATCAGACAAAATCTTGATATTCTTCGTTGCACACCTTGACAGACACCTTGCCTGCTGTACAATTATAACGTCTGCTTCTTCATAGCGAGTCCAAGTCTCAGCGAGGAATTACAACGCCAGGAGTTTATAGTTCAGTTGGGATTGTATCATTAGCATGTAATGACCAACTTGTGTGAAAGAGAACTCACTATGTTGCAATAGTTGCTTCCAAATCATGTTAGTTAGTTGTATTTTATTGTATCAATTGGCCAATATATACTGTTGCGACTTAGGAAGGGTGTGTCTGCTCTTAGTTGCATGGAAGTATTGATAACTCCTAGTTTTGATGAGTTGCACTCTTTGAACTGTACTCGAAGTACCTATAAAATACAAGGTATTTGTCCTGTTCTGCAACATGTTTCATGATTACATTAGCAAAATCAGTTTGTATGGTGCCAACCTTTGTTTAATGCACATACCACAAAAGAGCAGAAATATTTGTAAACAATGCATTTAAAAATTCCCCCCTCGAGAAGCGCTGAGAGGTGAGATTCATGTCCCCAAACTCCTCAAATAGTGCTGATGGAACTGTTGACAATTCATAACCTAACAAATTTGGCAGGCTGCATATTTCAACATTACGTGTAATCAGTTGTAGGGCGAGTGCATAGATAGCCTCTGTTATAGACACTCGTTTGTTGTACCAACGTATTTTTCTTTTCATTTGACAAAGTGACATATTCCTTTCTCAAAGCAACATAAAATCCTTTTCAGCAGTGATTCCTCAAACTTTTGTCGCTGGTATTATCAGAGGCATACGACATCATCCACATTTACTTTCGTGTTTCCAATACGGCCACTATGTATATTAACAATACTAGCAGGGTGGTTTGGAATGACCGAAAGGTTTATAGTTTATACATGTTTTATGTTTTTTTTTCCTATTTTCTGCCTATCTTCTTCATTACATTTAATTCATGCTGCACTTTCCCTCTGTGTGTGACGGATGCAATTTCTTTGATTCTTTGCCATCTACCCTATCTTGTACATCTTTTGATAGCTGACAGCAAACCTGCAATTATAGTGTTCACTTCTTTACCGTGTTTGGTTGCAACGTTATAGCTTTTATTCCACCATGAATTTTACCAAAGCGCATAGTTTTTGTTTCAATTAGAATGTCTGTTCATATGCCATTCCATATCCCAGGACTATTATTGACTACGTGCTCACCATTTAGGGATGCACAAGTCTACTCAGAAGCAAACAAATAAATAAATAAATAAAATAAAACTTTAAATATTTATTAAACTACAAATATGTTATTTTGGTAATCCGACTGCTTTTTACTCCCCATAAAATGGGTTGTTTTTGTGAACTTTGAACCCGTTAATTTTGACCTTGAAGTTACCCAAGGGTGCCACTCTGCATATTATGATTCAGCATATCAAATAGTACTAGAATCAGTCATAAAATTTTAGTTGTACCCTATTTCAGGGTCACATGGCTTGGAGACCGGACTAATATATTTATTAAATTGAAGAAGAAGACCAATTCGAAAAGTAAAATCGGGACAACACACATTTTTTGATCTGAATCGGAGGTTTATTTTTAAATGCTTGGATAGAATTAAGATATATGTATACCAAAAACGGAGGAATATCGTTTAAATATTGTCACGTTTTTCTATCTTCCTTCGAATTGGCCTTACTTTCAATTATACGATACACGTAATTCCTCAAATCTCCTTCTGGATTCGATCACTGATTAGTAAACAAAACTATACAGCAAACTCTATTTCTATAATTTTCCAATAGCTTCAGAAGCTTCAACGTTTGATTGTAGAAATTTTCAGAATAACACATCATTATACCTATATTTACACGGTTTTATGTTCATGATACAGCATTTCTTTTAAAATTAAATTTCACTTAAAATCGCATTCCAGTTAAACTGTTTACACTATCGCAGTCTAATTTAAATTAAACTCTCATTTTGCAAGACGAATTCCTTAAATATAATTCTGCTTAATTTCTCGATTAAGTATTCGAGGTCAATTTTTTTACAAAGAAATCTCGAGAAATTCTAAGAATATGATCGATGTCATTATTTTGCTTTTATTTTATTTCATGATTTCGTTTTCTTCGATCCTTCTTGGAAGTTACAACAGATGTTAAGATGTAATGTTGTATAGGGTGAATTGAGGTTGAATACAATTTTATTTTATATTTCATTGCGATTATGTAGAATCGTAATAAAATATTTTACAGTGCGATAGTTTTAAAGAAATTAGTGAGATCAGGGTATTTTTTGTTAAACAGAGGCTCGTCCCTAACCTTCGGCTTTAAATTAATATAAATTTAGATTTCGGAAAAAATTTATCCTGTATTCACATGTGTAAGAAATTGCATGGCTCTACAGTTTAAAATATTTCTTCAAATTCAAAACATGAATTGTATTAAAATGTTATGATCCAAACAGACGATAAATCGCTCTACAGTTTTAGAGTAAACCTCTCCTTCGTTTTTATTACTCGGTGAAGCCTACGAACAAATATTTTCAGAAAGCATTTTTGGTCTAGCTCAACAAATTCGATTGTGGGAGTGTCGCTAATTTTCTTTATATCATATTTTAAGTTTTTTGTTTGAATAACGTACTTATGTGAGTTTGGACCATTCTGCTAGGTGGCCTCTTGTGCCAAAGAAAAAAATAAATGTTTTCGTATAACGCGAATCGATCCGAAAGAAAGGGTAGCGGAAAGGTAGCGAAATCCGAAATTCAACGTCCCCGCCGTGCTACCTGGGTAATGCTGACAGAATTAGGTAGGTGTATCCGAGACAGACAGAGTAAACACTGTCTAGTCAATGATGCTACATTATACGGCGTCAACTCATGCGTCTGTTCTCCATGTTGGAAGCGGCTTGGAACAGGCGTCTGTTTTGAATTAAGCAGCTTGCTATATAAGCGTTAAAAAAATTTTTCTGATAACCTTAAAAGAACGGATCCATTCATGAAAATTTGGGTTAGGCTTGAGGTTAACACCTTCACCCTGGAAAAAAACTTTTTTAAAAGTAGAAATCAGAAAGAGAATAAAAGATCCGGATATCAAAATAGAATTTTACCTGGACGTGAAAAAGGACCAGACTACCGAATCGGAATGTGCGCCTTAGTTCAGCCTTAGCGCTTCTGATGCTCTATTAAGTCAAAAAACAGAGGATAAGAGGTATACGATGGATATCATAGCTCTGCAAGAAATTAGACAGCTAATAATCGGCAAACAAGATTTGGATAGTTACTCTTTATATTGTAGTGGTCATCTTTCTCGAAGAGAATTTGGTGCTGGTTTTCTTGTCGTTGCACGCATACAAGAAGCCGTGATGAAATTCATCCCGATCAATGAGAGGATTTTCTACTTACCAGTACGCGGTATATGCAACAATATTTCTCTTATTGGCGTGCATGCACCCACTGAAGCTAAGACCGTCGACGAGAAGGTTACGTTTTACATAGCGAGAAAGTTACGTTCCGCCAACATGCGACTTCATTATGTTTCTTTGTGACTTTAAATCACTTGGTTTTGCCGATATGCGTATTTTATTATATATATAATAGCTATTGAATTTTAAGTCCGATTTATATAAATTTAATTAACAGATTGAAGTCCCTAAGGTTTTTGTGCAAATTCAATTTGTCGCATAATAAAAGACTGTTTAGTATTTAATGAGTTCTAAGCTTTAGTAATAAATGAAAACTTTTTTGCGCATGTACCTACGCTCGCAATATATATCGGTCTGTATAGGTAAGATAAAAACGGAATAAAATTCTACAGTAAACACTAAAAACAAAAATTTAAGAAGGACTTAAATGAAGAGAATAAAAAATTTATTGGTGATTACCTAATCACATGTAATAATATAAATAAACACAATAAATTGATCTGTTTTGGGTAAATACTATATATACTTTATGTTCTAATTTATTTCGTTAGACAGATCACGTAACAAAGCAATTAGAAAACATTCACAACATAAATCCTTTTACGTTTTTGTTATTTTTTGTAGGAAATAGTGCAATAAATTTAATTTTTTGCCCTGTCGAAACTGAAACTTCTTTTAATTTTTTGTTGAAACATTTCCCGCTGATAATAACCCCTTGACGAGCTGGAATTTAACTAAAATCTTGTAACTTGTTCAATCAAATATGTTGAAAGCAATAAAATGCAATTATATTTATTTCTGTTCTAATACTTTCATTGAACAATATTAATAACATAAGCATTATGAAGTTCAAATGACAATTTGTGAATCGTGAATCCCTTTATTTTATATTAAAATAATTTAATCCAATAAATACAAAAAATTCTATTTTATATAAACTTTATTGTGAGCAGTGACAAATCTATTTTAAATAAATTTCATTCAAGAAAAGAATCCATAAAAATGTTGGAAATTTTTTTTATTTTAAGAAATTCTAGAAAATTCATTTATTTCTTAAATAGAAAAATAAGATAAACCGGACGAAGAAAAAAAAAATTTTTTTTCTATAACAAATTTAGAAAGAAAATTTATTTGCAAATTTGTTATATGAGTTTCAAACATGTTTTTGTAATTTGTTATATAATTTAGAATTTTTTAAAATTTACCAATTTCAACCAATAATTGAAAGCATAAAAATAAATTGGAACGATGCTGGGAGTTAGTTATTGGATATTAGAAAATTTTATTTGTTGAAGAAGTCTTGTTCCTGAGATTGGTTTAATGCAGCTGTAATAATCTACAAATGTATCTTTGCTTATAGGAATAAGAGAAAAATCAAAGAAAACTCAAAACAAACTAGAGATGTGACTTTGAGAGACACTTTAAGAACTGTCCAGTGCCCACTACACACAAATCATCAATAATAATGAGCAATTTCACGAAGATTCAACATCGTTTTGACTTGACCCCTTTTAATTTTGATTATTTTTTGTTTATAGATAGTCTTTGATAAATAAAAAATACAAGTTCTCTTAGAATTTTTTTTTTCGACCAGGGGTCTTCACAGGGTGCCCCTCAATTTTTGTTATATTGTGATGTGAGTGCATTTTGACGAGCGATTGTAAAAAAACTACTCAATCGATTTTCATAAATGATATGTCGTTGAATAGGTATTAGTATTATTAAGTTTTTAAAAATGTACACTGTTAATTTTTTGAAATAATTTTTAACGGTGTAACATAAGAAAAAAATGGTGTAATTGAAAAAAAGATGGCATTAACTTTTTTTTTTTTTTTTTTTTTAAACTAAATTGAAGCTTCTTTTATATCTAACAACTTGTGAAAGTTTAGGACTAGCATCATTTTTTGTTTTAGAGATAAAATTCGTTGTGCATATGACTGTCGGGAATCAGTTTTTTTTGTTCTGAAGAAAAATTATAAAAATGGCGATTTTTAGATTCAGATTTTTTTTTTATGTTAAATATCAAATATTTTATTATTAAATGAACTTTTTAAAAAGCAATTTCAGTCAAGTTCAGCAAAATTTTGCGACATTTTGACTCGACCCTTTTTAATTTGGTCTATTTTGGTATATTCGGTTTATAGATAGCCTTTGATAAATGAAAAATACGGCTTTCAAAAAATTGAAATAAATTTCAATTACACCATTTTTTTCTTATGTTACACCGTTAAAAGTTATTTCAAAAAATTAACAGTGTACATTTTTAAAAACTTTGTTCTAATACCTATTCAACGACATATCATTTATGAAAATCGATTGAAAATTAAAAGGGGTCAAGTCAAAACGATGTTGAATCTTCGTGAAATTGCTCTAATAATTATTTTAAATTAAATTGTATCTAAAACTCCAGAGAAATATTACTACTGCAGGTTGTTTCAACGTAGTCCGAACATTATTGAGATCGCCAGATAAAGGATATCATATTTGATTAGACTTAATCAGATAAAAATCATATTAACTAAAAAGAAATAATAATAAATATTAATTAAGTTAAACTAAATAGGAAAAAATTGAAAATTCAAATAAAATAGAAAATAGAAAAGTATTAAAAAAATAATTGGAATTAAAAAAATATTAAAGAAATTCTGTAAAATTAATCGTATTATATTTTTGTTATTCATTAAACCATGATTCTCACGATGCCATAAAAAAGTCAGAAACCATTTCACTAATTTTGTACAAAATAATAAAAATTATGGAAATATGATGACAACAAATCGATTGTGATGTCAATATGAGATTGATGGCAATTTTTTATTAAAGAGGTCGTTCTAAATTTTATCAGTCTGACAGCGGGAGACTCAGACAGTTATACATATTATTGTATAAAGACTAGACTAGACAATACATATCAATGGTACGAATCCAGTCAAATACAATGCATTTTTCTGAGATCAGAATTACAGAGCCGATTTAGATACTAAGTTTTGGGATTGGGTAGTACAATTCTTAGTATATAGGGTGACATAGTCATAAAAACATTTACAAAGATTTAGTAAAAAAATGTAAAAAAAATATTTTACCGAAAGTAACAAACCGGAAGTTGATATGCAAAGCTTTAGAAAAACACATCAGAAGCTTGTTTATATAGTTTCAAAAAAAATCTACACTTCCAAATAATTTGGAATTGGTTGGTTTTATTGGTTATCGCTTCTTCCGCAGAGCAGTGACATAAAACAACTTTAAACTATAGTTAATCATCTCGCTTTATACTTTTTAAAAAAAACCTTATACAACATAAAAGATGTTGCTATGCAAGCTATGTCACTTGGACACGTAAAATCCAATCCATAGCAACCTACCATTAAGTACAAAAATATATTTGTTTTTGTTCTTTCTAATCCAACCTACCCATCTTTTAAACTTTGATGTCGAACATCAAGTTATTTTTGTGTTTCCCAGCTTTACCATGGAATTTAAAGAATAATCTTTCCTATTTCTTGTTACGAATCAAAAAAAAAATAATAAGAATTCAATCTTTATTTATATAGACAAACTTACATACACAACAAAAAATTAGTTAGAATGAAAAACAAATTGAAGAAAACAACAACCTGTTGTGGTGTTTATCATGGAAATATATAAATTCAAACATTTTATAAATTTGTATAAGAAAGAAAGAAAATTATTCATTCATTTTTTATTTTCTTTTTTATAGATTTTCATTTTCTTTTAAATATATAATGTGTTTTCTTTCACTATCATATACTTTGGATTGTTTTAGAAAATTGGTTTGATTCGTTTTTATTAACCATAATGTGTTTTTTGCAGATTTTTGTTAAATTTCGTTTTGCTAATAGTTTTTATAAGGTTAAGACTTCAGTTATGTTTAACCTAAAAAATCACCAAAAGATTATGGTTTCCCAACAACAGATGCTAGGATAATCGTTAGATGAAAATGGACATTTGAATCGCTATTACAGTTTTAACGATTTGTTGAAATGATACCGTTAAATTAGATTTAATAATTATGTTTTGTCAACCACAAATGGCAACCAAAAGAACTGAAAAAATAGAAAATATCAAATAATTACGTAATCAATTAACAACTTGATATACTCGTTGACAATATTCAAACTTTTTTGCTTGCCCGAAAAAACTTGTCTGTTTCCTCTTTTAAAACTTTTATTATTATCAGTTTTAATTTTCCTTTACTTAGTTAATTCCTCAGAGAATAAAGTTAAATCAATAATTCTATACAGATGAATAAACAAGAATTATGTGTGGTCGAACAAATACTTTGAAGTTTGGAAGGAAATCGATGGAATGGAAAGGGTTAGGTGAAAAATTATTTCTTTTAATGAACTAGATAACGCGATTACGCTACAAACACTAAACAGATGATTTCAGCGTGTTTATAAACTTTGATCTATTGAGTGGACAGTTGAGTTATAATTTTGATGGGCCATCGCCAGGAATATTTTTCTACAATATGATTTTGTATCTACCATTAGTCTTATACTCCATCAACCAGTGGTTTTAATGTTAGTAATTTTATTTTTTAAAATCGTTAATTTAAAATAATATAGGTGCATGAGGTAAAAGTTCGAACCTAGAGGTTTTAATTATAGATGTATAGTTATCATTAAGAATTATTTATGTTATTACTTATTACATCTATCATCAATGCTTTTAGTATACGATATTCTAGAAATGCGCAAAAACTCTTGGTAAGCCCAGAGCAGGAATCAACATTGAATCCAGTATCCATTATCGGTGAGTATGTGCAACAACAGCACACCCTGATAAAAATTGAAAGTAATGACAACCATGATCTCGAAACTGAAAGTTTATAAGTAAAGAAAAAATACTTGCAAACAATTTCACCGTGATTGGGACAATTACACTTTAAGATTTTCCTGACCACAGAATGAGGTTTATTTAAAATATGAAGTGTTACATGCAATATAATAGTAGTTGAATAAAGTTAGTAAATAATAACTATATTTCCATGAAAAAAATTTTCTTTGGCCTTGTATCTTGAATTTTTCATTTTAAAATATAAATATTTGAAATTAATTGAACTATATATAATTTTCATATAAACATTACGTGAGGTTGTCTCAACTACATCGTTCTGTAACTGTACAGTTGTTAAATCTATTTCGGAGTTCGATTCGCCATATCTGCCCCCGCAATGAGGTTGAGGATTTCAGTGCAAAAATACCTTTTAAGATCTATGCAGCATTACAAAATGCTTTCTATTAGGTGTTGGTAACATATATCGAAATTTCATGAAAAAATATGTAGAAAAAACATCACCAAGATGTATACTTACCACTCCATACCTAAGATTGAGAGTGCTGCCGGTGAAAGAAGAGTTTATCCGCCAGAACTCCTAAAATATCACCTTGGCTATTGATATTTTGCTACAGGTATGTATGTTTTTTGTAATGTCCGAAGGTAAGGGGGTGGGACAGGAAAACAAACTCACGTTTTTGGTAATAACTCAAAAACGATGTAGTTGATAATTTATTAAATTTTTTTTGGAATATTTCAATCTTTTGCGATTTTTCTAAATCAAACTCGATTAGACTTAGTTTTTGCATACATATAGTTATTAAAAAAAAAATAATTACTATCCTAATTATCAGAACACAACAATTTTCAACTATGATAAGATTATAATATGAATAAAATTAATTAAATTTATATACATGATTCACATTAATTTGTTGTTTCAGTAAATTTATAATAAATATACTACGTATACGAACGTATATGTGAAAATATTAGGCATCTTGTCGTTATTTCTATCAATAAGAGATTCAGGACATGTACCAGGGATTACTGTTATCCTACCTTTCTATCAAATTTTGTATGTGAAAACTTAAATGTAGAAACGTTTTGTCGTTTACATGCTCTTTATAATATTAAGAATTATAAGGATTGACATCTTTTCTTAACTGTATAAGGGAGCATTTTTGCGTTTCATGTGTTTAGGGATCAATATTGGGTTAGCCCTAATAAGATATTAATATTAATTTTTTTTTTAAGATTCAAAATTATCACATTTACTAAATACAGTTTACTGAGCAAAAATAATCAATACTCTTCTGAAAGGATGAGAAAAAAATGTTAATTTTTCCGAAAAATCTTACGATTTGAACCCACTTAAATGAGTTTACTCAATTCAACGCCACAAGCATTTTCATTATCTTTTATCACATTTAACAAAAATTCAATAATTCAATTCTGTTGTTCCTTTCAAACCCAATTCTTTTGCTCTTTAAAAATGAATTTCAAATATCCAATAAAATATTTTAATCCAAAACACCAAACGAATAAAGATTAAATATCAATGAAAATATCATATGAATTTTCCAGAATCAAAGTCAATTTCGTTGTTGAGAAACAAGAAATAAAACTCAAATGAAATATTTAAACAAACAAAAACTTTTCTTAATTATAAATTTTTGTTATGCTGTACGATTGTGTATTGAAACAACGTGGGATGAATGCGAAAGGGTGGCGGTAGATATGTATTTTATTCTATGACACAATTTATTTGAATTAAAAATTCTAAATCGTAATCAGCAATATAATACCTAACAGGATAAATCTTTAAAAAAATCTACAATCACAAAGTAAATAACAGATGAGAAGGTTTCAGTTTAGAACTCATAACCGATTTACCTCCTTACCTTTTATATAGTTTAATCCTGATCGAGTCGAGCTATATAGTGTCGAGCAAAAATTATTTTGAATTATAAATTCAGTTTATAATCTTCCACTATATTTCGGTAAACAGACTTTATTTGTCAAACTATTGTCTGTAATTCAGAAGCGATTTTTAAGAATATAGGTAATAAGAATCAAGCATCCGGTTTGCTACTTTCAGCGAAACAATTGTTTTCAATTTTCTCACAACAGGAATGTGGAAAACTTAATTTTTTAAGGTGATAATGTTTCAGTGATAATTTTTGAAACTCCACTGGATACTGGATCCAGCTTCAGTTACTTTCGAATAATAGGAAGTTAGAAAATATCAGTTAGTTGCAAATTAAATGTTGTTTATTTGATAAAAATGTATTTACTGAAAATATGAAAACTGAAAAGGTTTTCTGTGACCATTTTTGAATTAACCCAGCTTCAAGCTTTGGAATGGACCCAGCTTCAGTTGACCAATAGAGGTGAAATGGGTGAAATATAAAGGATTAAATGTCGTTTTATCACAAAATTTGTGATTATTAAAAAGAAACGTTTATGCTAAATGTAAAAGTTTTTTAAATTAATCATTTTATGCCTCTGAATTACCGGACATAAAAACAAGTGTATCAAGTCTTAACGACTCAGTGCCTTGGATTATTTATGTTGAAATTTAACTGTAATAACTTCTGAAGTTATAATGAAGAAAAATTTATTATACCAGGTAGTATTTCCAAAACACTATACGCACAGAACTCGTGGTAGCAATATTTGTTTTCTAAGACCTGGTGGATTAGTTAATATTTTTTTGCACGGATATTTACCCAGAATTTGTTTTAATGTTTTCTAGTGTTTCACCCTCTGAAACTTTTTGCTGTTATCGAAACAAGACGAAATGGTTTGGAGTCGTATTTTGAAAATTTTTGGGTACAGGAATTAAAATATATGCCTCAACACAAAGATACCTTTTAAGACCTAGGTCCCGCAACAACAAACGTATACATAACAACAATACATATTCTGTAAAAAATAAAAATAAAATAAAAATAAAAATTGTCACTATAAGGACTACTTAATTATCCCAAAAAAATAAAATCTTTTACTTATAGTAAAAACTATTTTTAAGCCTTTGTAGATTGCATTAAGACCACTCGAGACCAGTGACTCCGACAAGTCATTCCATTTATACGCCTATTCGGACAAAGAAATCCTTTTGCATTCTATTACTACGACAGTGAGTGATTTCAACAATTTGGCTGTTTGCATAAACCGATTGACGAGTAAAATGGGATAAAGTATTTGCTTGATCTAATTTTATCTGAGCACTGTTGGTGAAGATATTTATAAAAACAACCACCCAGTAGTGGGACGGTGTTGTGGAAATCAAGATTTCATGTTCAAGAATTCAAGTTGAAGAATTTCGATCACTAACAAATCTCCATACATAAACTAATATAGGACTTATTAATGTCGAGTAATTGATACGGAGTGAAATATTTTGTACATCTATTGAGAAGGCCGAGTTTTCTTGACGCGCTCTTTGCCATCGCAAAGATCGTTCTAAAGTAAGCCATTGAAAATTGTGACTCCTAATAAACGAATGCTTTCTCATTATTCGTCTATTTGTTCGGCACACATATAATAATTGAAATATCGTTGGGGAACGCGATCCTCCATCTGAAAACTATCAATAGCTGTATTTTGCTGCAATTACTTAGCCTCGATTATGTGGCCTAAAGTATACAATAAGAATAAAAACCCGGTGCCAAGGGGTTCATATGTATAGTTATTTTTTATTATACATGTAGTGATGTAAAAGTGTTTAATACAATTGTATAATACGCGGTATTATACGTAAAATACCGTATTGTCCAAAACGTTATAAAATACAAGGTATTTTACACGTTATAAAATACAAGGTATATACAGTGGATTATTAAAAAAATTTATAACTGTGAAAATATGTCTACTATTACATCTATAAGATATAAACGATGCCGAGGAAATAAATTGTTTGAAGATTTTCGATTTCGAAGATTTTCCTTGCTAGTGTGCGTTTCTAAATAATTTTTAAATTTCTGTTGTACCAAGATAAGATTGTTCTAATATCAACAGAACAAATATCAACAATCGATTATAGCTGCTGAGAAGCAACCGTTGCAGTGAATTTTTTAATGGAGCAAATCAAAATTTTGAAACAGATTTGTCACTCAATTTAATAGCGTTGAGTAGCCCCAGATAATATGTAGAACGTTTCTTTTATACGTTCAGATTTATATACCATGCACAAAAATCTCAAAATACCCATTATGAAACCGATAGCAGTTGTATTTATTGTATAACTTGATGGAATAGAGTTTGTGGCTCTTCAGAATGCAGCATCTTTTAATTTGCATTGTTCTGCATATTTTACTGTAACAGACACATCATTTTCGATATGCAGCCTAGATCATTCCAAAGGTAATTAACTCGTTTATGTCAAACATGATTAAGACCGTTAACAGTTTATTGGAAATGGTAAGGATCCAATCTGAATAAAAAATTTAAATACAGTAGCTGGTAGCGAATGAAGGTGAAATAAATTGAAACTAACATCAAGATAGTTTTCCACATGAATTAGAGCCAGATGATTAAATAGGTCTTATTAGCATTCATTTAAGTAATACATATATTGATAAAAATAAGGATAAGATATCCAAATTCAGATATTTAGAAAAAAATAATTAGATGTAATTCAAAATGATGATGGAAGTCATTTTTTTTTTGTTATTCCATTCACATGTTATCTCGGCTATTACACTTTTGTGCGGTATTTTATTTTGTATAAAACAATGTATAATACGCTGTATTATACAAAAAAAATAAAATACGGTATTTTAACATCTCTATATACATGCACAGAATTTTCTGAAATATTTTTCATAAAGATGACGCGTTTTTTAAAACTGGATCTTTAAAATTTTGTACCATTCCATCCGATCCAATCAGTCTCAATATTTCGGCCGTTTGTTATTAAATAAAATTCTTTAAGGAGTGAACCACAATTTGACCTTAGCTTAGAAAACGTTAGCTTCTAGAGTGTTTTAAAGCTGGAAAGGAAACGAGAGTTTAAACTTTTTTTTAAACAATAGAATCAAAAAATCCTGTAACAAATAAAATATGACATTCGCCAATATTTCATGATATAATCCAGTAATAAGCCGGAAAAAACTTTAGGTACAATCTGGAAAACTGGCGGAAATTTAAAAAATTTTTTTCCTGGGTTTCATTCATCAGCACTAACACGCGCATTACCTCGAAAAAGAGAAAATTAGGGTAATTTCTCCCATCCCAAATCACCCCAAATAGTAACAGCGACAACATTTTTTTAAATATTTAAAATTTAACGACGAGGTAGGTAATCATCTTTCGGAGGTTTTCTGGGTCGCAAATCTGAGGTTCAAATAAAAAAATTTAAACGCCCAATACGATGTGCGAAACATTTCGATAAAAATTTCCCTTTTCCGTTTTCGAACTGATCGATTTGAAAGTTGAAGAATGTTATTTTCAATTATGGGATTTTTGCTGTGGAAAAATCTAAATTTATGTTTTGAAATTTCCTCCTGGAACATTAATGCCAACTTATTGGAAACTAATCGATGACATCATGCTGTCTATACGAATGGCAGAACCGACAGCGCCAACAAGTATTATGAATGTAATAATATGTATAGTTGTCAAACTGGATGTGGGATAGCTTGTGATTGTAGGAAGGATGTCATATTCAGCACACAAACTTGTAAATTTTGATACGGAGCCAACTGCAATAATTGCAAGCCACCTCGAACTACTAACATTATGGCGGTTAAACTGGTTTGCCCGACTAAAATAAAAATTGAACAAGATGAAAAAGGACTGGCCATTCCTGCATCAGCAATTCTCGAATACGACTCTGATTACGATTTCTGTCAATTATATTTATAAATTATAAGGATGCAGTGACTTTAACAATTTTTTTTAAATTTAAAAATAACTTGAAAAAAGATTTTAACACACTCGCAATTTTTATTTACAATTTTTTCATTACACTGCATCAGAAAATTGCACTTTAAACTTTTTTATTTGGACCTAGAACTCGTGATCAGTGACCCCGAAAACCCCCAAAAGATGATTGTTGATGCAAAATATTAAGTTTTTGTATCACTGCCACTTATTGGGATGGTTTTGAGGGGTTGGAAACACCCCGCTTTTGGGCATCGAGTTCATAATCAGCAACTCCAGAAATGAGAGACGATTCTGAGGTTAAATTTTGAATTTTCAAAATAGTTTTGTTCTTGTTACTATTTGGAGTGCGAGACCACAGATAGTAACAAGACATACCTCCCCGAGGTATTACAATTATATTATTATTTTTTGAGGTAATGCGAGGGTTATTGGCGATGAATGTTCGTAGAAGTCTAAGGAACACCGATTTTTTGTTTAAATCGGTGTTTTTCCTCCACTTTTCCATGATTTTTCGACTTATTAGATGAGAAAATAAAAATAAAATAAGAGGTTAATGCAAATTTAAAAAAAACAGCTGTACGAACAAAACTACATTAAATTTGCGTTGGCAGCAATCCAGCAAGATGCACATTCTCAATCATGTAACGCACTGGCTTCCTCAATGATTAATGCATATAGAGTAATATCAAGACTCGTTTCTCTGACCAAGCAGTAGAGTGAAATCATCAAGGAACAATCTATAACTATCATTGAGAGTGCTCCCGTTGACTGAATCGAGTTCATTCACCAGCAACCCTAAGATATCACCTTGGCTACTTTTACGTTAGCTCATATCTCACTAGCGGTTGTCACAACCGCAGATAAAAAATTATAAAAAAAACAAAAACTAATAAACAAAACCTGATCCCTTCCATTCGTCCTAAGTTCAAGTGTCTTCTTTAATTTAAATTTTGATTTTTGTTGATATCTTCAGCCTGAGCAAAGATATGCAAATTCGCGTTTTCGAAATGAGCGCTTGTTCTGGAGATATTATTTTCATATGCAATAATTTCTTTTTAATTTTTTTTTAAGATCAATAAAAGGATTATTCAAAACAAAAATAAATAAAAAAGTTGTTTTTTTAAAGCGATTTACGAGATAGACCCCTTAGATACTGATTCGAAAATACTCATGATTATAGTCTCTGGACCCACGCCGATTTCAATTGATGATTACTACATATTCTATACTTTGTGATGTGCATGTCCTTGATGAGTCCGAAAACTTTTGTTCTGTCATTTTTCTTGATTTGGCCGCTTTTTCGTTCGACAAGCTCTGAAAAATGCGGGAAATTTGTTTTAGAACACGAGGGTAACTTTGTCCGACAAAAATTTGTTTGCTATTGTCGAGTCCGACACGACAACACAAACATACCAAAATGTCAATTGTCGGACTCGACAATAACAGACACATTTTTGTCGGACAAGCTTACCCTCATGTTCTAAATCAAATTTCCACCACACATAGTTAAAAAAAAATTGTGGTAGCCAATTTACAAAACCGCGGGCAATCGGCATTTTTCGAAGCTTACCGAACGAAAAAGCGGCCGAATCGAGATAAATGGCAGAACAAAAATTTGGGCTCGGGCTCGTCAGAGACAGGTGCCTGACGATGTATAAAATATGTGGTGATCATAAATAAAATCGGCGTGGGTGCAGGGTCTGGGGACTAAAATCAATTTGAAAAAATTAAAAGTTCATTTCGTGCATAATTAGTACTAAATACGCAAAATATCCGTGCGTTACATTTAAAAAAAATTATAATAACACTAATTAACATTAAAAAATTATCAACTAATTATAAAATAATTTTTCATTTAAATCCAACTACATATACTTACATGACCAAAAAAAACTTTCCTTTGAATTCCTTTTATATTTTAATATTTTTTATTTTATTAAATTTTTTTTTAAATATATTTTTAACACAAATATGAAAAAATACAAAAAATCGAATAAGATAATTAAAAAAGTAAGTTTTTAAAAATTTTTTTTAATTATTAAAAACACTGATTTTATCAAAAAATTGAAATGTATAAAAAATTTAGATAGCAAAACAAATTTTTACACAACAGTTTTCATATTAAAAGTTATTTTCAATTTAAAGTGGAAATAGATAATTTAAAATTTTTAATTAATAATAAAAAATCAAAATAAATTGATTAATACTCAAAAATTAAGAAACAAAACTTAGAAAGGAAAAATTTATGAATATTATTTTAAACAACAACAAAAATGAAAAATGAAAATATCTATAGTTAAAAAGATATAGCATTAAACTAATTAAGGGTTTGTAGGTTGGTTGCGTGTTAATATGGAATTATTTTGGGAAGATTTAAATATATAAAAACAGGTTAAACCTTAAAATTGCGTCACCACAAATTAATGTAGGAGTGAAATGATTGGCATTTTGTGTAAGTTAAAATGACATTCAAAACTTATTTCTAATCTAATATTTGAGTTGAGGAATGGTTTATATGGAACATACATGTGGGATACGTCAGTCTGTTATATTTTCAATAATATTTTTGGGGTAGTCTTTTATAAAGCCACCAAACGGTCTCCAAATAGTTACATATATATACTGCGCCATCATAAGCAAAAACACCGTCAAAAAATGTAAAAAATGAGTTTATTCTGCTTTATCAGTCATAAAGCATGATTCTATGACCCTTCTAAATAAAAACATGGTTAAGTAGCTCTAAACATGAAAATTTCAATTCATAAAACTCCGTAAAATTGAAAAATATATGTTAAATATCAAAGACTATTTTAGTTTTTGTCGTTTTTCTCAGTTCCAACATTTTGATACGGTTACGGTGTTTTTGCTTATGACGGCAGTATAGAAGTAATTGACAGTAGAAATACAAAAATTAAGAGAACGATTGGAGATCTCTTTAAGTCTTGCGTTTCAACAGCTTTCAGATCTAGATCTGTAAAAACGAATGGGTTTATAAACTGATAGGGCTTAAATTCGGTGATTTGAAAAGTTTTGTTCCGACCCCCAAAGTCTAAGTGCGTCCGAATACTTCAATTTTTTACATTTTTGGTTATATAAATAGTTTAGTTTGAGCGACCATACGGTTTGCTAAATTAATATTATTTTGTTTTGTAAATTTTACAAAAATTGTGTTTATATTTACAAAAATATTGTAACATTTAGAATATTCGTTTAACCAAGCACGGTTGAAATTTTCTCTACAAATGTCAATGCACCAAAGTTATAGACCCGCAACTTGACCCGCATCACTGAGTTAGTCTCACCTTACACCTAGCAAATTAACACAGTTAATGAGTAAAACATTATCATTTCATTTAATCGACAACAATTATTCAAACAATTTTCAAACAATAAACAATTTTTTATTAAATATGACGCAGAGGGTATGTTAACCGGCACTCGCTTTCAAAAACAAACAGACAAAGAACTACAAACATATAAATTAGAATTAGATCGATTTTTATAAATGCTTCATCATTTATCGAAGAAATAATGTTATTCGACCCAGTCGATATGTTATTGGGATGCAATTACTTTATTGAGATGGCTTTACGTTATTGAGATTGCAAATATTTTTATTAAATTAAAAATAAATTTGTAAAATAACCAAATTGTTTTTGTGAATTGGATTGATAAAAATTATCTGAATTCTTTTAATAAATATATTGTTAATTTTATCGCGATTTTTTTTAAATATTATATTCAATGTTTTTATAGTTCAAAATAACAAATGAACTAGATTAATTTATAATAAATGAGACGGAAAAAAATTGTACGAAATTAAGACGGAAGTTGGAAGTTTTGATAAAAATTACAAAATTCTTGTTCAATTTAACAAAAAGTTTTAAGCAAAAAAAAACTGAAATTATTTTTGAAATAATATTCTGTTTCAATTTAGTAGTCAGATTTAACATTGTGAATAATTGGAGATTTTTGAGATCAATTAAACTCAAGTAAGTGAAGAAGTAATTGGAATCTTTTCTCAAATTTTATTCACAATTTGAGAAAAAATTCCAATTAAGTCTTTATTTACTTGTGTTTAATTATAGAGTTGAGTTGAGTTTAATAATATATTTTAATTTTATCTTTTGGGGAAGTTGTTTGGTTACAAATTGATATCAATATTGCTCTTTTATATGCTACACATTACACAAGCATGAACGTATTCATATGCTACACAAGCATTGTTAGATTTTATAAAAAAATTTGTAGGGTTTGTTAAATCAATAATAGTTTTTGTAAATTTTACAAAAATTGTGTTAATATTTACAAAAATATTGTAAAATTTAGAGGTTTCGTTTAACCAAGCACGGTTGAAATTTTCTATACAAATGTCAATGCATCAAAGTTATAGAACAGCAATTTAGGCACACTCAGCTTGTCTCATCTAGCAAATTAACACCAGCAGTGGGTACAACAACATTATCATTACATTTAGCCGACAACAAAACACTACATAAAAATGACAGTATTATATCAATATTAATTTATTGATCAGCGCCTATATTAATATTTAAAACATTTAAAATGCAAACTAGTTTAAACTGCAGCAATATTCTAGGAAATCAGTCGGTTATGAGAATGTTTGGCACATGTGTACTTATTCTTAATTAATTTAATCAGTCATATCAAGCATAAATATTTCTATCAATAAAATAATTGATTTTCAAAACAGGAAAATCAAATATTTTATAAGAATAATCAATTTAATATTTTATTTATTCAATTAGTGGAAAAATATTCTTTTAACTGAAATTTCAATTTTAAAACCATTACATGCATAACAGATTCCATAAACAGATGAAATGCACATAAAATCTCATAAATTTCATAATATAAATACAAAAAAGAAACATAGAAAAGGTCAATAGTGTACTTCGACACTAATGGTATCAATTAAAATAATTTAAGTTTTTATTTGTGGCAATGGGGATGGGATGTATGTAAAGGCAATGTAAATGTTGTATGGTATTAGACAAACGTTGATTAATTGAAGAATGTATGTTGTATATTGTAATCGTTAGATTATTTGTCATTTAGCTATGGTTCTACATTAAGTACTTGAAAGTTTAAGGCATTATTTCGAATCATTTTGTATTGGATTTTATCGATAAAAAAACTTTGTGATATTAATGAAAACAAAAATCAATAATTTTGTCGTGATACATTAATTTTGATGTTTATGTTTTTAGTATTTAATGGATTTATTTACGTCTTATAGCAGTTGAACGTCCCATTTGTATATGGGTGTGTATAGAAAAAACTATTTCCAAAATTATATGTGATTGTTTTTGGTTTAATAAAAAATCTAAAAATTGTTTGAATTTAATATGATTTGTTGTCTGGACGTCGCAATTTTTTGTAATAGGTATTTGTAATAGATATTTCTGTGCGAGGATGGTTACTTTATAAAAGAGGACCAAGTGTAACTAAACAAAAAAATAGAAAGAACCGATGTGAGTTTAAAGTAAGGAGATTAGGGGTAAGGAGTAACGAGAACGCATATTTAGATCCTGTTTGAGACGAACAGAGTTAGGTAGGCAGAAGTGTTACGATTCTCAAAGAACTGTTTATAATTAAAAAATCATAAGTTGGATAAATTTAGCAAAAAATATAGGCGCCTCAAATAGGAAAAAACATTAGTTGTATTTTCTTTCGAGTTAAAACAGCTACATATTTTATTGCGTCTTAATCTCAAAACATGCCATTCTCTTCTAATTTTTATTAAATGTACAGAAATATATATTTTTGTTTTTATTTTTAGAATTTATAAATTAAGTATTTTTTATTACTAATTATTTAATATTTAGCAAATCAAACAAATTATTAGAAACATAATTTGTTTGTGTCTTCTTTAACTATTTTTATTTTAATAATTTATTTTAATTAATTGAACATCTGTTTTACTGTTTTGATAACGAAAACGATATTAAATGTTTATTAGAAAAAATAGAATTATCATGCCAAGAAACCACAATTGAGAAATACAAGCTTTTGAAAATGGTGATAAAATATTTAGAACAAAAAACAGAATATCGATTAAAGACTAAGAATATTATTAGACTGACAGAAAAACATGTTAAAGAATAAGAAAACGCAGATATTTCAGGACATAGTAAAGGAGAAACTAAATTGTTGCGTCTTTATTGGAAAATTAATAGAGTCTAGTGAAATTAGAGTTCTTAATCTAAGGAATTAGATTCCTTGATTTGAGGAAGTTTTCAAATGAAATACTACCTATTGCAATGGGTGGTAATCCAGCCATATTTACATCTAAAGTGACTGGACTGGATTAGTGGTATATTATAAGTAATCGCATTGCATATTACCCGGGTAGAACCTGCCAATATTAAACAACGAACCAATCTGGGGCCCGTATTGGCGAGCTAAGCCTTGCCTTGTTAGCTTTGGTTTCAGTCTGGGCCAGTTGCATATACTTAAAATCCTGAATTGCCTAGACTGAACCAAGATTAAGTTTATTATATGACGCGTTATAAATCATTCTAATGCATTGTAAACATGTGCCAGCCATATTATGGTTATCTTTATTTTTATATATGTTACTCTATCCAAAACCTCTTTCCACACATTTAAAGGAGGTCTGGGAAAAAATTGGTTTGGTAGACCTGGCCCAAGTTTTATTTGCCAGACTTGACCCAAGCCTGGTTTGCCAGACTTGACCCCAGGACATCAGTCCAAACTTGGTCCAAGCTATGGGTCATTTGAAAATGTTAAGCCTGGCCCAACCCCCGAAAGGTATGGCGCGGGCTTGGCCAGGCTTGGTCTCATAGCTTTTTCTTACCTGGGAAGTTGGTGAGGGTTTTTGCTTGATTGCAGACTGTTTTCTACATACACGTGTGAAACGAATCTGTAAATTATATTCCTATAACAGGAAATTATATTTCCGTTTATTATATTTATTTATTTGTAATACTATGACCGTAATAACCCACAATTAACCACCAAATATTTTATCAACACGTAAAATAAATAAAATTGTCAAACGATAAATTGAATATAAATTATATGATAACTTAATATTATTATTATTATTTTGATTTCAATGTTTACTGATAACGAAGCTTATAAAATATGTTATAATATATCGAAAAGTCATTCGCTTTTATAATTTATTTAAGCAATTTGGTAAATGTAATACTTTATTGAAATTGCATAAGAATGTAGCTACAGACCTTCTGGTATAAGCTTGTGAAACTTTTTCCAGATTAAGGATAAACAATATTGTTAATTTGTTAGAAATAAGTAAACAACAACAAAATCGCAACAGGAGGTATTAAATTAAATATAATAAACTAAATATTTCTTAAAGAACTCACCCACTCATTCGTTGTAAAGTCATCATAATCTCACCCTCGTTATCGTTGTTTTAATAACAACAAGGCCATCATATAATCAATAAACACAATATTGTATTTAATTTGTATAGGAAACCAAACAATTTTCAATTATTTGCTTCAGTTATGCTTAAGTGTAACATTTTGTTATAAAAACAATAGAAATACTTACGTCATAGTTTTTGTTTGACGCAATTTTTTTTTGTATTCAACAAAACAAACGTTAAATAATTTTCTAATTTATTTAACTTTTTCTACCTAAATAACATAGAAAAGTAGAATAAAACCACGACATGATATCAAATAAATATGAGTAATGGGAATTAAAAATAACAATATCAATGGCTTCTCTGCTTGGCTTAAATATAACAATTTGGTTTTTATGTTTCAATGAATTCACTAGTCAATTGTTTAGAGAAAAACATCTTGTGATAAGTGGAACTAAACAGTTTATGTTTGAAACAAAGTGTTTCTATTATTTTGTAAAACATTTATTATTGTACAATACGTAAACATGGGGGCGTGTTGTCGAGATTACTTTATTATTCGTCTATACTAAAACATAAAAACCATGTGTTGATGTAAGTAAAGGTTAAGTTAAATTGGAGAGAATCTCCGTTTTTAACAATTAAGTGACAATTTTTAATATTATACCAAAATTTGTATTAATTGCTGTGATGACCTCGCGTACTCCAGTCCCTGCGCTTAACATACGAGTTAGCGTGAGATATTATATACCATTAGCACTATCAATAATATGAAATATAACTGAAATATCAATGAGATGTCACTTTCCATGGTGATAAACTGGTAGATGAACTCTTATCAATCAATGGTTAGACACATTGTTTTATAGTCGTCTCAGATTTTAGGTCGGTTATCGAAATAATCGACGATAAAAATAGCCAGAAGGCCACCGTTGTCTCGGCAATAGGATTGCATTTTAAAACAAATTGAAACCAATCGTGACAAACCGGATCGTGATATGCAGAATTATTGAAAACGTTATATACCGCATCAAGTTTCGGAGTTTCATCACAATCTCTATAGGTATGTTTTACCTGTATTGAGCGAACGATGTGAAAAAACGTGTTTCAAATATCATTAAAAATCTCACTGTTTCTATTTTATGTTGCCTATAAGATTGGCCAGACCTATACCAAAGCTTTATTTAAATGACTGTAAACTGTAGACAAGAGGGGAAGATAATGTTTTATCACTAGTGGAGTATAATCAGTATAGATCAATATCTTATTGAAGTGAAAATTTCTTTAGGGGTTGTGCAATTTTGTATGGGAAAAAATTTATATATTCGAGTTATCATTTTCACGCATCACGTAAATATTTTTAAATATAAAATACCTTACGAACGGATGTAACGTTTCATATTGCAATATGGATATCGCGGTCGACTGAGGAGGTCGAGAGTTCAATTCCTGGAGTGGTACATTTTTTTATTGTTTTTTTTTTTAATTTTTATTTAACCATTAAAACTATCGTTTTTTTATTCATGAATTCATAAAAATCATAAAAATTAAAAATTGTTCGATAATGAAATTTTTTTAAGTTATTGCTACTGTCTTTTTCCGTTTCGTTCAAATTATTATCATTTCGATATTAACAAGAAACATGATTATTTTTTTGGCAGGCAGTGCTAAAAATAATAAAATATTGGTTTCCCATCATTATTTTCCATAATTTCAATCCCGTGAAGTAAAATAAGGAAAACAAAAACAACTATTTGAGTATGTTTTTCTTTCAATATGAATTGACATCTTATCACAAAAGATTGATTTGAGCACAGGGGGCGTTGTGCGATTTTGCATGGGGAAAAATTTATATATTCGAGTCATCAAGCAGAATTCGAGTCATCAAGCATTCGAGTTATCATGCTAAATTAATATATTTAATCTATATATATGCATATGTCCTTTATGCATTAATACAGCATTCATTCGATCATCATGAAACTTTGGGAAGTTGTTGTGTACTAGCTCATAGGTAGCTGGCAAATTTTTTTCCCAAAAACTTCACCTCAGGGCCCTTATAATTATCTTAAGGGATTTTGCCGAAATGTTGATAATTATTTAATTTGGTTTTTATTTAAATATCGCTTTATATGGTTAGTTTGCTTTGATCAATGTTTTTTTTTGCTGATGATCAGCTTTATGAAATTGAAAAATGAAAGTATAATCTAAAACAATTACATTTGTATATCAAAATTATATGTATTAGAATTTAACACATCATGATGTTACAAATCATGTACACCAAATATGTTGTTGGTTTGCAATGGTATGTAATCCATGTTTCTAAAATTAAGTGAAGATAGTTGATAACATCGATTATTTTGATTTAAAGCTCAAAATTACGAGACGAAGTTCGCACAAATACTATACAAAGAAGCATAGCTTATGCATGAATGGCAATCATGATGAATAAACTAATCAAAAATGGTGGCACTTACCCGATAGTGATTTTCAAACGGTAACAATGCATTAATAAAATAATGAATTTAATACTTAGCTTCCGCAGAAAGATTTGTAAAATTTAAAATTGTTGATCTATGGGTGTGACAACTCCGTAATTTAGTCCCTGCTATTGGCATATGCGTTGACTTGAGATATTGTATAGCACTGGCAATAGCAGTGAGATAACAATAGCCAAAATGATATCTTAGGGGTGCTGGCGGATGAAGTTTTTTTAATCTACGATAGCATCCCTTAGTCTTAGTTATGGAATATTCTTTGATGATGACACGCTATTTTTTTAAAAATAAAATGTGTTTGGTAGTAGAAATTACAATGGGTTCGAAGAACAAGGTCCCACAACAACAAGCTTTCTAAGGTGTTGACTGTTGATAGACGCAAATTTTTGATATGATATATATTGATTATTTTAAATATAAAATGTACTGATACAACAACAACAACAAAACCCAGAAAATTTTAATGATTTTAATTTAAAAATTCTGAAATTTTAATTGACAATGCTACAATAATTGGAAGATACAAAAAAACACAACTATTTCACAGTTTTAAGTTTTCACTTCTGTCGGCAGTCCTCAAGACTGCCTTTTTTTAACTTTTTGGCTTGAAATTTTTTACCACTTTTGATTACTATTAAAACTGACTTAAAGAAATATACCTAATTGTTAGTTTTTATTTAATTGTGTTAATTAAACTTTTTTATTTTATTCTATTCAATCATTGAATATTTTAGCTTCAATTTACTATTCGATCTCCATTTAAATGTTTGAGCTGACTTCAAAGAAGGTGATTAATTCATTCGATAGATTAGTTTTTATGCAGTTATATTGTTGTGTACCAATTAACTAACATAATTATTGAAATGACTTGTATTATTTCGTTTTTTATATTCTTTATTTGTAATTATAACTAGTCGATTTAAAAACAACAAAATGTATATTATGTCCTCGATTACAATCATATTTATAAAAAACGTTACGTGAAAAATGGTTCAAAACATTCAGTTGAAATTTGCATGTTGTATTTTGTTGTAGTTTTTGAAGAGTTTCTCGACTTAAGTTTTGAAGAGTTCAGGTATGCCCTGTTATGATCCGGGACAGATCAGGGTGTAATAAGGTAAATCCCAGTAAGGCATTTGTTCCCGGCCCCTATCAAAAATCATACCTGATTTCACTAATAGGGCGTGCCGTATCCGGTCCGGGTTTCGAATCTCATCCCTATTAATAATCATATATGATTCTTATATGTAATCATATATAAGATTCAGAATCATATATGATTTTCCAATTAAGGTATGGAAAATCATATATGATTTAGAATAGGTACCCTCCCTATTTGTCCTGATGTTTGAATAAATTTCAGTTGGTTAAAATTCACTAGAGTATTATCTATTTTAGATATACATCTAGTTTGCGAAATTTCACATATACTTTGGTTATCGCTTCTCTGCCCTATTACATACAGATAAGTTTAATGTTAGTATATTTTTAGAAATGTTTTTTTCTAATGTATGTAGTAGTAAATTTTCTAATGGATGTTGGAGAAAATTCCTTGTTTTAAATGATCCGATCGTGGTTCGGTTCTAGTAGGGCTGCCTGATCCGGTTTGGATAGTTTAAGGTGCTACTTTACTGATTCAGAGCCTGTTTAATGTGCCTGATCCAGTCCCTATCCGTAGTAGCTAAAGCCGCATCCCGTCTAGATTTGAGTCCTTATATAATGCTAGTCGGGTTATCGTTTACTCAAAAATTGACAATTGACAAATTGACAATTTTTTGCCCAGACCTCTTTTAAATGTGTGCAACATGTGAAAATGTGTTGAGGAAAGAGTTATTACATATATAAAAATAAAGACTGCATAAAATGGCTTGCACATGTTTACAATGCATTAGACTGGTGAATAACGCCTAATATAATAAAGTAAATATTGGTTCAGTTTAGGCATTTACAACTGGCCTAGACTGAAACCAAAGATAACTAGCCAAGATTTGGCTCGCCAATACAGGCACGAGATTTGTTCGTTGATTGATATTAGCAGCTCCTACCCGAATGTAGGCGAAAAACTTCTTTTTAAAATTTGAGACCGCTTTATGGGAAATTGCTATATAAAATGGATGAAATGACTAGATTTTATACTAGGATACGTCCCATATTCGTTCATAAATGGATTGTTGCAGTCAAGTTTGGGGCATTCCGTCTGTCACTATCCTTTTTAGACCTTGTTATAAAGCTTGCCAATCGAATTGTGAGTTGATCAAAATTTGTCATAAAGGAAGTGGTAAAAATATTGAAAATACAATTCTCTTCAGCACAAAAAATACAAATAAATTTTAAATCAGTAACAATACAAATATCAACATTAAAGAATTTCTAAAAAGTAAAAACATTCCAAATCGTGCAAAAAAAAAAGAAATTCTGGGCGAAAAAAGCACACAAAAACTTAACATATTTATATGAATGTATAAAGTAAAATGTGATTCAAAGTTATTCTTAGTCAACTTCAGTTTTCACTTAACATACTTATCATAAAGTGAACGATTGATTGAATCACCTTTTATGAATATGAAATTATATTACTTTGACTGTTTTATTGCTTCATTGAATTTTCATTATAGTATTATTATTATTTTGTGAGACATCTTACTTTCGATCATTTAAACTAAAGCTTAGAATTATTACAGAAACTCCTATAACAAGATATGAATTGTATGGAGGAGTATGCACTGCCAATTAAAATAAACCTTACCGTTTTTATTCCATCGCGATAAAACCATATTTTTTATTGTATATTCAATGAAACCAATAAAACAATCAATAAAAACTAAATTCAATTTTGTCAACAATAATGTTTCTAACAATGAGTAAAAGCCAAAACTGATTTGTTTTCTTGTTTATTTTATAATCGTAAATGTTGTAAGAAAACAAAGATTAATAAAAATTATTAAAAACTATTATAAAAAAATTCAAAACTATATATTTACGTAAAAATAATCAAAATTGTTCCACCCTTAATAGTTGCGCTTTAATTATTGAAAAAAATTTACACATCATAATCATTTTTACAGAAGACAAAAAACTAAAATAATCAAACCCAAAATGAATTAATTCTCAAAAATCAAAGGGAAGAAAAACAATAAGAAATTAAAGCAAATCAGAAATTAAAATTACGTACAGAAATAATCCTAAGACCTGTAATCGAGTTTGATACGCCGTGTGCTGTAAAAATCAACATATTTTTTTTTAAATTCTCTTTCTCTCGTTTTCCTTAAGATAAAAGTCAAAAATCTTAATCAAGTATTAGAAGATAAACAAAAAACAACAAATCAAAAACAAGAAAACTCATACAAAAAAAAAATCAAAATACAAAAATTAAAATTAATTTTTATAAAAATGTTTGTGTTGATTTTTCGGTGGAATTTTGAGTGATTACTGATTATTGAACGGCTGTCAAAGCAAACATTTATGAATTAAATCAATTGTTCTTATTATTTTTAAAGATAACGTAAAACATCTGATAACATAAAACGTATTTTAAAATTATCGGTAATTGTTTCGGTCATCGATTGAGTTAAAAACGTCAAAATCGTCACCAAACACAAATTTATCAAAATCAAAGTATACAATAATACAAAAGCATAAAAAACAACAACAAATAAGAGTGAATTTTTGTTCGTAATATTGGTGACAGTGGAGAAATTTTGGTTTTATTAAGTGATTTAAAAATTTCAGGGTTAAAAAAGAAAGAAACAACAAATGTTAGTCAACAACGGAACAGAAACGTAATTTGGAGTTCAGACATCATCGCAGATGATGGACTCTACAGCTTGAGTTATTAGCTAGCTATAACAACGCGAAACTGACAATGATCCCAAAGTGTGGCTCAGGAATAGGCTACATATTAAATTTTTCTCAATTAACGCCAACTATCATTTATATCAATTCAAGCATGAATCAACAACTAGAGATTGACAGGTGGAAAATGTTAACATCCATGTGTTTCTTCCATGAAAAACGTAAGCAAAACATTGTCGGAAAGAAAAATTTAGATCATTTATAGAACGAAAATAAGAAACGTGTTAGTGGTCAATGGTTTACGGGACAGCAAGTGATGCTAAATAAAAAAAAGTCAGACAAGTCCCGTGAATGTAAAAGAACACAATATCAAGAATCATTGACAAAACGTTGTGCTGTAATGTCTTTATATTGCCAGACCATAGACAGCTAACAAAATAAATGTTTAATCGTAAATGTCAATAGTAAATTATAATCCCATATAAATACAAACATTGATAAAAAATTACTCAAAAAATATTACTCTAGGTTAAATCTTATCCATATAGCTGTTTATAGCAACTCAAGAAAGATTCAATTACACCCAGCTTGTAAATGGTTTAAATGTGATTATTTTTTCGGCCAATCAAGTGTCGAAATTTAGGTGGGTGGAGATGCTACATACTAAAAATTTTTTTTTACAACACAAAACCTGTGCATTGCAAAATTCTAAAAAAAATTGCAATGATTTCTAAATTAGATGCTCTTACAAATGACACCTCACTTGCTTGGGTCAAAAAAGGTTTTTTTTACCCTCTCCACCCTCGTCCCATAAACACACAGATATATAATTATTTGAGATTTCGCTAGAATTTTCATTCAAAATTTACCAAACTTCCTAAATCTGTGAATGTTTTCAAACTTTTCTGTCAATCAGTGTCTAAACGTAGAGGGGAACGGTCTGAATTTTGAACTTTTTGACAATAGCTCAAAAACTGTGCATCGCAAAATTCTAAAAAAATTGCAATGATTTTTAAATTATGTGCTCTTTTTCAAATGACACCCCACTCGCTTCGGTCAAAAAAGGTTTTTTTACACCCTCTACCCCCGTCCCCCAAACACACGGTAATATAATTATTTGAGACTTCGCTATAGTTTTCATACAAAATTTACCAAATTGCCTAACTATGTGAATTTTAACAAATTTTTCTGTCAATCATTGTCGAAACGTATAGAACGATCTGTCTGAATTTTGCACTTTTTTGACCATAACTCAAAAACTGTGCACCGCAAAATTCTAAAAAAATTACAATGATTTCTAAATTATGTGCTCTTTCAAATGACACCCTACTCGCTTGGGTTAAAAAAGGTTTTTTTTACCCTCTCTACCTTCGTCCCCTAAACACACAGAAATATAATTATTTGGGACCTCGCTATAATTTTCATACAAAATTTGCCTAATTTTCTAGCTCTGTGAATTTTTTCAAATTTTTCTGTCAATCAGTGTCGAAATGTAGAGAAGGGGGGGGGATGAGGTAACTGTCTGAAAGTCGCACTTTTTTGACAATAACTCAAAAACTGTGAATCGTAAAATTGTAAAAAAATGCAATGTTTTCTAAATTAGGTGCAATCAAATGACACCCCACTTGACCACACTTTCAATAGTGTTTTTACACCTCCTCATTTCGACACCCTTAATAAATATAATTATTTTATTAGTATATGACACTTTTATATATTTTTTATTAAAAACGTACTAATTTTTCTATCATTCCAAATACATTTGAAGATTTTCGATCAGTTAGGTTCGGAGCTAATTGAGGTAAGAAAACACGAAGAAAACGTCATTATTCCCATTTATACAACAAATGGTGAAATGAAGTCCTTTCATATGATACCTTACTTGAATCTATAAAAAAATGTATTTTCTCAAAGGTCTCACATCGTAACCCTGTAAACCAAACGAAAACAACTTTAGTTTTATTTGTATCTGTCATCTTATGTGGATAGGTTAGTTTAAGGTTAGGTTACGAGATAATCGATATAATGTGAAAAACTCGTTTTACTCTCATCAATAGTGTTCCGTATAAAAAACGGAACCCTAAAAAAGGAAGAAGACATATGCGAGTAACTAGAAAGATTTTTTTTATTTATCCTATAGGGGCGCAGGTCTAAATCCTGATCAGGTCGAATAAAATTCGATAGAGAGTAGTGCTATGATTCTTACCGAACCGTTTAACTTGTCGACATTCAGCAAAATCATAACCGTTCTAGAGTTTTTCTTAAACGTAGAATGAAATACAAAATATGTATAAATTGTTTTAATTTCATAGAACGGAATGATTTACAAAAACCATAAGTGAAGTGAGGTTTAAGGCTACTGCGATCAAGTTAATAAGATAAATGTGAAAACATAAGTGAGATATGCCACATATGACAATAGTGGAAATCTGTTAGAAATCTGTCACACAAGTTTTGAGTTTTAGGGCACTATCGCCAATATTTTACTCCATGGTCTCTACATCCGAGTTGCAGAATCTGGATGTCGGAGGCAGCAAGACCTACTTTGTTAAGGTGGTGATTTATCGGACCATGTCCTGTCACGTACCTTGTTAAGATCTTCAGAGACTCTCTCTCAAATCCGATAGTTTTAAGAAGGAAGACGGGAAGTTGTCTAGAAACTTTTTAGAGTGCAGAAGATATTCCCACATACTCCACAGTTGTCTGTTTTGTTCCTGTTCTCAGCATTGGATAATGCATGTGAGCGAGCTCTTGGTTTTGTAGTGGCGCCATATTTTGCTAGCAAGGCTGCTACTACATTGCCGTGTACGCCCGTGTACCCACATCAGGTGTGACTAGTGATGTAAAAGTGTTTAATACCATTGTATAATACGCGGTATTATACGTAAAATACCGTATTGTCCAAAACGTTGTAAAATACAAGGTATTTTATTATACAATTTTTTTTATTCTTATGGCACGTGCAAATATGTCTACTAAAATTCCGTCCTTACTCGCAACAAACAATAACAACAAAAATTCCCAGATTGTACCAACACATTAACTATGTTCTCTGATACACGCGGCACTCCTGGGGTCTCCATACATCGTTTACTCCATAAACAGCTATTGGGAATGGTCATAGAGATCTATCTCCATTAGCTATCCCGCTAACAAAACTAGCAGTAAGAATGACATACAATCAAAAAAAATCACCACTGTTTCAGTGATTGCGACTCATATTAGCCGTGTTCGATTTGACTGAAGAAACTGATACAACTGAAAAATTGAATGCAATTGTTGTTTTTTCATTTGTTACAGTCAAATCAAACGCACCGTCATCTACATTCTACAACATCTTAAATAAAATATAAAAAATACCAAAAACAATAGTCTATAGCCGTGTTCGATTTGACTGAAGCAACTGAATCAAATGAAAAATTGAATGCAATTGTTGTTGTTTTTTCAGTTGTTTCAGTCAAAATCGAACGCACCTTATATTTCTCACAAGTTTCATTTCTCACATCATTAGATTAGAACAATTATTTCAAATATAATCATTTCTCTTACATCTTTGAAGGAACATACTATACATACGAGTCAAATCTAAATTCTAATCTATAGAATTTAATCAAAAGTCTGTCGTCTGACAACTTACAACAAACACCTCAATGGAATAAAAATTATACAAATATTTACAAAACATTTTATTTGATCTTGCGCATGATATTATTATTATTATCATATAAAGTTTATTTCATTAAGTTTGACAACAATAAATCTCACAGTCATTTGCCAAAGTAAAAATTTTATAACCAGTTTACAGAACTTGAAAATTGCAGTAAATTTGAATAAGACGTAATTTTTTATCAAATTTTTTCTTCGTTAATCACATAGCCGATTGGTTTTCTAATTTATGTAACTTGGTCTACACCACCAGTGAATCTAGAAACAGTTACGAAGTTCAACTCAGGCTAAATTTTTGTTTTTACTTTGTAAGTTTTGCAGTTAAAAATTAGTTTTTACTTTTGTTTCGCGCAAGAGGAATTACAAGACGTGTCACAACAACACATAGATACCGTTTGAGACCAACAACACCGGCTCACAACAACAAGGGGACAGTGGGACTGCGGCAGTCCGGTTGTTTACCCTAACTAAACAATTGAGACGAAAGACTAGAGATAGATAGAGAAAGAACAAGAGTGAGGAAGAGAGTGAGAGAGAGATGAGAGGAGAGATAAAGAACGAGAGAGAGAGAGAGAGAGAGAGAAGAGAGGAGAGGAGAGAGAGAGAGGAGAGAGAGAGGAGAAGAGAGAGAGAGAGAGAGAGAGAGAGAGTGAGAGAGAGAGAGAGAGAGAGAGAGAGAGAGAGAGAGAAGAGAGACGGAGAGAGAGAGAGAGAGGAAGAGAGAGAGAGAGAGAGAGACAGCGAGAGAGAAGAGAGAGAGATGAGCGAGGAGAAGAGAGGAGAGGAGAGAGAGGACGAGAGAGAGAGATGAGAGAGACGAGAGAGAGGAGAGAGCCGAGAGAGAGAGAGTGGAGAGAGAGAGAGAGAGATTTGTTGATGGTTTTTCAAAATTTTAAAATATATTTATTTCTATTTATATAATTTCTGAAGAGTGTGTAAACGAGTGCAAGAGTGTGTGTTGAGTGGCCTAGTGACAGTACGCTGAACTTCGAACTTGGAACACGGGTTCGCATCTCATCGAAAAAGGTCAAAGAAGTTGTAATCAAAACATTAACAACGATCAACACACCGGTTTCCAATAACGATAGTCAACTAATATAATAGGTAAATTGCGAAAATTATGGGCCGATCACCTACATAAGACTAAATCAATTAAATTAAGGTTTCAAGTGAAACTCTACCAATAAAACAGTGAATTAATAAAATTAATACAGGTGAGGGTCACGTTGTTAGCAGCCTACGTTCTTATATGATACATATACGGCAAAAACAAAATATTTTTTTAAGAAGTGGTCCTATAAACCTTAAAAAATGTAAAATTTAGTAACCAGTTTTGAAATTCTTAAATTCAACCGCAAGGTTCTCCTTTGATATCAAATGATATCAACATTTTATTTCAGTTTTTTTATTCTAAAATATCTTCAGAAATTTATCGATGCTCCCGAAGCTAAGTTCACTGCTTCTTCCCTGCAAGCTAAGCTAAATCATTAGATTTGGTTATATAAATTTGAAAGGCAAGGAAAGAAAGATATAAAGGAAAAGTTTCTACACAGATAAATATAATTTATGATTTCTATAATTCCTAGATTTTTACACTGAAATACTGATTGTTGTTCTAGCGACGTGACGATCGTAAAGTTTCGAAGACCTTTACAGATCTTAAGAAACTGATATCTCCAACATCACTTTAAGACAGTAACGAAGTATCTTTAAATAAATTTACGTTTATTTACCTACTTTAAGGGTTTTATTATCTATTTTTATTCTAACCAATATTTCATGTTGCGTATTATTTTGTTTTTGTTATCTTTATTCAGGTGTTTTATATTCTTTTAGTGAAAGCATTTTCTCTAAATAGTATTTTCCAGAACGACGTTCTTTTGTATATCGTACAATCGTCACAATACGTTATTTCCAGAATTTCAAATAAATTCTTATTTTATTCGCACGTTATATATCTAAAATGGATATAACTCTAGTGAATTTTAACCAAATGAAATTTATTCAAATGAAATAGAGATCAGATCAGGACAAATAGGGCACACCTTAATTGGGAAATCATATACGATTTCGGATATAGGCCGGATACGCATACCCTATGTAGGCTTGCCATAGTTAATTCTGAACCGGAATTCGCTCCAAGGGTTGAGATAGGTTAAGTTTAATAAACATAGTGACTGTATCCCGCGTTGTTACGATCATTGTCTGAGTACTCTCATTTCAAGTTTGAAGTTGCAAAAATAAAAAAATGACGGTAGTTCGATTTCATTAAAATATTTAACTTTGGATACAAATTGCATTGTCTGTGATATATGTATTTATGAAAGCGTTGGCGAATGAAAGGTGGTTAGAAAAGTGACTTATGCAACGTTACGTACATGACGAATTCTAAATGTACGTTTGCATGTCATAGCCGTAGTGGCTACAAATACGTAAATACACAACATACAAAATTTTGTAAATTTAACAAAAATATTTTAAATGAAAAATTTGGTACCTGGAAAAACCACAGATTTACATATTTATGTTATATAAGTTTTTTTTAGAACAATAGCAACGGTTTTGACATCTAATGTTTATTTTTATTACCTCATCCAAATCACCCTACAGTAATTTTTTTTTAAATCAACATCAACGTTTTATTATGAATAATCAAAATTTTAACATATTCTGATTAAATATATGCTAATGGAAAGGAAACAATGGCAACCTAATGAAATCAAAAAATGTAATAGGAAGTAAAGTCGTGATAATGATTTCCAAACAAACGCATATGACTAATCATAATATAATTGAAAGTGATAATTAATTTACAATTTCGTTTGACACAGTTTTGGTTAAATACTTAAATTGATTATCAATAAAATTGAAATGGAAAAAATTTTGTTTTCCTTAATTAGGTGAAAATCGATTATATCACATCATAATTAATTTGGTTATTAAATAAGATTCTATTGTTCAATGTTAGCGGTTTAAAGTTAATTTATATTTGTTGCTTTTTGATTATTTTTATCACTAAGGGACAGAACTGCATTTATATTAGAAATTATAAATAAAACTGACATTTTGTGGCATATTTATTTGATAATTATTTTGACAAAGAACAAAATAATAATTGAAGACGGGCAAATATTTGTTGAACGTTTGGTTTCAGTTCTGCATTTCTCGATTAGAGATTTATACGTTCCTTCCAGTCTCAGTTAAAGAGGGACTTTGAACCTTAGTCGGTTTGCTTTTAAAAATAAAAGAATAAATTTAATGAATTTTTTGCACATAAATTATTATAAAAAAATAGTGTAGTTCGACATAACCGCTTTACTTATTGTTTTAGTCGTGCTACAACTGAAAAATAAAAAGTGCGTTCGATTTGACTGAAACAACTGAAAAAACAACAACAATTGCATTCAATTTTTCAGTTGCTTCAGTCAAATCGAACACGGCTATTATTAAAAGAAAAATAATATTCATTAAAATCCATGACACCATTTATACATATTACAACAATATATGAATACACATTATCAAAAACAACCAGAATTCTAAACACTAATCTGGCCAAACTACATATTAGTTTTAATTATGTATTAAAAATTATAATAAAAACCACCTTGAAAAAACCAGATGAATTTATAAACAACAAAAGTGTTATTTCTTTTATTTTTATTTTCAATGAAAAACAAACATTCAACTTAATTCCAGAAAGTTGCTGTTTTACATATATAAATATTAAATTGAAGATACCTTTAACAATTAGACATAGTATTTGTGACATTTTGTACGAAATCGAAATGACGTGGAATTTCGTGAGTTAAATTTAAATCAGTATTTAACATTTACAACAATTAAATAAAAGTAAAATATTCGTTTTGCACCTCTATCAAGTATCAACATCTTTTAATCTAAGACATATTTCTGTATAGTCAAAACAATCGAAACTACATTAGGCTTATATGTATAAATAATATTGTGTATGTAGAGATAACAACAGTCAAAACTTCAGAACGGATCAAAATCAGACTTTTCTAATCTGACGTCAGTTAGGAAAAAATATAGGTTATCGATTAAATTTTATGATGCATATACAATACCAATGGCTGTAAACATTATTTAGCATCAAATGGGCTACAAATTGGTTTTAAAAGGGAATAAAACTTTAAATTAACAAAACTTCCAGTCAGGAGACATGGACGACTTTCTGAGGGGCGACTTCAGTGGGGCAGGTACTAAAAGGTACTTGAGATTGTATGCCGGCGGATTCAAGGCAGAAAACTCTAGCTAGAGTGAAAAGGAAATGACACTTCCACTAAACTAAGAATTAGAAGCCGGTTTAAGATTTTACGACTCTAAAAGAGAACGTAACTAGATGGCCATGACAGGAGAACTAACTGCGCAGGTATAGAGAAATATAATCTATCAGCAATCATGGCAGAAGACTATCACATGAACAAGATAAACACAGACGATCTGTGTAAAGTCGAGCTCTGCTTAACGTAATGTCGAATAGTTCTGACCGTAAAGGTTTCAAGTGGCTTGAGGCAGTTTTAGCTAAGGTTTAGTTGGGACACATTCATGTGGTAAGACAAGTAGACGAAATCGTGGTCCTTCCTCACCAAGGCTGCTTAACCAACAATTATTTTTAATGGTTTGGTTTTTGGTTTTTCTCAATGGCCAAAATTGGTTTTGGTATTGGTTTGGTTAAATGACAAGTTTTGGTTTTGGTTTTTCTAAACAATAAATCTTGGTTTTACTATGCAATATGTTTTAGTTTTGGTATATTTAAACCCCCTAAATTTGGTTTTGGTTTCGGTTTGGTTTTTTTATATGATATGTTAAGTTTCGTTTGTGGGTTTTGATTAAAAAAATTTGTGTTTGAGTATACGAAAGAGAATTTATTAATAATTATGTACATTATTTAACAGTGGCAATCTTTGGCAATTAACAAACAGTGGCAATCTTCAAGTATAAATTTTAAGTTAATTAATGATACATTACATTACATATCCCGGTGGAAAGTGTTTCATTTCCGCGTAGCGCCTAGGACATTTAAAGAATCATTTGATGAGGCGAATATGCAATTTCTACCGCGGTTGGTTTAATATTTTTTTAACTACTAACTTGAGAAATCGTCATTATTTACTCGAATGCCCCAATGAGAAGTAATTTTTCTCAAGCTAGGTCAATAATAATAACAAAACATTACCTAGGTTAATAATGACAAATTTTCCTTTATTTTTAATTAAAATTAACAAAAAAACACAAACAAATAATAATTGCATTCCTTTATTTCATTTTGTTTGTATGAAACTAAACTTCCAGGCTACTTGATATTTTAAGATATTTAAAAAATGCAATGGAAAATGACTAATATCAAAATCTAATCAAAACAAATATGATAATTAGTGTTAGTAGTTAAAAAAATTCTATATATACCTCGGTTGAGAAGACTAATATAGACCTCGAACATTATATCCCTCGGCGCTACGCGCCTCAGGATCTAAAACTTCTCGGTCAATAATAGCTTACTTCTCAACCTTGTTCTATAATGTACTATTATTACCTACTATTCAAATAAAAGAATTTAAAATAAATTTGAAACATGTACTTTAGATTTATATTCGAATTTAGATATTTTTACGTTACTTAGTTTTTGGATTCGTTTATCTTAAAATTTGGTTTTGGTTTCGCTTTTGGTTTGATGATTTTTAGAATATGGTTACGGTTATGGTTTTGGTTTTGATTATTTTTAAAACGTGGTTTTGGTTTCGGTTTGGACCATTTTTAGAATGTGGTTATGGTTTTGGTTTTACTGATTTTGTGTGGTTTTCTGGTATTGCGGTTTTGGTTTCCAAAAACCGGTTTGCAGTCCTGCTCCTCACTCTTTTCTAAGTTTCGATATTTCTTTACACGAGTGCTGGAAAAGCTACCCAAAACTTTCTTGAATTTCGAGGAGTTGTTCGAAATCCGTCCTAAGTTTGGGGTTATTGGTTAAGAATTGAAAAGTTCTATGATGTCTAGATGAAGGCAAACACCCACTCCTTGCATTAGGGCTCAATGGACAACCCAAAGCGAAGACGATGAATATCCTCAACAACCGATTGGGTAAGGATAAGGAAGAGGTCGAGGCAGGTATATAATCTCATTCTACCGTTTACGGCGGTTTCACGAATAAGTGGCTTCTGATTATTAAGGGTGACGATATTGCTCACAACATGTGGTGTAATACAAACACAAACCAAAAGAGAACCCTAGTGTGTTTAACGTTAGGAAAACACTAAGCTTTGTCAAGAGGACAAAAAAAGAGGTGCTGAACCTGATATATTAGCTTTTAAAAAACCGGAGTTTTACTTCGAACAGGGTACAGGAACACAAGACTGAATATATTTGAAGATAATCTGGACAAAAAAAGAGGTGCAGAACCTGATATATTAGCTTTTAAAAAACTGGAGGGAGTTTTACTTCGAACAGTCTACAGGAACACAAGACTGAATATATTTGAAGATAATCTTGAGAAAAGCATACGGCAGGTAACAGAGGCACTGTTGAAGGAGCAATCACCAAAGCATTCGAAGTCAGCTGCTTAGTTTCCCTTTTATAAAAAAATAAATAAACGCTACTTGATAGAGCACGAAGTTATTCAAATTAAGAACAGAAGTACGGATGCTCGTCAACAGAGCAAAACTACCCGTAAACTTGAAGAATATTCCAAAGGCTAAGCATTATAATAACAAAATAAGGAAGGCTAAAATGAGTAGTTTTTGAGCTACTGTGAGAATATTGCGCCTATGGCGGCTAGCCAACATTAAGATTTGATAAAAAACAGTGTCGAGATGAAGACTTCGCTCAAAACACCTAATGCGACGTTTGCCGAGGACAAACAATTGAAAACGGTTCTTCTTCAATAAACATATTGTCTAAGTGACATGAGCTAGTGTAAAGTAATTAAAGGGAAATAAGATCAAGCTCAAAAGTATTGTAACGACCAACAAAAATCTGATAGTGGACATTTTCTTTTAAAATTTAAAACAAACAAGTGTTCACATAATCACACATACATTACGTACTATCAAACAATTTAAGATTCGCTTCATAAATAACATCTGTCTATTTATGACGTTCCAATGTAAATCGATTGTTTTTTTTATTATTTTTAGTTTTTCAATGTGAAACAAATATATTTTTTTTTGTTAAAAGGATATTAAAGTAAAACAAGTTGATTTTGCGCAGGAGTTTGTGTTGAATCACTGATATGTTACTTTGTTTTACATTGTTTTTTTTTATATACAGCAGATTTTCAATGTATGGGTTAATTTTCGTTGTTTTCTGGAATAAGAAAACCGAAACGAAGGAGATGAATGGATAATCGAATAAATTTGTAAAACCACATTTTGAGAATTAATTTAACAAGTTTTGAGTGGTGTATCGGAACGAACACTTGCATTTTTCATAATAATATTATATATTTTTTTTGACACAAATTTTTATACAGAATATCTTCAGATATAAATAATAGTGTTATTTGGTTTGAAAATAAAAAAATTGAAAATAAGTTTTGTATAGAATTTGTTTTGTTCAGAAAATTAACAAATTTTAAACGATGAATTTTTTTGGAAGCCGAACTATTTTATGATCAATTAAGGAATTTATAATTTATATAATAAAAAGAATTGGACGATGTTGAAGAAGTAAAATAATTTAGGACGTCTTACAATAAAAATGAATCTAAAATAATCATGATTTAATCGATCATTCGGATGTCTATGAATCGGTTTGGATTTTGGATGCTTTGGGTGGTTTTTGATCATGAGAAATAACAGGAAATCGAAGTGAAACCAATGTGAACGTTTTTTTTATATTTAGCAACGTTTGTTGAAAAAATTTTGTGATAAATTGTCATCAATCCGGTTTTTACTAAACAGACTAGCTAATTGCTTTATTCGACAACAGGATCGAATGTACTACAATCAACATCTTAAGTTAAGTTTTTTTCTTTTTTCTATTATCATTATTCTTATTTACTTTTATTTTATATACGAGCAATTTCACGAAGATTCAACAACGTTTTGACTTGACCCCTTTTAATTTTGATTATTTTTTGTTTATAGATAGTCTTCGATAAATAAAAAATACAAGTTCTCTTAGAATTTTTTTTTTCGACCAGGGGTCTTCACAGGGTGCCCCTCAATTTTTGTTATTTTGTGATGTGAGTGCATTTTGACGAGCGATTGTAGAAAAACTACTCAATCGATTTTCATAAATGATATGTCGTTGAATAGGTATTAAAACAAAGTTTATAAAAATGTACACTGTTAATTTTTTGAAATAATTTTTAACGGTGTAACATAAGAAAAAAATGGTGTAATTGAAAAAAAGATGGCATAGCCTTTTTTTTTTTTAAACTAAATTGAAGCTTATTTTATATCTAACAACTTGTGAAAGTTTAGGACTAGCATCATTTTTTGTTTTCGAGATAAAATTCGTTGTGCATATGACTGTCGGGAATCAGTTTTTTTTTTGTTCTGAAGGAAAATTAGAAAAATGGCGATTTTTAGATTCAGATTTTTTTTTTATGTTAAATATCAAATATTTTATTATTAAATGAACTTTTTAAAAAGCAATTTCAGTCAAGTTCAGCAAAATTTTGCGACATTTTGACTCGACCCTTTTTAATTTGGTTTATTTTTAGTTTATAGATAGCCTTTGATAAATGAAAAATACGGCTTCAAGTAGAATTTTTTTAAATATAGACCAAAATAAACCAAATTAAAAAGGGTCGAGTCAAAATGTCGCAAAATTTTGCTGAACTTGACTGAAATTGCTTTTTAAAAAGTTCATTTAATAATAAAATATTTGATATTTAACATAAAAAAAAAATCTGAAACTAAAACTCGCCATTTTTATAATTTTCCTTCAGAACAAATAAAACTGATTCCCGACAGTTATATGCACAACGAATTTTATCTCTAAAACAAAAAATGATGCTAGTCCTAAACTTTCACAAGTTGTTAGATATAAAATAAGCTTCAATTTAGTTTAAAAAAAAAAAAAGGCTATGCCATCTTTTTTTCAATTACACCATTTTTTTCTTATGTTACACCGTTAAAAATTATTTCAAAAAATTAACAGTGTACATTTTTAAAGACTTTGTTCTAATACCTATTCAACGACATATCGTTTATGAAAATCGATTGAGTAGTTTTTCTACAATCGCTCGTCAAAATGCACTCACATCACAAAATAACAAAAATTGAGGGGCACCCTGTGAAGACCCCTGGTCGAAAAAAAAAATTCTAAGAGAACTTGTATTTTTTATTTATCAAAGACTATCTATAAACAAAAAATAATCAAAATTAAAAAGGGTCAAGTCAAAACGTTGTTGAATCTTCGTGAAATTGCTCATACATATTTTCTGAGGTTTTGGTCTAAAAATGATAAATTAAATTAAATTGAATTAGAAAATTAGAATTAGATTTTTCTGGGCCAGAGGCCATGTGTTGAATTTTTTGTTAATATTTGTAATCCCGATATAAACTGAAACCTGTTTATTACAGTATGGACGGCGGGTGTCACACTAATTACGGTGAGCCGTATTATGCTATTAAGCAATAGATGCCTTTCAGCCACGGGGGTTATTTTTCACACGTCATGGAAATCTTCAGAAGCAATCTGGCACTTCCGGATATCTAGATCCATATTCTAGAACCATGGGCAAAGGTTCAATTAAAAGCAGGGTTGCATAAAAATCTGATTTTTTTAAAAAAATGAAAAAAATCAGATTTATTTGATTTAAATCGCTTTTTTGATTTAAATCGGATTTTTTTGATTTTTAAAAAAACGTAGTGCAATTTTTGTATATCCCTATGCTACGTTAACTTAAACTTTAAAAAAAACTTTATATAAATCATTAGCTTTGGTTATATTTTATGAAAGGTAAGGCTAAACAAAAGCTAAGTAGCAGTTTTTAGTTACTAGATTTTTACACTGACAGTATGTTACAACCAGTATGTTGTTCTAGCGACATGAAAAGCGTTACTTGTCAAACTAAGATAATTTGTCACTGCTTTAGAGTGATGTCAGAGATCCAATTCTGCAGGTTCGAAAAGTTCCTCGGATATGTAGATAACTGGTTAGCATTAAACGGCAAGTCATATGGAACAACTGTAAATAACTTGTGTCAGGAAAATGTGTAGGATTTAATACCTTCAAGATCTTAATAGTGACGTTGGTTTTTAGGAGAAATGTTTTTTTTTCGTAAGCGGGTTGTACTGATTTGCATTTAATACTCTATATTTGATATGTAATTATTTATTATTTCTAGATCAATTTCTAGAATCATTTCATGAATTGTATGTGGGTTCGTCAATGTTTTCAATGGTGGTTTAATCTGTGACTATTGTTGAAGTTTTACGAGGATAAGCTTACTTCTTAGTTGTTCTCAGTTGTTTCCGGTTGCGTGCACTGCAATTGTCTCAGCGTGACGAGACATGCCGTTGGTCCCCTGGTTAAACATTCCAATTCAAACCTATTGAATCCTATTAAATCCAATATAATTTCAATAGGATTAAATCGGATTGAATTGGTTTAATAGGAAGACTTCGATCTGCCAATTAAAATTCAATCGGAATGAATGGGATTCAACAGGAAAAGAGGTTCTGTAGGATTCTAATGGAAATTTCCAATTGAATTTCAATCGGGAATTTAGAGATTCAATAGGAAAAAAGAACTTAGAAAAAAATTAAACACTCTTATGAATTTAACAGGATTTAATTGGAAAAGATTTAATAGGAATGAATAGGATTAATCGGAATTCTGCAATGGAAATTTCCATTTATATACATTTCCTATCCATTCCGGTTGAAAAATAAAATAGAGATATTTAACAGGAATGAATAGGATTGTATTGGAAATAGATTTTTTGAATAGGAATTAATTGAAAATTCCCAATGCAGAATTCCGATTAATCCAATTCATTTTTTTCAATTGGTTTCAATTGGAATGTTTAACCAGGGTCAGGTGAAGATAGCTCAGAGTCAGGTATAAATTATAAAAATGGTGAGCGTATTTCGTTCATCATATTCTTAGAACGCATCTTGTTGTGGGACCTAAGTCTTTAGGTTTCTATGTGTTGTTGTGAAACATGTTAAAATTCCTACATCATTTTATTAAAAAAAACAAATTTTTTTTTTGAATTTGATAAAAATTTTAGAAATTTCTTCATTTGATTTAAATCTGATTTAAATCACTGATTTAAATCAAATGATTTAAATCAATGCAACCCTGATTAAAAGTGAAAATTCAACTGTCGGGTAACCTACTTATAGAGCGAAATTTCTTTGAAACTGATTCGTTCATTTATCTTCTCATTTATTAATGAGAAAAACGTCAGTTTCAAAAGTGATTGAATGTGTGAGATGCTGAGAACTTGTGTATCAAAACTCAAGACAGGGGATTATAAAATCAGTCTTGGCACTACAGGAGGACTGCCGTCGATTATATGATGTTTCGTGATGGATGAAATTATGAACATATTAGGTAACTAGGACATCAATGCCTTAGATATGCGTTTTAGATAGCTATTATAATCATAGGTAAGTTGAAGAAACACTTTGATAAACTCTACAGAGTAAGACTTAATCGATGAGTAAAACCACGGTGATCTCGTTTACCAAGGAAAGCTCAACACAAACAGGCGTATCTGTCGGAAACCACAAGGAAAACCATAAGAGTAAAACGTGTGGTTGTATTCCAGTTATCTCAAATTGGATTTATGCCATGATAGTGAGACTAACTATCACATATGAAGTTATTGCAAGGGACGGTGATCTACCCGATCGCGTCGCAGTGGAGATACTATTCGGACTGGTTCCACTTCACTTGCAGATTATGAGCATGGTAAGATTTAGCATAACAGGTATAGGACAGGGAAAGAATCTTCTAGATTTCTAGAGAGAATCTACGGCTGAGATAGCTCAAAATGAAATGGTGAAAAAATTTAACTTTGATCGAAAACACATCGATGTTGAACAATAAAGTAGAGATGAGTAGTGAGTTCACGAAGTATTATCTAGGTAATAATGTAATCAAATGGTACGCTGGTGGGTAAAAAACCGAGGTAGGTATTGACGCAGGAGCATTTAAATCGAAAATTAAATTGTTTGAACAAATGGTGGGCACCTATTCTTGTATCTTTCCAGGCAGAAAGTTACGCAATCGAGAAACTTCAGCTTGAAGATAAAATAGATAAATTAGATAAATTATCTTGACAACGACTACTATGGACCTCACCTGCAGTTTTGCAGAATCATTTAATTTTTCGACCTTTAACAGCATTCAAATCATAACGTACTGCAACTTGTTCTCATTAAACGAAGGAAGACATACACAAAAATAAATCACTCATATAGGGTGGGTGGGTGAAAGGTAAAAAGTCGGACAAGTGCAAATATAACTTGCTCACCGAGGGTTCAGTGTTCAGTTCTACGAGAATAATTCTTTTAACACAATTTTAGAAATAAATCCAAAATGGTTCTTTCGCAAATTACAATAAAAATTGTTTTGGGCTGGAAAATAATTCTCCTTTCATCCTTTCATATGACACCCCACTTCTGAAGATCAAAAATAATTTTTTTTCAATACTTCATTTCTTAAGTCTCAACCCTCTCTAATTATGATGAGCCGACCGATATAGTTTTCGTTTAATATTTATAAAAATACCAATAGCTTTGAATTTGTTCAAATTTTTCGTTTCTGTAATGTTCGAGGATAATGGGGGACAGGAAAAAATTCTCACATTTTTGAAAATAAGTCGAACACTGTGTTCTCGAAAATTCCAAAAAAAATTGTTTTGAACTATAAAAAAAAAATCACCTTTTATATGAAACCCCACTTTACACGATCAAAAACAATTATTTTTCGAAATCTCTAATCTCAACCCCTCCGAAGTACATTGGAAATTATAACAACCAAAAAATAATTTCAGATTTTTTATGCAGAATTCCTACAATAGTGAATTTTTTATTTTGTAATGTTCGTAGATAAGGGAGGAGGGAGTATGTGGAGTAGGGTTGCACCGATAAGCAAACTTTCCGATTACCGATTAATTGGCTTACTTTATCGGCCGATACCGATTAATCGGCTGCCGATTATTTGTTGGAAATGAGGTAAACAAATCTGCGCAAAGAATTTTTTAATTAGACTGTTAATTAGAACGCGTTCACAAATCGGGACAATTCCACCAAAATCGGGACGCTTTTTCCAAGTTTGTGAGAAAATCGATAATGTTGAAATATGGATGGACACCGAAGTCTCACCAATAGGGTACCGTTTGTGCTTTTTCAAAGTACGAAACCCTAAAAACGAATAAAGAAAATGTCAAATAAAGTTAAAGCGAATAAAAGGGAATTTAATAGGAGTGATATTGTGTACACAAAAATATACAATATACATATGAAAAAAGATGAGCGGTAGAAAATTTTACAACATTCTCCGCCTACAGAATATATAATGTAATACAGTAAGTACTATACTAGAATTTTTTGTAAAGTGCAAGTCTTCTAGAAACTAATAAAACTTATATCTAAACAAGTTATAGTGCGCAATAAAAGCGTTTATATACGGAACGCGATAGTGTTAAGCAAAGTGTAAAATAGAAGTGAGTTTTAATTTTATTGAATTGAAATGTTATGTAGCAGATTAAATTGGAAGGAATATATCAGTTTTGGGCGAAGTTATAACCTTGTGGTAGGAGATCTCACGAAGATTTTTTATATTCACTTTAATGTATCGCACAAAAAATAAATAAAGACAAACATACACTATCTATAGCAATCTACAAACTCAGAATTTATCTCCACAAAATAAATTGCGCAAAGAGTTACATGTAATACATAAGATCCTAATTAATAACAATAAATGTCTTCTAAAAATAGCTCAGAAAATCTCACTTGAAGATTAGATATTATTTTCCTTTCAAATATCAAAAAGAGAAATAAAAAAATTTCCGAACCACAATGTAACGAATCGTCGTTAGAGAAGACGAAAAAAAAGCTCAACAAGTTTTTTTATAGAAATTTTATTTCTCAAGATTTAGACTTTTTTTTCCATAACATAATCTGATACATATTATTGTTTATGACTTATGGTTATTATGAGTAATTTGATTAGGGAGAGAACTTATTCTTATTACTATTACGTATTACATTTTCTTATCCAATTTTCATTCAATTTATATAATTTTAAGATTTTGACATCAAAGCAAAGAAATGAGAGAAAGAACATTTAAAATTAAGTTTTGCATAATTTAAATGTTTATTTTTATTTTTAGAAAAAATGTTTATCAATTTTTATGGTTTTACTTTTATGTGAATTATAGTTTTTGTTGTTGTAAATTAATAAGACGAATATGAACGGAAATTTGAATAAGTAAATTTAATTCGTATTGTTAGTATATATACAAACAAAGTTAGTTAGTTAAACGGAATGATGATATGGTCAGAATAACTGTTTATGGACTTAAGGTTATCCGGCAGGTGGTTGGTAGATTTTTTGATTTTATTTAGGCTTTGAATTAAAAACTAACAGCTTCTGGATAGCGGAAAATTCTATGTTTATCAGTTTGCTTTGAAGATAAAAAAAACACGAATTCTGTGACATTAAATTGTTTATCTGAAGGAAAAATTGATGACGGTCAAAAGCATAAGCTGTGATGTCCATGAGACTTTAAAAACATGATTAGTGGTGGAACCACCGTAGAGGGCATTGACGACTAGAAATTAACATTTTGTGCTTTTAGTGTCTAGCTAGGGCATTGGTAAATCATTTTTATATACAGTTACTCCAGTAAGTATTTGCATACAATCACAAATCCATTTATTAAAATTGACGATTTATGGTTTTATTAGTATTTACTTAGCTTCCAATGAAACATGTTTTAAATTTTTTCTTTATTTATTATTTTCTTTTTTTTTAACCATTGAATTTTATAGCATTAATTTATTATTCGATGTCTATTTTAATTATAAATGTTATTTTTTCTGGTTCAACTCAATTCGTTCATTTTCTTGACTAATAGAATCAAATATGAGTAAAAATCCTACGAAGGAAATGTTTAAAAAAATCAGTAAAACTGTGCATGTATTTTGCTGTCATTTTATGAAGTTTTTATATTATTTTAATTTTGTCAAGTTTTGGGTCTTAAAATTGAAAAACAGATGACTCAGTTCTAACTTCCAACTACTCGAAATCCTAGATAAATTAAAATGTGTGTAAAAATTAAGTAAAGAAAAAAAAGTGACGAGGTTAAGATCTTTTGAAAAGTTGAACAGTAGTTGGTGCACATGTAAACAACGCATGTAAATAATAACATAAATAAGGGTTGATTTACCTTTCTGATGTTGTTTTCAAGTTTAACATCTCGAACGGTGCTAAAACTAAATAGCAAAATTACGCATTTAGTCACCGGCAGAGTTTTATCACTTAGGACAATTATTTGACCAAATGTTTGTCAAAAATTCCGGTTTTGAATTAAAACATCGGCTGTCTCTCTAGTCTCTACAATTTTTCGTGTGTTATTAAAATAAAAATTATTTTAATAAAAAAGTCAAATTTTGATCCGATCACTATCAGGATAACTATTAGTCAATAAGTGTTTCTGAACTAAACCATCTCTACATTCTACTTTAAGATACCATTTCCAGCCATTCCTTTTGTTTTGGCTGTATTATATACTCAAATATGCGGTAAGGATAAATTAGGCTGGGAGCCAAGTCAAAAAGTACAATAGCAAGTGAAATATTCAAATACTTGAAGGAGATGGACACATTTCTTCCCGCAACTCGTAGGAACCACATTAACAAATGAATGAAAAACATTGCCTCCATTCTTCTGATTTCTATACCAGAGCCTCTAAGATCAAACTGAATGGAGTTCCAATTGATAGTATCTTTGGTGCCTGAAAAAGAGTGGAAATCGGGCCAACAAACCGTCATACGCTTAAGTAAAACTCAGGAGCCGCACCCAACTAGGATGCAGTGTGACATCAAGTTCTACAAAATAGTTACATGCGATGACCAACGCTTACACTCGCTCTACAAAATGGAAATCAATTCCTTGTGAGATTTATGGTCGGCGCACCACTCACCAGTGGTAGACAACTTAGCCAATGGTAATTAAGAATTACTATCTTAAAATTTTAATTTTCTGAGATGTCACTAAAGAATCATCTAAAGAATCATGGTAAAAGGTAGCCAAAAGTTAAGCCACAAAGGTAATAAAATAACTCACCTTACGTCAACTGACTTTCGAGGCAACTGATTCTGAGACTTATAACCCGCAAACTTGGGTTAATTATGTTGGGAGAATTAGGCACCTTTTGGAAATCGATAGACTAGAGATTGGTCATTAAATTAGACATATATAGATGCATATTTTCATCTGAACTGCACATATATGGAAACCCCGCTGTAAATATAACTTTAATGGGATGCGTTGAATGTAGTAAAAGCCGCTCACATAATTGAGGGGTAGAGGTGTTTGGAAGAGGAGGTTTGGCTATCTTCACCGGGATGCAACGTGATGTTAAATAGCACTATCACAATTCATAATGTGATATCTTAGGGGTGCTGGTAGATGAACTCTATTCAGTCAACGGTAGCACCCTCAATCTTAGCTATAGAATATTCGTTGACGATGGCTCGTTATTGTTTGATCGAATAAACGAGCCTTCATATAACTCGATGTGTAGGCTTTAATCATTGACAAAGACAGTACGTCACTTGATAAAGGAATATGGAACTAGCTGGATTAATAGCCAAATCATCTTAGTTTTATTCCTGCAAATTTTTAAAACAATCTTGCTTTTTGTTTCTTATTTTATATTTTTTCTATCCTATAATGAAATATTTTTGTAAGTCGAATTTTACATGTGATAGGAATTATTATTATTGTCTTTAAAAAAAAATATAAAAACAAATCAAAATAATTGCGTCCATCGAGACCTCACCGCCTTGCGACACTTGCTCATGTGGACTCTGGACTTATACGATTTTTATGGGTTGTTGTAATGTAACACATATTGTAATTCCTACAACACTGCTCATTTTATTAAAAAAAATTGTATACGAAGACATAATGAGCTAAATTGGATGAAGACAGCGCTAAAACAATAATCGAGAGTGACTATAATGCGTTAAAATGACACACTATGAACCCGACCCGCCTTGTTAAACAGCATTTTGCGATGAATTAAACCCTTGACTGGTTGAAACGTAATGTAATATTAACATTTATGCAGACACAGTCAACCAGCTGTTGCTCATTTCTGAACGAATTCAATATACCAACAATACGGACGGATAGACACAGTGGAATTAACAGTAACAGTAAAACAGATACACTTGCTAAACCAAAGACTAAATTAGACCTTCTATCAGAAAGTAAAAGTCTAAGTTGGTTTAAGAATATATACTCTTAAACAACTAACGTATGGCTCAGCTACCGATAGTTTTTAATTGATCGATAGTTTTTGTTTGCCGGACCCAGCAATTCGATAACTACCTGATATCGTGTAGTCCAGAGTTGCAGCTTGCAATTGCAGACATTGAAGATGCTGTTTTCATTTCTTTTCTCATCTCAAGCAAACGACACCTGCCCGGTGTTGACTTTCCAGTATTTTGACTTTCCATTTTGAAATTTGACGTATGCTTGTATGCTTCGAGACCAATCTTTTTGTTGTCTATGGAAGATTTAAAGTGAGTGGATTCAAGAGTTTATTATGTATTACGGTATTGAAAACGCATGACTGATTCAGAGCAACCAATACTATATAAGGGTATTTTGTGGAGGGATGTTTTCGGGAAGATTCCTGAAGTCATACTGGTGGACATTTGGATTGGTCAACCACTTTTCAGGTTTTGTTGATATGACTCGACCCACTTGCCAAAGGTTCAAATTTTGTATGTTGGTTATTGGGGTGTGCCGTCAAATATCTATTAAATTCGTTGGCACACCTCTTCTTGTTGGTTGTTGATATATCGTTACAATATATTCCTGTATTGCACTGTGGGGTGTCTTTGAATGTGAATTTTTTATGTCTGTGTTATGGAATGTACTCAACGTCTTGAATCTTTGTTGAATCATACATCCGTGACAAGTTTTCTGGAGCTTTGTGCCGTTCTCTGCCATTTTATTGTGTATTGTGAAATTATTATGGAATAAATTTGATAGTTTACATTCTAAAATGTCAAAATCTTTAATAAAAGGGCGAAGTTTTATTATATCTTTGCATCTTTTTTATCTTATTACCTTATAGGCTGTATGATCAAAACGTTGACGACCGATTCTATTTCGAAGTGTTTTTCTTGTATTAATTGGTATTTGTACCCCACTGCGGGTTTTTCTGAAGAAAGATTTTGTTGATTCACCGTTGCAATAGTTTAGCTTACTGATTTTCTCTAAACCCCACACATCCAAGAATCGAAACTGGAATCGTAACGTTTCAAGTAATTCGGGTTGCGTAAGAGCTTATTGATTCTGCTTTCACAATCTGATTAGTTTCGTCATATATCAACGATATCCGCAATAAGGAACGCAAATGTAGATAAACGCTCAGGTTTGTGCTCGATATGCCAGGAGGAGCTTACAACATTACAAACTATATTGGGTGGCCACCGCGATAGGTCGTAACTATACAGCTAAAAATGCAATAGCTCAGAATTTTACCCCTTTGAACGTACCAAGGCAGTTTTCGAATCGCCTCACATCGGACACCTTCCACAAGTCCGCACGGAGGAAAGGTTCCATAAAAACTGAAGGAAATAATATAAACCGGTGACAACAAATCGATAATTGAAAACAACAAGCGATTGTCACCTTCTCATCAGATATCCGACTATGTGGCACTCCCTACTCCACCAGGTCGGGCCTAACAGTCGCACCAAGCATTATTGGTTCCAGGTCCAAATTCTTGGAGGTACCAATCATGCAATGATAGAAACGCCAAAATTATCAGCGGCTGGGGTGTATCCTTCAATGCTAGGTCCGAAGGGCTAAGCATCGAAGAATTAATTTACCGGATCGAAGTGCTCACAAATTTTTCTCCCTCAGGTAGAGAGGATATTGTGGTGGTACACGCCCATTTATTATTCAAAGACAGGGCCGCTGAATGGTTTTAGCGACATCACCGTAGAACACCACAAATGTTGTAAAGAGCACTGTGTGGAGCCAAGGGTTGTCAAAAACCCATGGGTCGGAGCAAAAACCCTGGACATTGGGTTTTTGCCGGGTTTTTGCAGGGTTTTACCTGGGTTTTTCGTTTTTTGTGTTTTTCGTTTTTCCGAAATTTCTGTAATAAACTCAATTAATTGCATACTAACACCATAGATTTCTCATTTGACTAAAAACGAAAATAATAAACGTCTGATCCAATGTTATTGTTGTATTTCTTATACGTTTTAAAACTCAATGCATTCTAAATCTAGAAGGTATTGATATATGCATCACATCATTACTTTACAAATTTCGCCAACTCAATGATGAGGATGACATTGGAATTATCAGAAGCTTTTTTCGTGTTTTTTATAAAATGAAAAATCTATGTAAATACGTTGTTCTGCTATAAATACCATAAAAATAATATCGACATTTTGTTTGATTAGTAAACTAACGTGATTAGTTCGAACAATTGTGAACACAGCACAGTGATAAAAAATTAACTGCTACTGTAGTAGTTGGTGTGTGATATCATATAAGCTTAAGTGTGGTTATGGCAAAGTTGCTTAATTTATTGCTTAATTTATGGCAAAATTGCATGGGTGTCGTGGAGCAAGCTCCGTAATAGATTGGGCATAGAAAAAGTTTACAAATTAGTAAACATTTTTAAATTTCTTCAATATAAACCGTAAACTTTATAGAAATAAATAAAACAACTTAATATACGAGTACAAAATGTATTTCAATTTATAGGTTGGGTTTTTGGGTTTTGGGGAATTGCTTTTACCCACCCAAGAAAAACCCACAAAAAATTGGGTTTGGGTTTTTTGGGTTTCCAACCCTGGTGGAGCGGCGGGGGCTGAGTTCGGAGATTAAGAAACTGAAGATGAAGTGTTGGATAAAATACGAGCACGCAAACAGAAACCTATGGATCTATTCGATAATTTTTATACTGACATCATGAGACTAAGCGGCAAACTTCGCACACTAGCAGATTCAGTTCAGCGTTGTTGAACATTCTGCTCAATAACTTAAAGTTTGATGTCAGGAGGGAGCTACAATATGTCCAGGTTAGGTCAGTCGTTCACCTTCGTGAGCTGTGTAGACGCCGAGAAAAACTGTTGGCATCAATTCAATCACCATCACACATATAACAGACCTGGTATTTCCGAGGTAGCAGTGACGCTGGAAGATTTTGAAGTGGAAAATTTGGAAGATGAACTCGTAGACGCGTTGATACATCTTACTATTCCAAAAGTAAATTTATACGCGATACAAAGAGTACATTCATTGCTGGAACTGCAAAAACACAGGTAACGGCTTCAGGCAGTGTATTATGTAGGCAGTTGAGACTCTTCTGTTTCAGCTGTGGGAAAGACGGGACATCCATGTCTAAGTGCAACTATTGCACTTTGAACGGCAGGTGGTCAAAACATTCGCCAACCCAATGCAACTTGGTAGTTTCTCCAAGTCCGTTATCTATACACAAAGACAAAGTTCCCACAGATCAGTTACACTGCGAAATAGGAGAGTCAATTCATCCGTCTCAAATAGGAATCCGTGATCCAGCTTAACAGCCTCCAGCAGTCCTTCAACATGACATAAAATCACATCAAAATCGTCTTGAAGAATACCTGGCTGCTAGGAAACAGTTAGGAATAGAAGCGATAAAGCAAAATACTGCTAGTCATCGTCGGACCCGTTCGCTTATTAGATTAAAACGATAAAGAAGGATCCGTCGATCTCTAAAGCCTTTTTTCTATCTTTTTAGGTATCGGTTAAGAATGATCCACGTCATTATGCTGAGGTCGAAATTCTGGGTATAAATCGAATAGATCTCCTCCCTTGACAGCTTCGATAAGTGCCCTTGGTAGTACTTTGTTGGACAACAGCGCCAAGTGCCTTGCCGGAAGCGGCGACCATAACGGCAAGATGGGCAGAGTGCGAGGGGTGAGAAAGAGTTGTTGCCTCACTGAGTTGCCGCTTGCAAAGATCGATAGCTTGAATGGCGTCTTCAGACCATTGAATGAAGCGTTTGTCATTCTTTTTGGAACCTTTGAGAAAACCATTGAGAACGATTGCCACCAGCGTGAGGAATGAATCCATGCCGTCACATGTGATGAATTTAATAGTTTTTTGAAGATGTCGAGGCAAAGGAATTTGAGTAATTGGAATAATTTTTACACTCAGGAACGCATTTTTTCCATCTTCCTTGTACTAGTGATGGTAATAGCAGATACCCATCAAACATTTGTGTTCGCGACTTGGACCGAGGTCGCGCGATAATTTCGATTGAAATTTAAATTGCGATTACCGTTTTGATCTCTGCATCTATTTCGGTATTGTTGAGGAGGTTGGGAGACATTTTGCCTTTGAATGGCATTGAGAAATTGTGTCTCCAATTTCTGGATTTTTTCCTCAAGTGACATGATCTCACTTGAGGAAGAGGAAGAATAAAAAGAAGAAGCAGTAGGGTTAGATTCCGCATGTATTGACGAACCCTTTAGGGCATTTTTTTTTTTTTTTAATAAAATGTGATGTGTACACCGAAAGAAAAAATCTTGCTTGATTCAAACATGTTGCATTGTTAATCGAAAATTAAGTGAAAATTGGGGAACTAAATACGTTAGTGATTGTATCAACCAACGCTCCGTATTTAAACTAACAATTTAACCGTTGTTGATATATTTTTTTATAAGTATCACAAACATATTTGATTTAACCATGTTTGTAGTTGAGTCAATTATGATTTAATTTTCAATTGACTACAAACGTGGTAAATTAAAAATTAGACTGAAAATAGTGATATTGAATACGTTTGTGATAGAATCAAGCAATACGCCGTATTAAATCTTTTGGTTTGGTACATCTTTGTTTTGTTTTTGCTGCTATCGATGTTTGTATGGGTTCGTTTTTTTCGTAAATATAATATTTGAAATTTTTTATATTAGAAGTATGTATTTCGCATCAATTCCGACAAACATTTTTATGCATAAAGCTAGCGTTCGTATATTTACGTTCTAAATAGGAAATGTATGAGTGTGATTTTGTTTGTAAAGGATGCGTCCATTTTTTCGCCATTTTTTTAATGATACGATTTAAAAGACCAAACATCAGAAATCAAAAAATTTAAATATTTGAATTATGTGTAGAAAATTATACTAATTTTCTATAATTTTCTCATTATTATGAAAAATTAAATTAAAATATCGATAAATAGACATGAAACAAGACAAATAAAAAATATTAAAAAAATATAATAATTTTTTTAAATCACCAAAATTAATTATAGAAAGGGCCTGTTTCATTAACGATATTTTTGTTATAACATTGACTGAAAAATTTCTTTCGCACATAATTTTATATGCAAATAATATGGAAATTATTTAAATCAATTAAACACATCTAAATTATTTCCTAAAGTAAAATGTTAAATAAAACCAGCCATGTTAAAATATATAAAAACTTTTTATTTTTCTATTCTTTTATTTATTACTTTTCTTTATTTTGTTTATAAGTTTCTTTACTCCTAGTTTTTTATTTTAACGAACACAATAATTTTCAAAAAAAAACATGAACAAACGAACTGAAAAATATGAACAAGAAAAATTGATCACGCCGTGGTTGATTTAAATAATGAAAATTGTTACGTTTTTTAAAATAAATTGACAATGCTACATTGGTTAAAATAACCACGTTCGTATTAGACGCAAAATCAAACAAGCTTTGTAGTTGATTCTACCAACGTTTTTTTTTCGGTGTAGTAGGCATTACAATATGTGTCACAACAACACATAAAAATCTTTTAAGACCAAGGTCCCACAACAACATGCGTTCAAAGGATGTTAATGGACGCAAATGTTTTTTTTTTTTTAATATTTTTTTGTTAAATAATGGATAACTAAACCATAAATCCTATCACATATAAAATATGACATAGGCCAATATTTCGTAATAGGATAGGGAAAATAAAAATGAAATAAGAGATAAAAAGCAAATTTGTTTTAAAAATTTGCAGGAACAAACACCGAAAAAAAAACGTTGGTAGAATCAACTACAAAGCTTGTTTGATTTTGCGTCTAATACGAACGTGGTTATTTTAACCAATGTAGCATTGTCAATTTATTTTAAAAAACGTAACAATTTTCATTATTTAAATCAACCACGGCGTGATCAATTTTTCTTGTTCATATTTTTCAGTTCGTTTGTTCATGTTTTTTTTTGAAAATTATTGTGTTCGTTAAAATAAAAAACTAGGAGTAAAGAAACTTATAAACAAAATAAAGAAAAGTAATAAATAAAAGAATAGAAAAATAAAAAGTTTTTATATATTTTAACATGGCTGGTTTTATTTAACATTTTACTTTAGGAAATAATTTAGATGTGTTTAATTGATTTAAATAATTTCCATATTATTTGCATATAAAATTATGTGCGAAAGAAATTTTTCAGTCAATGTTATAACAAAAATATCGTTAATGAAACAGGCCCTTTCTATAATTAATTTTGGTGATTTAAAAAAATTATTATATTTTTTTAATATTTTTTATTTGTCTTGTTTCATGTCTATTTATCGATATTTTAATTTAATTTTTCATAATAATGAGAAAATTATAGAAAATTAGTATAATTTTCTACACATAATTCAAATATTTAAATTTTTTGATTTCTGATGTTTGGTCTTTTAAATCGTATCATTAAAAAAATGGCGAAAAAATGGACGCATCCTTTACAAACAAAATCACACTCATACATTTCCTATTTAGAACGTAAATATACGAACGCTAGCTTTATGCATAAAAATGTTTGTCGGGATTGATGCGAAATACATACTTCTAATATAAAAAATTTCAAATATTATATTTACGAAAAAAACGAACCCATACAAACATCGATAGCAGCAAAAACAAAACAAAGATGTACCAAACCAAAAGATTTAATACGGCGTATTGCTTGATTCTATCACAAACGTATTCAATATCACTATTTTCAGTCTAATTTTTAATTTACCACGTTTGTAGTCAATTGAAAATTAAATCATAATTGACTCAACTACAAACATGGTTAAATCAAATATGTTTGTGATACTTATAAAAAAATATATCAACAACGGTTAAATTGTTAGTTTAAATACGGAGCGTTGGTTGATACAATCACTAACGTATTTAGTTCCCCAATTTTCACTTAATTTTCGATTAACAATGCAACATGTTTGAATCAAGCAAGATTTTTTCTTTCGGTGATACTAAAATTGGTTTGCTAATAGTCCAGCCAATGGCATAATCCTTGATTATGGGACGCAGTATATTTTTCAATGATTAAAGCTCAGATATATAGTTATATGATGGCTCGTTTCTTCAAGCAAGTTACAGCGTTCCAGCATCAAGGAATATTCATTAGCTAAGATTGAGAGTGCTACCGTTGACTGAACACAGTTCATCCGCCAGCACCCCTAAGATATCACCTTGGCTAGTGATATCTCACTGTTATTGCTAGTGGTATGCGATATCTCACGTTAACTCATATGCCAATAGCAGGGACTGGAGTATGCGGGGTTGTCACACCCGTGGATCAAAAAATAGAAAAAAATTAACATATTAATAAAAACTGATCCCTCCATGCGTGAAATTGAGGATGTTATCTGCTATCTCTGCAGTCTTCTGAAGATTTTCATTGACGGCAGCGATAGCAGCGCAGATAGCAGGTGGAAGTTTCTATACCCAAAGGACTTTAAGAGCTGCCTCTGAAAAGGTATTATGGGATTCAGCAGTCATATCCCGGAGTAATTGTGAGGGCTTAAGATCCCCAAGATCTATACCGCGTAACACTTTGTTTATGCGGTCCGAGTGCTACCGGATAGGCGGGCTATAAGAGTCTCTTTGAGCCTATCGTAAGGGAAATCTTGGTCGGGGTTAACCAAGATATCACAGACTAATTTCGCCAGTGTGGGAGTAATCATACTAAGTAACTTCCCATACTTAGTTTGCTGGGACCAGATACGCCCCAACAAGAACTGCCCCTCTAAAGTGATGAACCAAAGGTTTGGGGTCTTAGACCAGAAAGGAGGAATTTTGATAGCTACATGATCAATTTGTGGCATAGCTGCCGAAGAAGTTGAAGCTTGAGATTGTGGAGGAAACGTATCAGGAGTTGGTGGAGGATTTGAAGGGGAACCTCCAAGATTTAATCAAGCCAAAGCGGCGTCGATCCACTGAGCGACCAGGGCCTCGAGCTGGTCTGCGGTGTAAACAAACGTCTACCAAGAGAATTTTTTAGCCAAAATTCTAACTCCTTACTCCACTAGTCAATATGATTTTGTTTCACAATTGAAACAACATTTTGATCACCTTCGTCCCGCCATTGCGTCAAGAAACACTTCTCCTAAAGTTTTCATCTCCAAAAATTTCCAGTCTTGTTCAAATGTTTTCTTACGTACGTTTTTTTTTTATTGGAGGGCCTTGAGACTTGCAGTTCAAGTAGCACTGCGACCTGAAAGTCTATTGTGCTTACCCTGATTGTGTTATTAGTCAGTCGTCGTCTGTTCCGTTACTGGTTGTATTCTGTCATCCAAGTTGTGACTTTTAATAAAATTAATTAGCTCAATTGGTTTTGTGGTAATGGAAGTGTTAGTCTTCTATGACCAAGTTGGTTGTATCTGTGCAAAGGGAGTTTAGGACAGCTGCAGATGACGTGTTCCATCGTTTCCGCGTCCGAGTAGCAGAATCTACACTTGTCGGAAACAACAAGGCCCATTTTGTTAAGATGGTGGTTTAAAGGACCATGTCCACTAACGCACCACGTTAAAATTCTTAGAGACTCTCTGTTTAAGTCGATTGTTTTTAAGGGAGAAACAGGGAGGTTACCTAGAAACTTCTTGGAGTGTACTAGTCCCTCCCTGCTTCTCCATAATTTAGCATTTTGTTCCTGTTCCCATGTTTGGATTGTGCTTTTGACCGAACTCTTAGTCATTCCGAAGCATGGTTCCGGTCCAAAAAACTTTTTATTGGCACCTTGCTTTGCTAAAGCGTCAGCGATAGCATTTCCTTGTATTCCTGTGTGGCTAGGTGCCCACACAAATGTTACTATATTATTGCAGGAGATTTTTAATAGATTTTGGTAGCATTCCCATGCCAGTTTTGCATCAAAGGGCGTAGATTTTAGTGCCAAGAGTGCTACTTGGCTGTCAGAGATAATATATATTTCAATATTTTGGTATTTTCTTTCAGCACATAGCAAAGTGCAACTGCTAATGGCAAAAATTTCGGCTTGAAATATGGTTGTTGTGGTGCCTAAGGCAACCGTTTGTTTTGTTCTAGGACCAAACACTCCTGGCACTCCCGTGCCCATATTGGTTCGAGAACCATCTGTGTACCAGACGCTGGTGTTATGTGGCAGTGACCGTATGTAGTGTTTAATACGATCTCTGGCCAATATCGTGACATCAAAGTGCCTGTCTAAATCTATTGTTTTTGGCATACAATCCGAAATATGGTATGTATGCAGTTCAGCTTGTAATTCAGAAAGGATTTTAAGGATTTTAAGGCATGTAGGTGCAACGGAGAAAGTTTAGAAGAATCTCCATTGCTGACGTTGGCGTGGTTATCAAAGCACCTGTGGCACTAAGACACACAAGCCTTTGTATTTTCGTAAACATATTTTGAGCAGTTATTTGGCGCGTTTTAGGCCACCAAACTAAAGCTGCATATGTTAGAATTGGTTTTATAATACTTTGGTGCAACCAAAGTATCATTTTTGGGCTAAGACCCCATGTTTTCCCAAACAGATTTCTGCATGTGAAGAAAACTTTGTTTGCCTTATCGGAGATATATTTCAGGTGTGAGTTCCAGGTTAGTTTGCTATCCAGGATCTCACCCAAATATCTATCCTCTTTTGATGTTTGTATTGGATCGCCGTTTAGAGTCGGAGAAATGAAATTAAAGTTTCTCCTGTTTGTGAAAACGACAATGCTTGTTTTTCGGGGGTTGATCGACAGTCCCAATCTGTTGCACCTCTTTGATACAATATTAAGATCTGTCTGGGTTCGACCAGCGACAATGGAGTCATGTTTCCATCTAACCATGACTGCCAAGTCGTCGGCATAGCCTACAGTGTTGAAGCCGGAATCATTTAGCTTAGCGAGAAGATCATCAGCCACCATTAGCCAAAGCAGCGGAGAGAGCACGCCCCCTTGCGGGCAGCCTCTAGAAGCAGTAACAGCCACTGAATAATCACCTACTGTGGCCGTTATCTTCCGATTCTGTAGCATCTTGATAATCCCCCAATGATAGCATTGAAGTGGACATTGTCAAAAGCTCCTTGTATGGCCATAAATGTACATACAAGTGCCTCCTTATAGTTTAGGGTGCTCTCAATTTCTTTCACCATTTTGTGTAACGCCGTTTCAGTAGATTTCCTAGTCTGATAGGCGTGCTGGCTAGTGTTGAGAGGGTTTTGTTTGAGATATACATGACGGATGTGATAGTCCAACATCTTTTCCATTGTTTTTAATAAAAAAGATGTAAGACTGATGGGTCTGTAGGATTTGGCTTCATTTGGTTTTTTTTCCTGGCTTAGATGTAAAAACAACCTTAGTTTCTCGCCATATCTGAGGAATGTAAGCAAGGCGAAAGCTTGCTTTGAACAAACGCATGAGATATGGAAGATTTATACGGACCGAAGGATTCTATAGCCCATCTCGCTTTATTGGGGGTGAAAATTGTGTTGGCTAAATGATCTGCAGTACTTTTAGTTGCAGGATCAAGAAGATGTACGTCTTCGTTGGCATTATCTTCCGTGCTCCATTCTATTGAGCCCGGAAAGTGGGTTTGAAATAAAGTATCCAGTGTCTCAATGCAGCTGGTGGTATACGTACCATTTGGTTTGCAGATTGAGCCTAGTGGGTTTGTGTGATTAGACGACATCAATTTTTGGAGTCGAGCTGCAGCAGGCAGATTATCTATCGTATTGCAGAGCTCTTTCCAGCTATTTCTTTTTGATTGTCTGAGTTCTTTATTATAATTGGTTAGAGCTACTCGGTACTCTATCCAATTATTTGTTGTTTTTGCTCTGTTAAAGAGCTTGTGAACTTTATTCCTTTTCCTCTTCAAGTTACCATTCCACCAAGGTACATCTCTGCATCTTTTGGTTTGAGTTATTGGAGTATTAAGGTTTTATGCTTCAGTGATAATTTCTTGCAAATTATTTGCTACAGAGTCAAGCTCAAATGTAGAGTTGATGCTGCGGCAACTATTTACATTATCATGAAGATATGTTGTGTAAAGTTCCCAGTTGGTTTTTATCGGGTTTCTAAAGTACTGGATGCTCTTTGGGTAGTGTTCTATGTTGAAACATATATAAGCATGATCAGACATAGAAGCTTCCTTCGAAACATGCCAGTTCTTAACATGGTTAGTAGCGTTTATGTTAGTTAAAGTAAGGTCAAGGACCTCACTTCTGATTGCGTTTCTAAAGATAGGCTCACTACCTTTGTTTGCAATAAACATATTGTTTGTATACAAAAACTGAAGCAGACGCTCGCCTTTTGTGTTAATGTTACTATTTCCCCACACGGTGTGATGAGCGTTAGCATCACACGCTATTATGAGGTTATAGTGGTTATTGTTGCAATACTTGATGAGTTTCTCTACCACTTCTGGTGGTGTCTCGTCCTCATCCCCCGAGAAGTATGCAGAAGCTAAAATGAATTTATGAAATCCAACTTGAGGAAGATGAATTTCTATCTGAACCGTTGTAAGATCTCTACAGATAAATTCATTCAATTGAAATATTTTCAGATGTTTGTTGAAAAGAATCGCGGTTCGCGGTCTTTCCAATCTGAGAAATAGATCAGTTTTGTTTGACGATAGACCTTTTATTCTTTTACTGTCTGCCCACGGCTCCTGTATGAACGCAAGATCGTGAGCATCCTGTTCAATTAACCAGTTCAAATTAACAGAGGCCATTTCTGATATGTGCAGCTTAATCTGAACGCAACTTAATTTAGGCACTAGAGATTTTTGTCTATATCGTACAGGTGTTCTGTCTGACTTAGAGGAAGCTGATGAATCAGACATTACCTAGAGTCAGACATGGTGTGTACTATCCGAATTAGGATAAGCTAATAAATCAGGCATGATCCTAGAGTAGGACATGGTGCACAGTTTTGTTGTTAGTTTATGTGATGCGTTTGGAGAAGCATCGCTCTCATATAAAACTTCATATAAAAATTGTTTTCCATACAATATTTATGGAGAAAATAGGGAGGTACATTGATCAACCACAACAGAGTCCTGTGCTGTGGTAAGGCTATTGAAACTGGAGGACGCCCGGTATCCAGAGTTCCGTACTAGTAATCAAGCACCCCCTTGACCATGCTAAGCTTTCAGCGTACATGTCTACCTTAGCTTTGGGTTTTGGACTGGATCTTGGCTTCGATTCTCCCCGAGGACCTAACGGCATGGATGACCCTATGCTTGTAGCTCCTAAGATCACTGAGTCTACTGCGCCCCATCACTGTGTCAAAGTTCCAAGTCCATTAGATGGAGTACGTACGGACTTAGTACGTAAAGCACTTTAACCGCCATACCAAGGTCCCTTCCAAGTCTTAAGCCGCGAAAAATTTCGTCATTGACCGTAAAGGTCAACACATTCGAGTTTCCATCGACAGATTAAAACCTTGTTTTAGGGAATAATGTGAAGATTTCTTAACTCAAAACCCAGTCACGCAAATGAAACTTCGTCTTCTACAGATATTGTCCATTCTACTCCTTCGGACACATTCCAGCCTTATCCTTCTACCTTCGCAGAAACAAGGCAACGCGACTCTAAAGCAAATGTATCAGCTAAAAGAATTAGATTTAATCTCATTCCTCAACAACTTATATTCCATCCTGCATCCACAATTACGGGAGCAGGCAAAACCGCTCGTACCCCTACTCGCTTCCTTCGTGCTATAGCACATTAATCTCTATATCGTCCCATCTTCGATGGCACTAGGGAAACCTTACTTTATCGAACGAAAACATCAACACCACAGATGGGGAAGGTCAACCTATCCATGGGTATTTTTTCACAAACGCATCTTTCACCGGAATCACGAAAAAACATTGAGTTGATGATGTCAGTCCCATTTCTTGCACAACATTTATATTTGGGTATCGATTTCTACAAACTTTTAAATTTATATCAACCTTTACTACTTTAAACCGTTCAAATGTTTCACTTTTGGGCACAGGTAAAAAATTTTGGTGGTAAATGTTTCAATATTTAGGAAAGTCCAATTGAAAGTCCTGGTAAACGTAAGAATCAGAAACCTTCTTAGCATTATTACAACGTTCAAATAGTTTGAGAGCTAGGAAAGACGGTTAGTGGTATCTCAACGCACCTATTTAGGTGTGACAGCTTCACTTTGGGCATGATTACTTGAACTTAGTCGCAAGCGGATTTTTTTTATTATTTTTAGGGTAAATTGAGAAAATTTAGTAAAAGGGAATGTTTTGATCTGTTTATCTTACAAGCACATAGGAAATAAAGAAAAAATTAAAAAAAACAGAAAAAATTCTTGTCAAAACAGTGTAATTTTGTATGGCTTTTGCTTTTTTCAAAGGCCTGTATCTTGGTCCCCGGGGCTGATATACAACTCGTTTTGGTGTTATTCGCCTCAGTGAGTGATTCTATATCAAATAAAAAAAATTTTCGCCCAAGCATAAGGAATATTCCCCCACTTTGCATTATGGTAACGGTCATTGTTACCGTTTGCTATCGAATATAGGATGTGAGATGTGCAAACACTTTATTGAGCCATTGTATATATTAAAGTGCATGATAAAATATGTTAAAATTTCTTGAACCACTTGCAGCACTTCTCCGATTTGTCGTTTTACTTCTTTGTTAAAAAAACAAAACCATTAAACAAAACACTACAATTTTCCACCAAATGTAACAACAAAACAATAGATAATAAAAAAACATAAAAACTCAAAAATAGTTTTCCTTGCAAGTACTCAATTCAAAACAAACGCTGGCCATACCAAATACGCAACAAATAATTTAAAAACAAACAAGAATCTTATATGAAAAACAAGAGTAAAACATATAAACGAAAAACATATAAAACAAAAAAATAATTTTGCAAATTTTGTTGTTTAATTAAATTAAATGATATGTGTTTTTATTTTTATTCAGTTTTCGCCAATGATATACTAATGAATTATCAATTAAAACAAACAAAATATAGAAACACAAAACAATCAACATTTTATTCTATATAATAAAAAAAACTAAAATCATTTTTCAAATAAGAGAATTTTATTTTAGGTTTGTCTCTTTCTATGCAAAAGTTTTCCTTATATGAAAATTCTAAATTGAAACAAAAAAAAAATAACAATTTTTTTTAACAAAACAAACAAGAAAAAAATTAAATTTTTCATCGATTTTTAATATGGCGATTAATAATAACAATATTAATTACCATAATTGAATTAACAGTAAATTTAATGATAACATAACAACAAAAAATATAAAAAATTAATAAAAATAACAACAAAACAAAAAAATTATAAAAAAAACAAAAACAAATAAACACATACCACGTTCCCGACGGTATTGATTGGAACTCTCCATGGATCTACTGTATTAGCTAAAGGCATATTTTTTTAAATTCCACTAAAATTATTTCATTTATTTTTTCTTTAGCAATTTTTTCACAAAACATTTAATTTGTAAACAGTGCAAATAGCAATTATTCCTTTATATTTTCTAATTTAAATTGTAAATAACAAAACAAAATAATAATTTAACACTTAATATTCTTCTTTTTTTTGTTTTTTAATATTTTATTTAACAACAATTTACTTGATTTATTTAAAATAAATTATTTTTTCCACAATCACGACCGATAAAAAATAACAACCTTAAAGGTTGACGGTATTTCTTGTAACTGAAGTGAAGTAAGTAGATAATGCTATTCGATGTTTTCAGATATTTTAATGCATGTTGAAAAGAGATAACTAGTGAGTAAAATATATATAGTTGCATTTAATTAATGGTATGTTTACATTTACGTGTCTCTTATCATATAATTTTGTTTTAAATTTATTGATAACAAAATGGTATTTGGATTGTGGAATCAAAACTGCGACAAATCTCAAAATAATTAATTAAAATAAAATTTGATCCATTGGGCAAGAATTGGGCCTTGGCCTGTTTGCCATCGCACTATGAATAAATAAATAAATAATGTTCAGATTCCTATGTTGACATATGTATGGTTCTATAAAAGGGAATTGTAGTGTTCTAGAATCTGCCAGGGTCAAGGTTGAAGACTGCGGCAATATTTTTTAAAGGAATAAAAACGCTTTTTAGTTAAATAAAAATATAAATTTTAATCTTCAACGGTAACATCCACAGTTCTTGCTTCCTGTTTTTTCTTCTGTCTATCTGCTTTCTTCTCTTCTTTTGTTTTTTTCAATCCTTTCATCTTTCTTGTTTGAAGTGATTTAACATTTTGCTTACCGACATGAACTCTACCATGTTTATTACCCAATTCATCATGCGTAATATTCTTCTTCTTGACAACTTTCAAAATCTTTGGTTTTTTAGTTGCCTGTTTGTATAAATCTTCAGAAGCAATTTTCGTACGACGAATTGCAAAATCCAAAGCTGGTCCAATTTCGGTTAGCTCAATTCTTGGAGTTTTTACACCAGATTTTTTTAAATTTATTCGATACGAACGCATAATTATATCTAAATCTTCTGTTGCAGTAAATGCAAGAACATGTTCAATTCCTTGAAGACGAATCCGTTCAACTTTCTCACGATGGAATGCGTCCATGAATAGCGATTTCAACCGTCTGAGCTCTTCGGTTTGTCTCCATTTCGGACCGTTAAATACTAAACATGGTTTAACACATGTCCCAATTTTTGCGTTATCAAAATCCGCTAAACCTTTATAATGATTTATTCCTAGTTCAATCATGTCCAGTAACTCATGTTCGTATAAACGTCCTAAAACTATATTATTTGGACGTTTTTTGGTGGTTGATCCAAACATAAAAAGTGAACAATCGTTTTTTTGTGATAAACTAAAATAAAAGTAATTATATTTTATCGTTTTTAAACTTTTATAAAACTTACTGTTCTAGTGACGAAGCGTCTTCGAATGGAACAATGTCATTGTTTCTGGTTAAAACTTTTGTAAGTGGTTTTTTAATTTGAACCAAATCTTTCAACACTTGTTTAACATCTCCACCACATTTTCTGCCTTGAATAAAAAGTGTATTTTTAGCGTTTTCAATAACTTTAGGTTGACGTTCCTGTAGATATTTTTTTCCTTTTCGTGTTGTTGGTTTTCTACCGAATATATTCATATAGTCAAACATTTTTTTATATTATATTTCACTACTTTACCTGATTCTTAATAACGACATTTTCTAAATGTCAATGAAATGAGAATTTAATTTTTAATTTAATTTTAAAGAAATGAATTTGATACCATGCGGTTGACGTAAGCTTAGAAGAATTGAAATGTCAATATTTTGTTTTGTTCTAAATTTGTACTAAACTAAAGAAAAATGTAATAAATTTTAAAATGGACTAGATTTTAGCCGTGATTTTAAAATTCTATCAAAACTTGCAAACTTCTGACTTATACCGCAAATTGTTTAATAATGTGGTTTTCTTTTCACTTTTCTAAATCAATTTATAAATTCGAGTCTGAAAAGAACAAAAACAAAAGTTTATGTTTTTTTTATTAATTAGTTAGACATGTTTAGCACACTAAAAATGAAATATTCATTATTCAGACTCTTTGAATATCCGAAGATAAAGGAAGGAGATGAGGAAAATGGAAGGAAATAGGGCAAGATTACTTTATAGGGTTACCAACTGAGTATTTTTCACCCTGAGACTCAGGGTTTGCCGGCAAATCTCCGGGTTCAGGGTTTGGAAGGAAAATCTCCGGGCGAAATAATAATTACATAAAAAATAAAAAAGTGTCAAATTTCTTTCAATTCAAATAAACAGAATTCGTTTGAAAACAAAAAAAAACGAAACTCTGTGTATTAGAAAACGGCCGAGTTTAGTTTTGCATTGAGTTTTTTGGTTATTTATGCTGGTTCATTGGATATTTTGTTTTTCCATATTACATATAAGCTAATTGATGTTTAATGTCTATATTGGGATAATGTTAACAGTTTTTTGTTGTTAATTTTGAATGGTTTTGACATTTGAATTTAATTAGTTGCCCATATAAAACTGTGCGTATGTTAATTTTACTATTAAATAATATCAGTCAAATGAAAATAATCCCAAACAAAACAATGACAATAAAAGAAAATGTTATTACGTCTCGTTCAATAACGAATGGTTGAAAAATCAAAACTATGAGGGGCTCGAAAAAGTTAACGAGTTTACAGGAAAATGCAGATTATGCTGTATTAATTTCATTATAAAGCAAGATGGAGAATAAATTAAATTAAATTTTTATCATATATATAATATACAAGCCACGAAAAAGCGTAGCCATAGGAAAGAAGAGAATACAGAAGAGAAAGAAGAGAAAACAAAAAGTTATAAAAAATCAAAAAAGACTAAAATAAACGAAACAAATAAACGAAATTTTTTGAATTTCTTCAAAACCCCCGATATAGAAGCCAAACCCATTTTTAGCACAAACAAAATCGTGATCTTGTAGCGCAATTTTGAAATTAAAACTCAATATGAAAAAAATTCAAAAAATCGCCATAACGCCAACTGGAAAAGTAAAACTCCGTATAAAAAAAATTCAAAAGGATTTAATCAAAAACATTAATTTTTTGCATATGGCAATGTTCATTGTTTATTGCAAATGACTTGAATCAGTAGGGCAGGGCTATGATTTAGGAGGTTTTGATTTCTTCCAAATTTTATTCTCATTTCAATTTATGCTTTGCTTGCGGATAGACGTATTATTTTGGATTGTGATTTTATTTCAGGCTTAAAAAAATATTTATTTTAAAATTTGTGCAAATGCACAGGGGTCCCCTAGTTTAATTATATTTTTGTATATTATCAAATCTCCGGGTCGCGCGCTTTCAAGAGTTGGTAACCCTATTACTTTATCTTAGGCGCGAGTGGATTTTTTTTTATTATTTTTATCGTAAATTAAGAAAATTTAGTATAAGGGGCAGTTTTGATCGTTTACCTTACATCGTTTACATATGAAATAAAGCAAAAATAAGTAAAAAATCAAATAATTTTGTCAAAACCAGTGCAATTTTGTATGGATTTTGCTTTTTTCAAAGGCCTGTATCTTGGACCCCGGGGCTCCGATGCAACTCGTTATGGTTTTATTCGATTCAGTGAGTGATTCTCTATCAAATTAAAAAAAAATTCTTGGCGCCTAAGTAAAAGTTATATCCCCGGAAAGAGGATATAGGGACAACTATACTAATTGTTTTAAATGATGATGTACATTTTCTTTAAATGCCTGAGGGGAAAATTCATCGGGAAATAAAGAGGAGGGCATTGAGTTCCACAATTTGGCAACTCTATTAAAATAATCGTTCTGGAAGGACACAGTTCTACAACGAGATATTTGTACAACAAATGGATGAGATAACTCGGCAGCTCTTGTTTGTCGATTATACTGCGCACATGGTGGAAGGATATTTTGAATTTCCTTAGAGGAGAATTCGTTAAAGTTATATTTATAGTAGATTGACAATTCAGCCATATTTCTTCGGTGCTAGAGCGAATCAAGCTGGTCCGTTAGTTTGGTATTACCAATCAACCGTATTGCTTTTCTCTGTACAGAGTCTAGACATTTTATTGTTGACTGACAAGCACCTCCCCAACCATGACAGCAGTATTCCATACATGGACGAATAAAGGACTTGAAGATTAACAAAATTGATTGGGATTGAAATACTTTTTACATCTACTCAAGAATCCTTATTTTTGCATTGCAGATTTAGCGAGGTTGAACACATGTTCATTCTATTTCAGGTTATTTTGAATATCCACTCTAAGAAGTGTAACTGATTCAACCTCACGCAGTTCCTCATGGTTTATCTTAATAGGGAAATTTTTATGTCGCTCTATTCGTGAAAGACGGCAAAGTTTGGTTTTGGTTGGATTAAATGAAACAAGATTACGATCACCCCAGTCCATTATAAGATCCAGGTCTTTGTTGATAGAATCAATTAGCAGCTCTCTATCAGTGGTAACTGCAATATGAGATCGAAATTTGGGAGATGCATGCGATGCATGCAATGTGCTGTCAACAGCAAAACTATGGATTGGGTGCACTGTGGAAATAAGTAAATCATTAATGTATAGAAGAAACAAAGTTGGTGAGAGTGCAGAACCTTGGGGAACCCCAGAACGGTTGTGAAAATATTGTATGTGATACCATCTAAATTAACATGAAATTGCGTTCTGTAAGAAAACTATGAATCCATGAGACAGTAAGATGGTCTATGCCATAAGATTTTAATTTAGCAATGAGATTTTTATGCCACACTTTATCAAATGCTTTAGAAATGTCAAGTGAAATACTGAATGTGTGGCGAACATTTAAATTAAAAAATTTCAATATTTAGTAATACCTTCGTAAGACCCACTTCATTCTGCGTTACTCATGGACCGAAGTTTCACAACTCTATAGCTGTTAATAATAGCACTATAATGTTTTGCTACGTGTTCACAATTAGCTAGTCATTCTCGCTAATAATCAGGTACTTGATTCTCTTGCCCTTTCATTCGCTGATCTGACACGTCTGCTGACATTGGCCACAATCAAAAATTAATTCTTATATTTGTTCCTTAGAATAGTTTTCTTTCTATTTCAATATATTGATATTTTAAACCACAATTCAACACTTCGTTCAAACTACATAAAATAATCTGTAAAAATTTTTATGTTTATTTAAATTTGCATTAATTCACATTTATATGTATATATTAAGTATGTTTATTTAATTAAAATTACAAAATATATCTTTTAGACCGTTTTTGCGGCAGACGTATAACAACTATTTTTATTTTTTTTTAATTAAAAAATGAATCTCAATCTTATGAAAACAAAAGTCTGAATAATGAAAAAACAAAACTTTTTTAATGAATTTTGAAATGACTACTTGATGATAAAATAATTTTATGAAAACTAGATTTTAAAAATTGTACCTAAAATTTTATTAATCTATTGCTAAAAGTTTGAAACGAATTTAACGAAAATTTTCAAATTAAACGCAAACGATTAAATAAAAAGTCACCACAACTCTTTCCTTCGTAAGACCCACTGCATTCTCTGTTACTCATGGCCCATGGGCCGAATTAAAAACCTTCTTCCTTCGTAAGGAGGACCCCTCCAATCTCCTTAACTTATTGGCTGAAACAATTCTTTTTTAATTTTTCGTAAAAGGTTGACTATACTGCTTCTTCTTGATTTTAGCAAGGCATTTGACTGCGTTCATCATATTAAATTAATTTCTAAACTGAGAAACTTCTTTGATTTTTCTAACTCTGCAGCAAACATCATATTATCCTATCTCACTGGTCGATCTCAGTGTGTGGTTGTAGGTGGTAAGTGTTCCTCCTCTAGACTACTTTACAGAGGTGTTACCCAGGGGTCTATTTTGGGTCCCTTGCTGTTTAGTCTCTTCATAAATGATCTTCCTGCAGCTCTGAGAAACTGTTCAGTTCATTTGTTTGCTGATGATGTTCAGATTACTGACTCTGCTCCCACGACGGAATCTTCCAGCTGTGTTGCTGATATCAATTATGATCTTTCTTCAATTGCTGAGTGGTCCTATCAGAATTCTCTAATCTTGAACCCTGCCAAGAGTCAGGCCATTGCTTTCTATCGGTATCCAATTAGTCAGAGTCTTCTTCCTATCTTTTTAAATGATGTTCAGGTTCCCTATGTTCGGAGTGCTAGGAGTCTGGGGTTCATCTTGGATGAGACCTTGCCATGGGATGACCATGTAAGTTCTGTGTTCGGGAGGGTTTGGATGATACTTCGGCGTCTGTATTTGGTTAAAGATCTTCTTCCAGTTGAATTGAGGTGTAACTTGGTCCAGTCTCTTATCATGCCCTTTTTTCTTTATGGATGTGAAGTGTTTTCTGGGGCAAATATGGGTACTATTGATAGATTAAAGATGTGTTTTAACTATTGTATTCGATTTATCTATTCACTCAGGAAGAGGAATCATCTATCTTTGTTATCATTTAAGTTTCTCGGAACTAAGTTTGGGTTGTTCTTGAAGTTGAGATCGGTACTATGTCTCTTTAAGGTTGTCAAACAACGTCAGCCTGTGTACTTATTTGAGAAGTTATCGTTTACTATCTATAATCGAACGAGGCATCTTGTCATACCATTCCATGTTTCTTGTGCTATGGAATGGTCGTTTGCTGTGAGAACTTGTAGGCTCTGGAATGGGTTGCCTTCGGTTATCAGAGAGGCTAGTTCTGTTCGTGTTTTCCAAAATCTTTGCTTGGCTCACTTCAATACACTTGGTAACATTGCTTAGTGCTTAATTTTTTCTTGTTGGATGCTATTTTTGAGTTGTCATGTGGGCTGCTGCTTCTATTTCTTGCTTTAATTTTGGTCTCAGTCTCTTGTCTCGTGACACTGGATTGGGACTTGAATTATTGCATTTTCTTTTTCATTTTGATTGCTATACTTCTTGCACTGGCATGGGTGGAGAGTTGACCGTCTGGGAACAAGTGAACTGTAGTAGGTTAGTTATAAGTTGGTGTGTGTTGTTGAGATGAGTGATAGAGTAATTTTATTATATTGTTACGTTTTTCACACCTTACTTCGAATTGGCCTAACTCACAATTCGATAAACGTAATTCCCAATTTCTTTCTGAGTTCGATCACTGATTAGTAAGCAAACACACCAGGTTTTATTAAGTATTCAACACCTTAATTGTTTCACAACAACAGGAAAACAATGCAGCAAACAATATTCTTAACTAGAATATTCTTTTAACAGCTTCAGAAACTCCAACGGTTTATTGTAGAAATTTCCAGTAACTCAACGTTCAAAATAATACACAAATTATTTCTATTCAATAACACTTATAACTTTATTCACTAATTTAAAGATCACTTTTATAATTTTAACTTCACAATCGCAGGTTCAAAATAAACTAATTAAAAACTACAAGAAACAATTTCCTTATATACATTCTGCTTAATCTCTAGAAATTTCTAGGTCACTTTTTAGAAACCTTGAGAAAATATTAGAATATTCGATTATTTTACGTTACGTTGATTTGATTCATAAAATCATAAAACAAATAGACCTTAATTCTAAGAATATGTACAACAACAACAATGTTCATTTCATTAATCTGTTGTAGTATTTTGTTGATTTGATTTTCCTAGAAGTGACCGTAAACGTCTAGATTTTTCTGTAATCGTCTAGATTTTTCTGCAATCGTAACAATATTGTATTAGTATTATTATTATTGTTGTTATTTGTATTATTATTGTTATTAATTGTATTACTTTTGAAGCTAGTCTTGTTTGGCTGTTTTCTTACATTTTTTTTTCTGATCAAATTGTAAATAAGAAAATAGTCTTAATTTGTGTATTTTTTGCCGAAATAAATGAATAAAACAAAATAAAATAAATTTTTCGAATTTTCTGATTTTTTAATTTCTATCCCGAACGTTACCCATATGTTACCATAACATGAACATCTCCTAACGTTACTCACGCTAAAGTTCTGCTTATTCTTGCTTTTAACAGCTCCTTTTCGAAAAATAAACTAATATTCATGTTTGTACATGCTAGTATTGTCTCAGTCAACTTTGTTCTGTCAGACATTCAGCATCACCGACGTTACTTTTCTGCTTTTCGTATTTTAAACGAACCTTTTAACCTATGGTACACATCTCCACAAATATTGGTCTCAGGCAACTCAGCTCTGTCAGACCTATATCTCCACTCTTGCTACCATAACTCCATAATTGTTCGTTTCTTTTTTTTTGCTGAACTCCGATTCGTGAGTCCCATAATTCCTCTCCACTAAATAGTATCGATTTTTAAGCAATATTTCCCTCTCTCTCCTAACACAATATTTTCCAACCTATGATCGAACATCGACAGATAATACCTTACTTTAGGTCACATCTGAAGATGGCTCGATTCTCCTTTCACCAATATTTCTCATTCGCACCAACTAAACACTGCCTTGTACAGACAACTGTCCACTCTACTTCTTCGGACACCTCCAAACATTCTCTTTTTCGCTACAATACTCGAGCATTGAAAAAACTCTTCCGTTCACCTTTTTCCAACGCTTACTAGCTACTTTTTTTTCATCGTTCCATCTTCATTGTGGTGAACATTTAAATTAAAAAATTTCAATATTTAGTAGGCGATGTTTTATCGTTTAAAAATTTATAAAAAAAACAAAATAATTTTTTTTAGAGTTCTGGTTTTTCTTTTTTTGTATAAAGTTTATTTTTCCAAAATTCAATAAATATTTAAAGAATTCTCTTATTATGTTATTGTCTTTTAAAAAAATTTTAAATTAGTACATACTTGAAATAAAAAAGAAGGCAGTGTTAAGGACTGCCGACAGAAGTGAAAACTTAAATCGGTGAAATAACTGTGTTTTTTGTCTGTCTTCCAGTTATTATAGCATTGCAAATTAAAATTTCAGAATGTTTAACTTAAAATCATTAAAATTATTCTAGGTTTCACATCTATCAGCATTCCAAGCAACTATTATATACATTTTTAAATTTTAAATAATCAAAACATATCATAGAAAAATTTGCGTCTATCAACACCTTAGAAAACATTTTGTTGTGGGACCTGGTTCTTAAAAGTTTTTTATGTGTTGTTGTGACATACTTTGTAATTTCTACTACCAAACATATTTTATTATTTTTAAAAAAATAGCGTATCATCAAAGAATATTCCATAACTTAGAGTAAGGGATGGTATAGTTGATTGAACATACTTCATCCGCCAGCACCCCCAATATATCACTTTGGCTAATGAGATTGCACTGCTATTGCCAGTGGTATACGATATCACAAGATAGCTCATATGTCAATAGCAGGGACTAAAGTATGCGTGGTTGTCACACCCATAGATCAACAATTTTAAATTTTTTCCTGCGGAAAGCTAAGTAAATTAATTGGTATTAATGCGCATTGTTGCCGTTTGCAAATCACTATCGGCTAAGTGTCACCATTTTTAATTAGTTTATTTATCATGATTGCCATCATACATAAGCTAATCATACATAAGCTATGCTTCTTTATATATAATTTATGCGATTTCTGTCTCGTAATTGTGAGCTTTAAATCGATATAATCGATATTATCAAGTATCAAGTTACAAGTATTAAGTCTTCACTTAATTTTAGAAACATGTATTACATACAATTTCAAACCAACAATTTTGATATACTGTAACGATCGCAATAATCGCAAAATAATAATAAAACCAAATTCCTCTTTGTTTTCAATTCAATAGAAATGTATTACATTAATTTCCGTTCATTTTTACATTAATAGTACTTTTAAAATTTTCCCAACTTAACTGCTAATTGATTTTGAATATATTATAAAAAGCCAACGAACGTACTAAATTTTTATTTCCAATACTAATGAACAGATGTCGTTGTTAATCATTGCTGAATTTTGAAGATTACCCGATTTTGTTTTGACATCATAAGATGTCAAAAGCAAAATCACATTTTGCAATTTAAAAAAGATTCATTCCATTTTTGCTCTTCAAAAGAAAATGTTCAATGTTTTTGTTATTAAACATTAAATCAAACAAAAAAGTTAACACTGTTTTCATTAGTGTGTGATTTGAATTATATATATATTTTTTTAAAGTGTTTCATTTTTGTTTTCATTAAGTTTATACTTAATTTATCTTTAAAAAAAAAAATTGTTTTATAAAAATGGCCGTAAATGAAGATAAAGTATCCAATGATGTTATCGAAAGTATGAATAGCAAGGATAACAGTGATCGAAGCTATTACCACAGTTAGAGACAATCGTTTGTTTGATGGTTTTTCCGGTTGTTGAAACCGCATGGATTCAAAGGCAGATATATAAATGAAAAGTTAAAGGATCAAATGCAATGTTCAATTGGGCATTTCGAACAACGAAGGTGTAATTCAACAGCAGCAACTGATGTTCACAAATTAGTTCATCCAATATAATTAGTTGATCAAACGCTAGTCAAGGGAATTGAAGAATTAGAACCAGATCATCAATCAACAGTTAATAATTTAAGGTATTTATTGTAAATATATATATTAATTTTAGTTTAATTATTCTCTTTGGAATGTCAGGCTAATTATATAAGATTTAAGAGATTCCCAAATTTACGATTCGATTTTATCCCGGGTAAATTCCTTTTAAATATATTAGTTAACAAAGGTCCAGATAATAACTAGCGCCGAACAAAAGGGACCCGTTAGGTTAATTACAGTTATATTTCTTGTATTTTTTTTAGATATATATATATAAATAATTCGGTGGTAAAATATTTTCCAGGTTGGGCGTTGGCAAGCCGGTTTTTTTTTTGAAAAAACTTTTTTGTGTGGAACATCTTATATTATTATATTTATATATTTATATATTATTTGATTATTTCAATTCAGATTAATAGTTTGTTTTTCGCGTCGGTTTATTTAGCTAAATTTTGGTAAAAAGCTAGAGGAAAAAAATAAAGGTTTAGTTTCTAAGGTGTTCATGTGTATATTTATCATAAGTACTCTAAATTTATATTTTCAAAAATTTAAAGAATTCCGCGTTTCTCTTTGTAAGTTTTAGGATAAACCAGTTGTGGTTTTTTTTTGGCTTTGGGGAAGCAGCTTTTTTTTGAATTTTTTTTATGCTACCATGTACATATTGTACATATATTTGTTTATATATTGTACATATTTTTGGATGATGCAATTAATTTATATATGAAATTAATCGTATGTTTTTCTGATTGTGGTTAAGTCATGTTTCTATGAGTTTTAGGATGTTATTAACGTAATAAAGGTTAACATTGACCAAACAGCTTTTCAACAGTTTTGTATAAGTTTAAATCTTTCGTCACTACTTTCAAAGTATTATTGGTCTATGTTTATGGAAGTACAATTGAAAATAATTAATTCCCATCAACTTTATAGAGTGAGCCGGATCCAAATCAATATCTCTACATTTGTCATCATATTGATCCGCTAATGTACGTATACAGATCTCGTATGAGTCCATTTTAGCTACCACCATTTTTTTTTTAGAATTATTTTTTCATTGCGATTAATTTTAAAAAGTGGTATAAATATAGAAATAATTATTTTTAGCTAACATTTATTTTTGTTTTGGATACAATAAATAAAGCGAAAGATTTAACCTAAACAAATATATTAGAGTTAATAACTTAAAAATTAGTAAGCTTAGTTTTGAATTTAAAAATCGTAATTTTTTTTTAAATTACCAATTTATTATTTAGTCTGAAGATTAAATTTAATTAATTTCATGTAAAACTTTATTAACACATATTACGTATTTCATGTTTCGATTTAGCATTTTTAAATAAGAAATTATTTAGATTATGGATAAGTTATATATTATTTAGGTTTATTGATTCACTTTTCCCAGCGGTAGGCCTAACAAGCCATCCATGGGGCTTATCCCCTTAACATTAATGTCGTTCTTAGATCGCCTATGGCCATCGGGGTTATGCGATCGAAGAACATTGGTTTCTTCTCTTCATTCGGCGAGGAAGTTCTCAGGGACGAGGAGTGGTGTTGCGGTGTTTGTACTTAGGTGCAAACCAGTAGTACCATTCTTTGCTCAGAGGCTTCTTCGGTGTAATGAAGGGAAGAACCAATTGTACTTTTGCTTTCAGGATCAGAGGCTTCACCTCAAACAAATTCAAAAACTTTTCCACTTTTCCACCTAGCTTTTACAATAGAACAATTTTCATAGAGTTTAGGGTTTGAAGTCTGGTGCTCGGGAGCGTTCTACAACTTTCGCATTAGGTTTAGGTGTAATTTATTTTTAGGTTAAACAAGCACAACTGGGTCAGTAGAAATGGACCTAGTGTCTAATCGTGACAGTTGTGATTGTTTTATTAGGTTGGGGAGAATCTGTTCTGTAGAATCTGGTCGTTAGGGGCTTTTCCAGTAGGTTCTCACATGCATGGTTGGAGTGGGCTCGCGAACGCGATATTTTAAATTTAAACAATATGGATATTGTAGCCATACTTACTTTTTAAATTGTCTCCAGACGAATCTTGATTTTGGGAATCTCTTATGATATTAAATAAAAAAATAAAATAAATCAAACAAATTTTTCAAGAATTAAATAAATAAAATTTTTTATTAAATAAAGTAAATTTTCGTAATTAAATAATTTTAGGTAAATAAATAATTTTTTTTAGAATCTAAATAGTTTTAGGTAGCTAAATAAATAAATTTTCTTAATAAGCAAGACATCAAGATATAAATAAATATTTTTATTTTTTTTAAAAATAAATCAATATTTTGAGCTAGGACGGTGCATCCAATAAATAAACATCCTTTCTGAATAATTTTCATTTTTTCAATTTTTTTAAAAATAAATAAATATATTTTAGGGGTGCTATCGTCAATAACTAATTTTAGGTATATATAATTATTTCAGTATATCTGAAATTAAATAAATGAATTATACTTTTACATATATAATGTTTTAGGAATTTTTTGTGAGAGATTCAGCAAAGATTGGCTACGACGGTGGTCCTTTTTGTTCCTTTACAAAGTTTGTTTTTACAAAAAATCTTGTATGTTTTCGAATTGGGCGTTCGTTGTTTTTTTTTTTTTCGTTTTTGTGCTTTCATCCTTTTTACATTTCCGTCGTACTAACTCCATTTTTTTTTGTTGAGAATTGGTTTTACTATTGTTGGTGATTGCGAGTCATGATTTTGCGGGTTTTACCATCGAAATCTCTAGCGTCTGTTTCCTATATACCAAGCCTAAGTTTTTCAATATATTTTTTTTATAAAATTAAATTTAGTGTTAGAATCATTAGTTGTCATAAATTAAACATATATTCTTAATCATTAGTTATTATAGTTATAAATTTAATTCTCGGTTTTTAGAATTTAAATAGGTGTTATATTTAATATTACTTAGTTATTATAATTTTTTTTATTAGTTATTAGAATTTCTATTATTAGTTTAAGTTTAATAGTGCTTTGGTGTTTTCTGTCATGGAGGGGATGGCGACGTTTTTGTGATTTCAAGAGTAAAAATCTTGGTTTTTACCTTGAATTCATGGTGTAACGATCGCAATAATCGCAAAATAATAATAAAACCAAATTCCTCTTTGTTTTCAATTCAATAGAAATGTATTACATTAATTTCCGTTCATTTTTACATTAATAGTACTTTTAAAATTTTCCCAACTTAACTGCTAATTGATTTTGAATATATTATAAAAAGCCAACGAACGTACTAAATTTTTATTTCCAATACTAATGAACAGATGTCGTTGTTAATCATTGCTGAATTTTGAAGATTACCCGATTTTGTTTTGACATCATAAGATGTCAAAAGCAAAATCACATTTTGCAATTTAAAAAAGATTCATTCCATTTTTGCTCTTCAAAAGAAAATGTTCAATGTTTTTGTTATTAAACATTAAATCAAACAAAAAAGTTAACACTGTTTTCATTAGTGTGTGATTTGAATTATATATATATTTTTTTAAAGTGTTTCATTTTTGTTTTCATTAAGTTTATACTTAATTTATCTTTAAAAAAAAAAATTGTTTTATAAAAATGGCCGTAAATGAAGATAAAGTATCCAATGATGTTATCGAAAGTATGAATAGCAAGGATAACAGTGATCGAAGCTATTACCACAGTTAGAGACAATCGTTTGTTTGATGGTTTTTCCGGTTGTTGAAACCGCATGGATTCAAAGGCAGATATATAAATGAAAAGTTAAAGGATCAAATGCAATGTTCAATTGGGCATTTCGAACAACGAAGGTGTAATTCAACAGCAGCAACTGATGTTCACAAATTAGTTCATCCAATATAATTAGTTGATCAAACGCTAGTCAAGGGAATTGAAGAATTAGAACCAGATCATCAATCAACAGTTAATAATTTAAGGTATTTATTGTAAATATATATATTAATTTTAGTTTAATTATTCTCTTTGGAATGTCAGGCTAATTATATAAGATTTAAGAGATTCCCAAATTTACGATTCGATTTTATCCCGGGTAAATTCCTTTTAAATATATTAGTTAACAAAGGTCCAGATAATAATACAAATGTAATTGTTTCAGGTTATACTATCTTTCCTCAATATTTATTTAGCATGATGACTAAAATGCAAATTGCAAAAGACAGTAGCAATATATCTTTAAAAAACTGCATTATAGATCAATTTTTTAAAATCCGTAAAAAGAAATTTTTATTATTTTTATGAATTCATGAATAAAAAAAATAATTTTAATGGTATTTAATAAATATTAAAAAAAAAACAATAAAAAAATGTACAGTCCAGCAATTGAACTCACGATCTACAGAACATCAGTCGAGCGCGATATCCACATCGCAATTTGAAATGTTAAGAAATGATGGATGTGTTTCATATTTAAAAATATTTTGCTGATTTACAAATTGATAATGCGAATATATAGATTTTACTCCATACAAAATTTTACAACGCGGTTAAAGAAGTTTTCACTTCAAAAATTATTTAAAAATAGTATATTTATGAATAATTCATTATGTTATAATGGGAAATATGAAAATTAGTGTGTTGAAAGTGAAGAAGGATTTGAATTTTCAAAACTAGATGTTAATAGTGCACGAACAATAATAATCCAATCAAACATTGAAAAACAAATAAGCTGTAAATTACAATTTTTCTTTATGAATCCAAATGAAAAATGGCAATACATATACATATGGTCATTCCATTATATTTCAGCAGTTTGAAAAAATCGATCTCACCAATTTTTTAATTTTATCAAACAATTTGATTCAAAAAAAATAGACCCATATTTTTTCTTTTATTTTTTTGACCTTCAGAGGTAACTGGTATTTAATTTCAAAGATAGAATGTTTTTGAATTTTTTGGTTTTTGTGTGAGCGGAGGTATAGTAAATTTGATGGATTTTAGTTTCTAGATATCGGTTGGTTTAAAATAATACCATTTCGAAAAGATCTTGAATTGCACTAATATAAAACATCAATTTTAATTTTTTTAGACTTTTACCGTTACTAGAAAGTAGGACCATACAAAAGATACAAAAGAGACTAACTAAAAAGGTCTAGAGCCCAAAGAAGCCCCCAGAAAATGAAATATGTTAATATACTTTTTGAAAGAAGATATAATAAGCTTTTTAACGAATGTACTTTGATGGGTGTTCCGAACCTACTATGGGAGATAGATGCACTCAAAGTTTAAATTGAGTGATTTTTATAATTTCTTTATTATATATGAGCAATATTTTTACTTTTTACGCACTTCTGTAGGGAGGGGTCGTGGATTTCGCTTAAATTTTAATATGTTATAGGAGTTAACCAAGAAAAACTATTTGCAAGTTTTCAGCCCTCTGGGGTCCCCTGAACTCGAGAAATCGCTATTAAAATGCCCAAAAAAGGACATTTTTTACCCTATTTTCAAAGACCATTACTTCTAACACTTGTTAGCCGATTTAAGTTCAATAAAAGATATTTATTTGAGTTTTTAGTTCTTATTTTTAAACAAAAAAATTAGAACCCCACGTAATAGGGTTCAGTTTTGGGGATCAAATAATTGCTTAGCGGTCAATCTAAAATTTGACTATTTTACAACGACTGTCAAAATTGTACCAATAATTAATATAGGACAATTTAACAATGCTCAATTGATAGATTACGACCTTATCTTTGAAACGTCGCTTAGTAAACTAAAATCTATGCCTTAAATTCTGATATACAGCTGTTTGAAAATTGTCATTTTCGAGAAAATTCCTTTTTTTTGCATATTCAAACCAGTGGTACTTTTTTCTGGCAATCTCAAATGACACAAAAATTAAACTGTTTGAGTAGTGCTTAACAAGTATAACAAACACCTAGTAAAATTTTTCTTGGCTAAGCCTCCACTATACACCTCATTTTAACCTCTGAAATGTAGTATTTTTATTTTCAAGAAAGCCCGTACATCCTATTATTGTGGCTCTTTCTCCTCATTCTGAGAAAATTCAAACACTTTGAACGATATAGCAATTAAAAATAGACACCAAGACCTTTAATTTAGGTTCTTACAAGGTTCTTAGGAAGTCTAGACCAAAATATATGGCAGTTTTAAGATCTTTAAAAGGCTACACTTTTTATTTATTTGTATAAAATTATGATCCATTTACTATTATGGGATTATCAATATTATTATTTTCTTTCTAAATCGATTTTCGATGGTCTATTTTTTTGAATCAAATTATTTGATAAAATTAAAAAATCAAAAATTGGTGAGATCGATGTTTTCAAACTGCTGAAATATTATGAAATGACCCATATACATTTGATCATGCCGTGTAATTATACTAACTATACATTGGATAATAAAGCTAATTCTCGCATCTGTTTTCAACATCGAAGAAGCTTCAAGTTGGAAATAGTACATTTGTCTTTTATTTAAAACTAGGGGGTATCCCGCGGGCTTCGCTCCCCCCCCCCTTCCCTCAACCACCCCCTCCTCCCGCACGTCAACGCACTTAATCTTTTCATCCAACTTTGTTGTATTATCTCTTTTATTGTAATACCTCTTTATATACTCTGTTAGGTGTATTATTGCCATTCGCCAAAATGAAAAGATTTACGGCATCACTAACACGTGAACATGCTACATACAATTGTCCATGGGTGAAGCAATCTTGGTTTAAATCAACACCAGCTCTCTTTAAAGTTTGACCTTGTGATTTATTAATAGTCATTGTGAAGCTAACATTTATGGGGAATTGCAATCTTTTAAATTGAAATGGATAATTTGATGGGATGATAGGTTTTCTAGGTATAAAAACCATTTCGCCTTTACCACAACGGGTAATAATGATAGCTTCGATTATATTCTTTCGTAAAGAAGCTACGCGCAATCGAGTGCCGTTGCAAAGTTTTGGTGTGTTTAAATTTCGAAGCAGCATAATGGGAATACCAACTTTTTGATCTATTTTATGAAGTGGAAGACCAGAAGCAATGATACTGTTCAAAAATTCTACTGGATAATGCACTGCTTGTTCTGTTTGGCATATTGTGTTAATGGATATATGTGAAGTTTACTCACCAGGAATTTTTCCGTTATACGATTATTTAGTGACAATACTTGGTCATTTCTTGGCGCTAAAATAGATCTTTCACACAACCATACATCCTCTTTTGTGGTAATATTGTGGATGTCGTCATAAATATCAGATATTAAAGCTTCAGTATTTGTAACAATTTGGCATAGAGTAGCTGAAATTTCAATGTCATGATCAGTATTAATCTCTGCATATTTTCCTTCACCAATATCTAAGAAAACTTCATACCGAGAATTCCATACCTCTGCTTTGCGCTCTCATGTTTTACTTTAAATGGAGTGTTTTAAAATGTCTCCATAGTGCTGAGCGTTTTAGACACGCATTGACCTCATCTGCTCTTCTACCTTTAACGACAACTGGCAACGTTTGCCTGAAATCACCTGCGAATAAAAAGGTTACTCCACCAAATACTTGATTATTATTTCTTAAATCCTGCATTGTTCTATTTACAGCTTCAATCGATACTTTGTTTGCCATAGTACACTCATCTCACACTACGAAAACACAATCATGTAGAACTTTAGCTCTGTGGCTATTCTTTGATATACCACAGACTGGATTTTCCATACGATCAGCTTCAATTGGGATTTTGAACATAGAATGAGCTGTTTTTCCTCCGGGAATTAGAGTGGCAACTATCCCTGAATTACTAAATACATAAACACACATTCTAATTCTTCTCTAAATAAAAAATCTTCATAAGCAACAAATGAAAAAATCTTGCAAGTCAGGTTTTAAAACATGTACAACAAAATAAAAAATGTGTCTCTATATAATACCATAGACAAATAATAATATAAGACAAATGAAGTAGAACAAAAAATTGGGAACGTTTTTCTATTTTACTTTTGGATATTAACTATCTAGTGACACCTGTACTCAAGTAGATGATTCGTAATATTTAAAATTAGTGTTATATGAGTATAAAGTTTAACGTTTTTATTTTTTTGGTTTCTATTTATTCTTATAACTTTATGATTATTATTGTTTTTATAAATGTATTTGTGTAGAACGTTTATAAAAAAACCATTGTTTTTAACCATATTTTTTTTGGAAAGGACAAATCAGATTTTTTGTTGATGAAAAACGATTTAAATTTTGTATTGTTTTACGTTTTGTTATGTTCGTAGTCGTGTGAAGCGATTTGAATGAAATTTAAATTATTTAGTTTTTGAAGAAAATTTTTTGTTTGCATTTTATTTTGGGAAGAAATTAAATTCTGATAAAGATTTTGTTTTTTTATCAAAAAATTAGAGAAAATTTAGTAAAATATTTATTTATGATTTTTGTGAATGAAAAGTATGAATTATTTTGAAAAATTTTCGGATCAAATTAGATTTAAATAATATCAATTACTGATACAAGTAGCACAACGGAAATATTTTGAGTTTAGTTTTTAATTGTTTTTATAGTTTTTTTATAATACAAAAAATGACAATTTTTGAAAAATCAGTTGGAAGCACTAGCAGATCTCAGTAATTGGGGATCCTGTTTTAGTTGCAACGCTAGATAGATGGTTAACTTAGCCAGCAAGACGCGGTGCGCTAAAATCATTTTACAGGACTAACTATTCTAAGCGAATTAGATAAGCAAGAACTTTATGAAGTCCTCGATGATTGGTTATACCGCCGTTACTAGGTGGTCAGAGCCTCGTCAGTTAACCAGCAAGGTGCATGGCAGGCAGGTGAGGATGGCGTTTGAGCTAGCTTGCCGATAGCTCCTTACACACCATGGGGTTTTGGATTAGAATAGGTTCTGGTTTTGGATAAGATTGGTAAGGAAAATGTTTTGACTCGGGTTTGTTAGTAAAAAAAACAGGAAATTAATTAGAAAGTAGTCACTATAAACATTTGTAGAGATTTATATATTTAAATTTAAATAATAATTCTCTACTTATCCTTACAAATATAAACGATCACATATTTAACTCGAGACAGGAAATAACTGAACATTGAACAAAAACCCAACCATATTCCAAAAGTAAACGTCACAAAGGAGCAGCGAACCAATAAATTAATAAGTAATTTATTCGAACAATGAAATTTTGAAAATCGATTTTTGTTTGTTTAAGGGGGGGATAAGGATTTAAAGACGAAAAAAAAGTATATTTTTATGATATTTTTGCGGCGACATGAGTAATATAATTTTATTAAATTTAATTACATATTATTGCACAACTTTTGAAGTATGTCAGAAAAAATTTTCAATGAAAAATATTGATAAATAATCCGGTGACTTTGAATCTCCAGAGGCGCCTTGAAAAAAAGTGGTTTTGCGGTGAACATTGCGGCGAACTCGTTACCGGATCTCTGTATCAACAAAATTGATATCCATTTTAAAGTTGATGTATTTCTCGAGGTAATCAGGAAGAGTTTCTTTTTCTTTTCTATTTTTTGCAGCACTTGGAAGTTGGAAGTGAAAAACGTGATTTTAGCTCAAAAAATCGCGGTTAATTTGTTATTAAAAAATACGAAAAAAATGAAAAAAAAAACTTCCTGATTACCTGTTGATTTATGTGAAGAAGTAATGTTCAAAATTTTTAATTTTTTTTTGCGAATTAATAATATCAATTCATGTGTTTCTTAGATCCTATTAATTAAATGAAATTGCTAATTTTATAAATAATTGCTAAATTAAATCGAAAAGTTATAAATAAATATTTATTGTTATATTGCAAAATATTTAAGTTGTTTAAAATTAATTTAATAAAAGGAACAATAAAAACTGTAACGTCAATTACGTTACTTCGGTCTGAAAGACCTAAGTATTACATTCATGAGCCAAAAGTGAAATTCTTACCCCCACTTTTTGGCATTTCTCGACGTTTTAGGACCTATTGATTCTAAAAGAGCAAAAAAAAATGTATGTCTGTCTGCCGTCCGGCCGTCATTACCTACACTGCAGGGAAAACCGCTAGAGGGATTTCAAAATTTTTTTTCTAATCATAGGTATACTCAAGGTACAGGTCCGAAAGGACGCTGTGTTCGATAACTGTAACGGAAGTGTGTCAAAAAAATCATTAAGTGTGTCAAAAACAGCAAATTTTCATATTTTTGGCTTAAAAAACGTTCATTTTACGTGATTACGAGTAGGAACATTGAATTTGAAGAAATCTGGTAGGGATTGGTATGTGAGATCAAAAACTAGATTATTGCATTATAAATTTGTCAAAAAAATGTTGTCAAGTGTGTCAAAAGAAAGATTTTTATTTATTTTTTACCCAATTTTTTGGGAAAAAATAATATTAATTTTATTTGTTTGAAATGAATTTTTATTATTATTATTGAGAATTATGGCATTATAGGTTTGTCAAAAAAAATGTTGTCAAGTGTTTCAAAAGAAAGATTTTTATTTAGTTTTTCGTTTTTTACCCAACTTTTGGAAAAAAATAAAATTAATTATTTGTTTGAAATGAAATTTTATTATTATTATTGAGAATTATGGCATTATAAGTTTGTCAAAAAAATGTTGTCAAGTGTGTCAAAAGAAAGATTTTTATTTACTATTTTACCCAATTTTTTGGAAAAAAATAAAATTAATAATTTGTATGACATGAAATTTTATTACTATTATAGAGAATTATGGCATTATAAGTTTGTCAAAAAAATAATGTCAAGTGTGCCAAAAAATAATTTCATTTATTTTTTTAGCCAATTTTTTGAAAAACAAAAATTTAGCTTGTTTTATGACGTAAATGTTATTGAAAATGAAATTGGACATGGAAATTTTTGAATTTGTTATAGTTTTTGAAATATTTTTGGAATTTTGAAAAAAGTTTGTATTTTTGATTTTGTAATAATTTTTGCAATATCTTTAGAATTTTGAAAAAAATAGAGTTTTTGAATTTTATATATATGTATATTTAGAATTTTGAAAAAAGTTTCAATTTTTGATTTTGAAATGATTTTTGCAATATTTTTAGAATTTTGGAAAAGATTGAATTTTTAGGAATTTTTGGAATATTATTGGAATTTAGAAAAAGTTTAAATATTTGATTTTATTCTAATTTTTGGAATATTTTTGGAATTTTGAAAAAAAGTTTGATTTTATTTAATTTTTGCAATATTTTTGGAATTTTGAAAGAAATATGAATTTGTGATTTTGTAATATTTTCTCGCAACGCTAAATGGAGAGGTTTTTGAGTAGTTTGCTGAGTGTATCATCTTTTCAGTAAATTATGTTAATTTATGATCTGTTATAATTTTCCGGCATCGTATTGATGTTTCGTGTTAGTTTGGTAATAAATTTCTAAACAGAGATAAAAAAATACTTGTACTTTAACAAAGAGCTATGTTTGATATACATCGCTGCCCAAAACTAAATAACATGTCCTCATAAAAGTTTTTTGCTGAAAACTATATCAAAATCCTTAACCTAGACCGAAGCCTTGATATCTCAGAGCTGTGAGATTTCAGTCCCTCCATATTTTTCTATTTAAAATGAAAAAAACCTAATGTACAAACATAAAATAAATACCTTAACGAACAAATTCATTGATATTACATTGTTACAGTTACATTTTCAAGTAAAATTATCTTTAGGCGTTGCCTAAACCATTTCAGTTATAATTTCTCAATTGTTAATGATATTTAAATCCATATTTCCCATTGCTTATGTAAAAGGTTTATTGATCCAAGTCCATAGCTTATGTAAAAGGTCCATTGGTCCAAGTCCATTGCTTATGTAAAAATATAATTACATAAGTATATAAGCCTAAAAACTAATATCAGGAAAGACAAACAAAAACCGACAAAATATTATTATCTACTATTTGTTTATATTGGCAGGAAAACCCCAAAATAACTGATGATTAATGTTTGACGACCCATTCATTTCTGAACTTTAATTTAAAAATTTTATAAAAATTTGAATTTGATTATACCTGTTATTTTTAAATTTTTCTGTATTTTTACTGGTATCGCAACTAAACTTTTTTCCAGAGTCTATTATTTGTTTATATTTTTCGTGACAATTAAGTTTAATTACGAGAGTTTTAATTAAACATATTATAAAAACTTTCATTGAACAAAAATCGATTTTCAAAATTTCATTGTTCGAATAAATTATTTATTAATTTATTGGTTCGCTGCTCCTTTGTGACGTTTAATTTTGGAATATGGTTGGGTTTTTGTTCAATGTTCAGTTATTTCCTGTCTCGAGTTAAATTTGTGATCGTTTATGTTTGTAAGGATAAGTAGAGAATTATTATTTAAATTTAAATATATAAATCTCTACAAATGTTTATAGTGACTACTTTCATTTTTTGTATTATAAAATTTTTGTATTATAAAAAAACTATAAAAACAATTAAAAACTAAACTCAAAATATTTCCGTTGTGCTACTTGTATCAATAATTGATATTATTTAAATCTAATTTGATCCGAAAATTTTTCAAAATAATTCATACTTTTCATTCACAAAAATCATAAATAAATATTTTACTAAATTTTCTCTAATTTTTTGATAAAAAAACAAAATCTTTATCAGAATTTAATTGCTTCCCAAAATAAAATGCAAACAAAAAATTTTCTTCAAAAACTAAATAATTTAAATTTCATTCAAATCGCTTCACACGACTACGAACATAATTCAAAACGTAAAACAATACGAAATTTAAATCGTTTTTCAATCAACAAAAAATCTGATTTGTCCTTTCCAAAAAAAATATGGTTAAAAACAATGGTTTTTTTATAAACGTTCTACACAATTACATTTATAAAAACAATAATAATCATAAAGATATAAGAATAAATAGAAACCAAGAAAATAAAAACGTTAAACTTTATACTCATATAACACTAATTTTAAATATTACGAATCATCTACTTGAGTACAGGTGTCACTAGATAGTTAATATCCAAAAGTAAAATAGAAAAACATTCCCAATTTTTTGTTCTACTTCATTTGTCTTATATTATTATTTATATTAGAACACTTATAATTAACCAACATTTAGGCAAACTCGTTGCTATGAATTATACTCATATATATGTAAATACATATATATAATTATTAAAACAAATAAAAACTAATTGTATGTAATCAACATTTAGGCAAACTCGTTGCTATGAATTAAGTAATGGAGAATTCTAATATAAAAATTATATATTAAAAACTATATATTCTATGAAAATAAGTAGCCTATGACATTCCGGACATTCCTTTCTTTATGTATGTCAAGTTTCATCTAAATCAATTCAGCCATTTCGATGCTTATCCCGAACAGACAGACAGACAGACAGACAGACAGACAGACAGACATCGAATTTTATTTATATAGAAGGAATGTTATGCAACAATTATTGATAATGCAGTGAAAGTAAATGGTATTTTAAATAGTACAATTGGACCTTATATTCCCATGGAATTATTTAGCATTCTATGAGCTATAAATGTCTCACCATGGTTTTCCAGCGATTTCTTCCAGAGATGGAAAACCATACTTCTTAACATCAATAATTCGCGACATCAGTAGTTTTTCTACAATCGCTCGTCAAAATGCAGTCACATCACAAAATAACAAAAAATTGAGGGCCACCCTGTGAAGACCCCTGGTCGAAAAAAAAATTTTAAGAGAACTTGTATTTTTTATTTATGAAAGACTATCTATAAACATAAAATCAAGTCAAAACGTTGTTGAATCTTCGTGAAATTGCTCATATATTTTTACGTTTAATCTTTATACGTTTTGACATTAGAACCATAATAAACTCTACTATCTAGTAGAGTAAAACAAAGTAAAACAAAATCAAAATAGTGGTGTCACACTTTACTATGACAGTTTAACTATATAGTTTTGGAACGACATTTGGTAGAGTAAAGTTAACCACGGTTAACCATAGTTAATTTCGAAACGCACCCCAGTGCTCGGATGAAATCAGGTCCATAATGCCTCAGACATATGTTATTCACTGTTTAAAGCCGTGCATGTTATGAGGAATACACTAAATATAATACTTTTAGTGTTCGTAACACGTAGTATCATAACATTGATTGTGTTTTGCATGCTACCCAAAATATAACTTTGAATTACAAACAGTTGAATTAAGAAATATAATTATATTGTTTTTAAAAATAAATTGAAGAAATATTAATAAATGTTTCTAAACAAATATTTGATGACAATATATCAAATATTTGTTCGTTATTAACATAATTCGTTATCTATCAACATTCTGTTTCTTCCACTAATTGTTTTGACTACAATAAATTAAATAAACAAAATATGGAGGGGCTGAAATCCCAAGCTCTGAGATATCAAGACTTCGGTCTGGGTTAAGGCTTTTGATATAGTTTTCGGCAAAAAACTTTTATGAGGACATGGATTTTAGTTTTGGGCAGCGGTGTATATAAGTATAAGTATTTTTTTTTCTCTGTTTAGAAATTTATTACAAAACTAACACAAAACATCAATACGTTGCCGGAAAATTATAACAGATCGTAAATTAACATAAATTAGTGAAAAGATGATACACTCAGCAAACTACTCAAAAACCTCTTCATTTAGCGTTTCGAGAAAATATTACAAAATCACAAATTCATATTTCTTTCAAAATTCTAAAAATATCGTAAAAATTAAATAAAATTCAAACTTTTTTCAAAATTCTAAAAATATTCCAAAAATTATTACAAAATCAAAGATGAAAATTGTTTCAAAAATTCTAAAAATATTGCAAAAATTATAACCAAATCAAAAATTGAAACTTTTTTCAAAATTCCAAAAATGTTCCAAAAATTAGAATAAAATCAAAGATTTAAACTTTTTCTAAATTCCAATAATATTCCAAAAATTCTTAAAAATTCAAAATTTTCTAAAATTCTAAAAATATTGCAAAAATTATTACAAAATCAAAAATACAAACTTTTTTCAAAATTCCAAAAATATTTCAAAAACTATAACAAATTCAAAAATTTCCATGTCCAATTTCTTTTCAATTACATTTACGTCATAAAAACAGCTACATTTTTTTTCTAAAAAATTGGCTAAAAAAATTAATGAAATTGTTTTTTGACACACTTGACATTATATTTTTGACAAACTTATAATGCCATAATTCTCAATAATAATAATAAAATTTCATTTCAAACAAGTAATTAATTTTATTATTTTCCAAAAAAATGGGTAAAAAATAAATAAAAATCTTTCTTTTGACACACTTGACAACATTTTGTTTGACAAACTTATAATGCAATAATCTAGATTTTGGTCTCACATACTAATCCCGACCATCAAGATTTCTCCAAATTCAATGTTCCTACTCGTAATCACTTAAAATGAACGTTTTTTAAGCAAAAAATATGCAAAGTTCCTTGTTTTGACACACTTGACGATTTTTTGACACACTTCCGGTACAGTTATCAAACACATCGTCATTTGGGCTCTTTCCATTAAGTAAAACTGTTTTTAGAACAAAAATTTTTGAAATCCGTCCAGCGGCTTTCTAGATTTCGTCGGTTGTGACGGACGGTCTACAGACAGACACACATTTTTTTTTGCTTTTTTAGAATCAGTAGGTCGTAAAACGTCGAGAAATGCCAAAAAAACGTGAGGGTAAGAATTTCACTTTGAGCTCATGAATGTAATACTTAGGTCTTTCAGACCGACGTAAAAACATCTACCCTTGCAGATATTGTTTTCTTACGTAAAAAAAACATAAAAATCAAAAATAAGTGTCAAAAGAAAGTCCAAAATATTATTTTTTCAGATTTTGCGAAATCAATAATAAATTCAAAAATTTCATGTTCAAATTCATGTTCAATTACATTTACGTCATAAAATCAGCTACATTTTTTTTCACAAAAAATTGGGTAAAAAAATAAATGAAATCATTTTTTGACACACTTGACATTATTTTTTTGACAAACTTATAATGGCATAATTCTCTATAATAATGATAAAATTTCATGTCATACAAATTATTAATTTTATTTTTTTTCAAAAAATTGGGAAAAAGATAAATAAAAATCTTTCTTTTGACACACTTGACAACATTTTTTTGACAAACTTATAATGCAATAATCTAGATTTTGGTCTCACATACTAATCCCGACCATCAAGATTTCTCCAAATTCAATGCTCCTACTCGTAATCACTTAAAATGAACGTTTTTTAAGCAAAAAATATGCATATTTCCTTGTTTTGACACACTTGACGATTTTTTTAAAAATACTTCCGGTACAGTTATCGAACACATCGTCCTTTCGGCTCTTCCCATTGAGTGTACCTATTTAAAAAAAAAAATTTTTCAAATCCCCTCAACCGTTTTCTAGATTTCGTCGGTTGTGACGGACGGCCGGACGGACGACCGACAGACAGGCATACATTTTTTTTTTGCTTTTTTAGAATCTGTAAGTCCTAAAACGTCGAGAAATGCCAAAAAAGTTGGGGTAAGAATTTCACTTTGAGCTCATGAATGTAATACTTAGGTCTTTCAGACCGAAGTAAAACAGAATGTTGTTCGATACGAAATTGAAATAAGAATTTTAGATTCAGATAAATCTCGGACAAGTCCTTAAAACAAACAAAAACTCTACATTTGTTAGATATCAACTAACGTTGAATACTAACAGTAAAGCGTACTACATTTGTTGGATAACAACACATTTGTTGTATACCAGCAGTAGTAACCAAACATATTAAAAAGCTAAACAATTTAAATATCATTACAAATAAATAATTAAATAATATATTTATGTGTGTTAATAATATGTACAAAAAATGTTAAGCATAACATGCATTCACATACAACAGAAACAGAAACCGAAACTGAATTTCATACAAATTTGACAGCAACTGAAACAGAAACCGAATTTAGAAACTGAAACAGAAACTAAAAATTCGTCTGTTTTGTCTGAAACAGAAACAATTAAAATTTAATTGTTTCTGTTCCAGAAACTGTCACATAATATTAATTATTATTTTAAATTTTGATAATAGAGTTTTGAATTTTGAATAGTTTTCAGTTTCAGTTTCTGTTTCTGTTGTATGTGAATGCCCGGCTTAGCTCGTCAATCGGTTTGTGCAAACAGTCAAACTGTCGAGATTACTCACTGTCATAGTAATAAAATGCGAAGGGATTTCTTTGTGCGTACATCGTACAAATTGAATGCTTTGCCCGAATCAATAGTCTCGAGTACCTTCAATCTACAAAGATTTAAAAAAAGTGTCCACCATCACCTCAGAACGCATGTTATTGTGGGACCTAGGTCTAAAAGGTGTCTATGTGTTGTTGTGACACATTTTGTAATTCCTACTACACAACACTTTTTATTGAAAAAAAAAAATTATAAGACGAAAACAGGAAAAATTTGCTCTTTTAAGACGTCGACGTGAACTTCATGATTGCAGTGATCCGTTTACTATTCCTGACGCCAGATTTCGAGAATTATTCAAATTTCAATATTATAGATGAAGTCTCAGTATATATGGATAAACGCCAAAAAATAAATGGACTACCTGTTTCTTGAGAATATTAAGAAATTCGCTTTTATTTCTTTCTCTCTGGCGTTTACATCCCATGGAGGGATTTTGCGTCTGTGCAATCCAGTTGACTCCAGTTTCAACATCCTATATCACGAAGGTCTTGGATGATGTCATCACGCCATCGTTGTCTGGGTCTTCCTCTTCGACGAACACCAGCTGGTTGTTGTTGGGACACCTTTTTTATCATTCTATCCAATGGAGCCCTTTCTACATGACCAAACCATCTAATCCGGTTAGATTTAATGAATCCGATGACATTGCAGCCTCCAATAAGCTGTCTGATTTCATGATTCAATCGGATTCTATACTGACTATCAGCAACCTTACATGGACCATAAACCGTTCGTATGACCTTCCTCTCGAAAGTTGATAAAATTCTACAATCGGAGAAAGTCAGTGTCCAGCTTTCACTTCCAAATGTAAGCACAGGTCGAATTAATGCTTTGTAAAGTGTGAGTTTACACGACGTTTTGAGTATGCGTAGAAAACTCTGTATGCGGCAGAGACACGGGCTTTGATATCTGCCTGCATGTCATTTGACGATGTTATTACAGACCCGAGGTATTTGAAGTTTTCCACGCGTTCCACTTCATAGTCGCCAGTATCCAGATTTCCGGGAGGTATGTTCTTAGATGTTGTTAACACTTTAGTTTTGCCGGGGTTGATGCATAATCCGAGTCGTTTAGCATTTCTTTCAAGCTGAGAGAGACCATCCTTAATATTGCTTGTTCTACGTCCGAGAAGCACAATATCATCTGCGTAGCCAAGAACTTGACTAGATTTGTTATATATGCAGTTTTGTGTCTCAATTCGGTTTTTTCTTATCGCGCACTCCAGCGCCAAAATAAACAGTACGGGCGCGAGTGCATCACCTTGTCGAACACCTGATGTTATATCGAAAGGATCAGAAACTGACCCTTCGATTACTATTCTACAATTTGATCCCGATGCTGTTCGCTTTTATGCTACAGGTAAAATTTTCTTTTAAATATGTTGAGATATTAATAGTTTTTAGTTAAATGTTGATATTTGGATGATACTGCGTTGAGTGGAGGTAGATTTTAATATAGAGGTTGGGTGCTAGTGGCGTTGAATTCTCCGGAAGATGAATATGATGATTCGAGATGTTGTTGGAGATGTTGTATCCAATATAATGAGTTACTTTGAATGTGTTGATTATAATGTCCACGTAAAGTAAACAAAAGGCAGCAGAAAAAATGTTGTTGTGTCAACCATATGATGAATTAAATTTATTTCCAAAATCTTCAGGTACAGTAGCTTCCACATTCACTAATGGTCTTGAACTATTATTAAGTAGCACGAATATAAATTAGTTCCTCTCGAAACACAATAACATTTCAGAGTTTAATTGTATTTATACGAAATAGCTTACACAAGTTACATAAAATTTGCCTTATTGTTTTTATCAAATTGGCTAGGCGATGCAATATAATTTATTAGAGAATTACATTTTTAATTTAACACGAAAAATAAGAACGTAAACAATTTGGAAAAAACAAAATTCGAATAATCAAAATATATATTTTGTTTTTTTAATAAATGTTAACGAAATCATCGCCTGCTAAATTTTAAATTTTTTTGAGAAATAATTTTAGTTTTGATGTTCGCCACAGATATAACTAAAAACCGTTCACCATTAACCCGATAGTTTTGCAAAAGATAGTACTCTGTGCAAGTCACATTTACAGTTACATTTCTTTTCTACATTTTTGTGCGTCTTTACCAAGTTTCAAAGCATATCATTCCATCGTTAAGTTCGTTGACGAGATAATTTGACAGTTCATCCCACAAACACGGAATTTATTTTCTCATTCCACTGAGCCGGAATGCAAAAATCTCATTTAGTACGAAATCTCATTCCACGAAATAATTCCATACAACCAGAATCTAGCTACTGTAATGAGGATTGTAAATGAACGTTGCTGCGCCATTTAAAACTCCATTTATTTATGCCACATAAAATAATTCTGTTAGTTTTACAATCAACTGCGTTAACCGACGGGTTCTAATTAATTTGTTTTCAAAATAAAATTAATCTGTGGCACGGAAGGATCAGATTTTGTTGATTTGTAAATTGTTTTTAATTTTTTTTCTACGGGTGTGTACCCCAGTCCAAGCAGTGAGATATCAGTAACCCAGGTGATATCTTAAGTGGGCTGACTGATAAACACTGTTTCGCCAACGGCAACATCCTCAATTTTAATTATGGAATATTCCTTGATGATGGCACGTTATTGCTTGCTCGAAGAAATGAGTCTTCATATAACTCTATGTGTAGGCTTTTTATCATTGAAGAAGACAGTGCGTTACATGATGAAGGTGTATGCCACAAGCTGGATTGTTGGCAACCCATTTTAGTTTTGTTCCTGCAAATATTAAAAAAAAATTGCTTTTTGTCTTATTTTATTTTTATTTTCACTATCCTATCATGCCATATTTTATATGTGATAAAATTAATTGTTTAGATATTCATTCTGTACAAAAAATATAAAAATGCAAATGATTTGATGAAAAAACGATTTGGTGTTGCATCAGAGCGATATTTCTAATCTTTTCTTCGGTTATACTCCAAAAAGTCAATATTTTTTTTTATTTCACTAGGAATATAATATGGCTTTTGTTCATGTGACGTGTACTTGGAGAATAAACATCAAGTAACATGCGATATTTGTAGTAAAATAAAAATAGATTATTACTGTGGTTTGGCTCTTAGAAGTCGAGCGAAAGTTCTTGTCGCTGTACCAGATTTACTAATTTTACAAGAAAATTTGACAATCATTTATTTTTTATTTTTTAAATATATTTTAATATATTGATATATTTATCACATTATCATATTTGTTTTTCTCTTACAGTACATATATAAAAATATCGAGAGAATGCAAATACAAAAATATACGAAGAGAAAAGAAAAAAAAATCCTTATGGCACATCTGTCATTTACTGTCTTGCCGATTTGAAAAATCACAATAATTGTATAATTTTAAATCAAATGAAATACTTACGCATGAGTTTCCGACGAAAATTTGGTTTCTCACAGAGTAAAACCAACAACAGAAATATGTTTTGACAGATTTGTATGCACGCTAAAAATTGGTAATAGTGATTGGTTGTTTTTCTTATTTTTTGTTATGTGGTCGTTCTGTACAATACAACATTCTTGCTTCGGCTTTTGAAAAAAAGGCAAAAAAAGCAAAATAATTTCCCTGAAAAAGTTCGAATGCTTAATCTAAAATAAAATCGCATTTTTTTATGGCAACATTTTTTCGTGGAGCATATTTTTTGTTTTTGGTTTTCGTAATGCGTTTGGAAAAGCACTCATTCAAAAGAAGCATTCATTCAAAAGTTGATTTAGTTAGTATATTGTATTATACATGGGTTACCACTCAAAAGAGGAGAAGCCGTGTTGAACACGGGACGGTATCTGGTGCAAGATATTACTACTAGAGGGTAATTTTATCTCGTTTAGCTTAGCTGTATTGTTTTTAGCTTCACTTTAAAGTTTAAACACTCAAAATATAAAAACGTAAATTTACCATTATAATAAGAATTAATTAACGTCTTTAAGTAATATTCCTCCCGCAGTTAAAAATTCCACTAAGAAGTTCTTTTCTAATTATTTTACAGATTAATCCTTTTGTTGTGTTTACGACAAAAAATATAAAAATCCAAAGATTTAAATTTTGTATTTTTTATTCCTGCTTGGTTGGTCCTGTCGTTATAGTTCCAAAGTTCACGGATTCTTATTTTAAAGTAACATAATTATAATCTCAAAGAGAAAATACTATATATACTCTCACTTTCAATTACGTATATTTGATGTGACGTGATTTGACCTTTACATTTAATATACAAAATGATACAAATGTGTTAAGTTAATAAAATTCTATAAATAATCTGATTAAATTTAATCCGTTAAATTAATTTTTGTTAAACAGAATATTGCTATAGTTGGATAATTTTCTTGAACATATACAAACATCGATTTTCTTTCGACTGTTTGCAAAAATTTGGCAAATTCTAGCTTTTATTTCTCGCCTTTTATACCCCTGAAATGGAGTTATGCGGTTGTAAATTTTTGATCAAGCAACTGACAATTTCGGAACCTTTCGGAACCGGTGTCAACTTTCAAATAAGAATTGTTTGTTGATAAAGGTCGGCAACGCAACACACGGGAAAGAGATGACTTATAAGTTTTAAACTAACACGTTTAAAAACAAAACTATTTTTTTACTTGCTTTAAAAACATATGACAATCTAATAAAATTTATGAAACTTATATTAATCAAAATAAACAATTAATACAATTAATAAAAACTATACAACCTTCAGTTAACGGAACAGGAAACGCTTTAGTTAATATTTTTGTTAATTTTAATATACATTATTGTCGATTGTATGAACAAGGATGGATAGAAAAAAATCCGAGAATAAAGTTTTATCTTCATCGGAGGATTTTATTTTTCGTCGATTGTATGAATACGGATAGATTTTTTTATTTATTACTTCGGTCTGAAAGACCTAAGTATTACATTCATGAGCTCAAAGTGAAATTTTTACCCCCACTTTTTTTGACATTTCTCGACGTTTTAGGACCTCCTGATTCTAAAAAAGCAAAAAAAAAATGTGTGTCTGTCTGCCGGCCGGCCGCCGTAATTACCTACACTGCAGGGAAAACGGCTGGAGGGATTTCAAAAATTTTTTTTCTAAAAATAGGTATTCACAAGGGACAGGTCCGAAAGGACGCTGTGTTCGATAGCTGTACCGGAAGTGTGTCAAAAAAATCATTATGTGTGTCAAAAATAGCAAATTTTCATATTTTTGGCTTAAAAAACGTTCATTTTAAGTGATTACGTTACGAGTAGGAATATTAAATTTGGAGAAATCTTGATGGTCGGGATTGGTATGTGAGATCAAAAACTAGATTATTGCATTATAAGTTTGTCAAAAAAATGTTGTCAAGTGTGTCAAAAGAAAGATTTTTATTTATTTTTTACCCAATTTTTTGGAAAAAAAATAAAATTAATTGTTTATTTGAAATGAAATTTTATTATTATTATTGAGAATTATGGCATTATAAGTTTGTCAAAAAAATGTTGTCAAGTGTGTCAAAAGATTTTTATTTAGTTTTTTACCCAATTTTTTGGAAAAAAAATAAAATTGTTTCTTTAAAACGAAATTTTATTATTATTATTGAGAATTATGGCATTATAAGTTTGTCAAAAAATGTTGCCAAGTATGTCAAAAGAAATGTTTTTATTTATTTTTTACCCAATTTTTTTAGAAAAACATAAAATTAATAATTTGTATGACATGATATTTTATTATTATTATACAGAATATAAGTTTATAAGTTTGTCAAAAAATAATGTCAAGTGTGTCAAAAAATGATTTCATTTATTTTTTTAGCCAATTTTTTGGAAAAAAAAAATGAAGCTGTTTTTATGACGTAAATATAATTTAAAATGAAATTGGACATGGACATTTTTGAATTTGTTATAGTTTTTGAAATATTTTTGGAATTTTGAAAAAGTTTGTATTATTGATTTTGTAATAATTTTTGCAATAATTTTAGAATTTCGGCAAAAGTTTTAATTTTTGATTTTGTAAGAATTTTTGGAATATTTTTAGAATTTTGAAAAATTTTTTATTTTTGATATTATTATAATTTTTGGAATTTTGAAAAAATTTTCAATATTTGATTTTGTAATAATTTTTGCAATATCTTTAGAATTTTGGAAAAAGTTTAAATTTTTAAGAATTTTTGAAATATTATTGAAAGATAGAAAAAATTTAAATATTTGATTTTATTCTTAGAATAATTTTTGGAATTTTGAAAAAGTTTGATTTTATTTAATTTAACAATGTTTTTGGAATTTTGATTATAATTTTCTGGCAACGTATTGATGTTTCGTGTTAGTTTTGTAATAAATTTTTAAGCAGAGATAAAAAATACTTGTACTTTAACAAAGAGTTATGATTGATATACATCGCTGCCAAAAACTAAAAACCATGTCCTCGTGAAAGTTTTTTGCCGAAAACTATATCAAAATCCTTTACCCAGACCGAAGTCTTGATATCTCAGAGCTGTGAGATTTCAGCCCCTCCATATTTTATTTTTGTTTTTATTGCAGTATTCAGCAGTGAAAGTTTTATAAGTGGCAATATTTTTTCTTTTACTTTTTCATGAAATAAATTTAATTATAAATTAAAAAACATTATTTCAAAATTGAAATTGAATATATTAAAATTATTTTAAAAATATTATTTATTTTACTATTAATTTATATCAAAAAACAAATTTTACAAACGTAAAAATTTAAATTCAAAAATAACTACAAATTCAAAACAACATTGTCCTGCTATGCGCATGTCAAGAAAATAAAAACAAATTGTTTTATCCTTTGTTTTATAGAAGAAAAAGAAAGAATAAATCTGAAAATAGAATTTAATCTATCCTGATTCATACATTACAAACGATGATTTATCCTAGGATTTATCTTCTATCCGCATTCATACAATTGGCCCTAGATATGTTTTTTACTTCATACTGATATCTAAAACGACATTTTTCGGATTATTTATGGTACAAAGAGTTGAACTTTAAAGTGCTAGGACTTATAAAATTTTATAAAGTCCTAGGACGTTAAAGTTCAACTTTTTGAGCAAAATTTAAAACTCATTTCTTTTTATTTTAATAAATTTCCAGTATGAAATAAATTTTTTTCTAACACATGCGTAAAAAATATTCAATTTTGTACTAGAATAAAATACAAGAAAAAACTACTTTTCCGCACATATGACCACAAAATATTTTGTAAGCCTGGACCGTAACGCCGCCTGCATGTGAGATTTGTAGTTAAATCTATCCATATATCTATCTATATATAATATTTTTATAGCATTAAAATATCAAAATAATAATTTAAATAACTTACCATATAGTAAAAACAACTTAAACACATTGCATCATTTGAATTGCAAAAAAAAAAAATTTATTTAGGTTTTCAAAGTTTATAATATTGACAGCTCTAATTGGATTCCTATGTGTTGTTTTAGTTGGATTCTTATGTTTATATTTTCAAGCTAGTATAATTTACAACTATTACAACGAAGATGGCGCACTTTAATTATTTAAAAAGCTTAAATTTGTTTATAACTTTGTTAAATAAATGATTAAATGAACAATTGAATAAATATTTATAAATTTTACGCACTTGTTACAAAAAATAGTGTGTATTACTAGTGCGAATGCGTTTCCCAAACGCGAGTTATTTGCAAACTAACTCTTGTTTCGAAAACGCATTCGAACTAGTAATACAATCTACTATTGTATTTACCTCAAACGAAAAGTGTTTTTAAAGGAACTCACTAGTAATTTCGGCCTCGGCTAGACGCCTCGGCTGTAAAGTGTAAACAACTAGCTCGTACTTTAAAGTTTCACTTTTCGTTCTAGATAAATAAATAACTATTACATTCAAAATAACATATATGTATATAGAAAATACTTTATCCACGACTACTAAAGAATATATACTTTCCATGCGTATATCTTTCATTGTAATTGTATTCATTCCTTTTCTATATATAAAATTCTTTTTTATTTCTTTTATAACGCTTTATTTATTCAAAATTCCCCTAACAAATTAAAAACTTGATTTGTTGGTATAGTAATATAAACCAGTTAAAACAATACATATATACAAACATATACATATATATATACATTAAAACAATACATATATAAAATCTAAAATAAACAAACATGTTTGGTTTTGTTTTTCATTTCATTCAATATGGCGATACAAACTTAAACAGGAAAACATGAATGAAATTATTTGAATTACTTGTAGTCGTGGATAAAATAGTATCTTGTATTCGCTTAGGATGAAGGCAATTCTTCACTCGGATGATTCACTTCACTCGCTACGCTCGTTCCGGGAAACTTCATCCTCGTGAAGAATTGCCTTCATTCTAGCTCATACAAGAATATACTATTTCACATTTTGTATTCGAATTTAAAATTTAAATTTGATATATTTTATTTTAATATATGTAAGAAATGAATCAAGAAATGTATTATGAAGTGAGACCAGAAATTGAGAAGGTATGAGTTGATGGTCAACAAAGGTTGAAAGAGGTTGATCAAGCTTTATCATTGAATAATTTACCGCAAGAACAACAATCAGAATGAAATTACCAGAAGGAAAACTATCAGAATTTAACAAATTTTACATTGTGAAATATTAAATATTTTAATTTAATTTATGATTATACGAAATATTTATATGAAAAAAAAAATATATAAGTAGCACAAATTAAGATTCGTAAACAGCTCACTTAAGTGAAGAATTTATGATTCGCAACAATTTTAATTATCACATGACAGATGGATCGCAAACGTTTCATTTTTGTTTCGCAAAAGCAAAACGTTAGCGAGGAGTTATATGGAATATGTTCTTCGTTTATGTTACATTTACGTAACGTTTTGCTTAAAGGGTAGTAACAAAACGCCGTACCAATAACTGTGAAAAATAATCAAAATCTGGAAGAACTCAATTTGAGAGCCTTCAAAATATAAAAATAGAATTTATTTTTTTGCTATCGTCAGATTAAAAAAAACGAATCGGCAACAAAATTTACATATTTTCAAACAATTACCAATTAACTGCTCGAATAATAAATTTTAATTTAAAACAATTAATTTACTTGAGTAAGAAGAATTAAGAATTTTATAAGTTTTTATGGTTGTTAGGTTAATTAAATACTGCAATTTTATTATCCGTTGATAAGCATAGTTTTATATTTTGTTTTTTTAATGACAGAACTTGACTCCATTAATTCTGAAGTTCTAGTGTTTTTCCACCACCAACAAAAAACAGCTGAGATTTTGACGTAAAAATTTTATAAAGTCGATTCTAAACATGAAATTTTCCTACCTATTTTCCATCGTGTAAATCACGTCTAAACAATATTTACAAACCAAATCATACGCCTGAAATTGTTTTAAAGTGCGAAATATTTGAAAAATTAAATTCAATCATGTCAAGTGTTTTAGAGATTATTTAATAAAATAAATTTATCTTTAACTACACTTAATAGTTAAGTTTAAAATATTTTTTATTAATTTAAAACTTTATAAGCCATTTGTATAAATTGTAATATAGACCGGGAGGCAGCGTTGCATTTTGGTTAGTGATTTGACGCCGATTGAATTTAATTTTTATTGATAGATTAATTATTTGTGATGTAGAAAATAAGAGTCAGCCGTCAGACTTGCGGGGGGTGTGGTTGTGGGGGAGTTTTAAACTGGTAAAAAAAACGAATTCCAAAAGTAATTTGATGCCGCTTCAAAATTTGTATGATGCATGTTTACACCATAACAATTGAAAAAAAAGTCGTCAGCTGATTGGCGGATGGGGGATTATACGTCAGCTCCTCGTATGCATCAGTATAAAAATGCAATATAGTCCAAGACCTTTCTGCATAGGATCTTGATGAAACTTTGGCAAATGATCCAGGTTCACTTGAAAATGGAAAATCTGAATTAATTTTAAATTTGGACAAAATGGCGGGGGGTCTCCCGAACACCTCTAAGTTTAAATCTTCAATAACTTCTAATCCCGACTTATGATCTTATGGAAACTTGGTATATAAATTTTTAGTACTGTTTCCAATATTTCTGCGTACCAACTTCCGGTTTGACAGTTCCGGTTAAAAAGTTTTTTTCCAGGTATTTATCCCTAATGTAGCCTACAATTACCGATCGATTTTCATGAAACGTTGATAAACGCTTTCAAGTAACATGAAAAACATTTTGTTAGCTTTTGGAGTACATTGGATAAAGGGTTGGGGGTCCACCATACAACAGATGGTTTTTTCCACAATGTTTTTTATTTTTGTTGGGAGCATAAAACATTCGTTCGGGAATGAATTTTGACGACACTTTGCAAAAAGATGCAAATATGTATGGCAAGAAACTGATTAGTTTTTTAGCGATAGTGAACAAAGTGGTGGGGGGTCCCTCAAATACCTGTTCTTTTTAAAGCTTAATAACATTTGTACCTGATAATCGAATTGGATGAAACTTGTTACATAAACATTTGGTACGGTTCACAACAGTTCTGGATCCCAACTTCCGGCTTTTCATTTCCGGTAAAAAATTTTGGTTCGTAATTTTTTGAAGTTTTTTCAGCGCCTACAATAATGAAGTGATTATGATCAAACTTATGGAAAAAGTTTCAATTAGTGAAAAATAGTTATCATCTTTTGGGACACATTGATCAAAGTGGCGGGGGTCTACCATACAACTGCTGACTTTACGCACTTGGTTTTTAAAGTTTGTTGGGAGCATACAGACTTCATTCATTAATCAATTTTAGTGACACTTTGAAAAAATATAGAGACTTAAATGACAAAAAACTGATTAGTTTTTGGACAATATTGAGATAAGTGGTGGAGGGCCTCCCGAACACCTGCTTATTGTGTCACCATTTCTGCAATGTTTGTTGGGAGTACCAAACATTTTTACCGGAAATGAAAAACTGGAAGTTGGAATGCAGAACTTTTGTGAACCGTACCAAGTGTTTATGTACCTAGTTTCATCCAATTCGATTATCAGGTACAGATGTTATTAAGCTTTAAAAAAAACAGGTGTTTGGGTGACCCCTCACAACTTGGTTCACTATCGCTCAAAAACTAATCAGTTTCTTGCCATACATATTTGCATCTTTTTGCAAAGTGTCGTCAAAATTCATTCCCGAACGAATGTTTTATGCTCATAACAAACATAAAAAACTTTGTGGAAAAAACCATCTGTTGTATGATGGACCCCCCAACCCTTTATCCAATGTACTCCAAAAGCTAACAAAATGTTTTTCATGTTACTTGAAAGCGTTTACCAACGTTTCATGAAAATCGATCGGTAATTGTAGGCTACAGTAGGGATAAACACCTGCAAAAAAACTTTTTAACCGGAAGTGTCAAACCGGAAGTTAGTATGCAGAAATATTGGAAACAGTACTAAAAATTTATATACCAAGTTTCCATAAGATCATAAGTCGGGATTAGAAGTTATTGAAGATTTAAACTTAGAGGTGTTCGGGAGACCCCCCGCCATTTTGTCCAAATTTAAAATTAATTCAGATTTTCCATTTTCAAGTGAACCTGGATCATTTGCCAAAGTTTCATCAAGATCCTATGCAGAAAGGTCTTGACTATATTGCATTTTTATACTGATGTATACGAGGAGCTGACGTATAATCCCCCATCCGCCAATCAGCTGACGACTTTTTTTTCAATTGTTATGGTGTAAACATGCATCATACAAATTTTGAAGTGGCATCAAATTACTTTTGGAATTCGTTTTTTTTACCAGTTTAAAACTCCCCCATAACCACACCCCCCACTACTTTAGCAGCTGACCGCCAAGTTTATCATCAGCTGGAGTTAATTAATTAAAATAAATAAAAATTAACCGGCATCAAATGACTTTTTCATTTGCAACGCTGCCTCCCGGTCTAATACTATGTAGAATAAATTTTGTTTCCATCTGCTGATTGACTATTGATGGGCTGTGAGGTTTTAACAAAATTTTATTCTGTTGTTCAACTTCCTATCATTGATCGAAGGCCTGTAGGGTCGCAGAAGTGAGTGAAAAATACAATAAATTATTTTAAAATAATATGAACAAACAAGATAAAATTTACATCATTGCTATTTTCATTCTTAAAAATTAGAATAAAAACAATTTATAAAATTGCTAAAAATTAAAACGTCATACATAAATAAGAAGAGTTTACTCCAGCGTATCAAATTTAAAAATTATGATGGTGAAAACTGCTATCTAATTTGATACACGCAAGCATACTGGTGTAAATTTAGTATGAATTTAAATATTGAACGATTTTCATCGTTGCTAACTTTGGGCTAAAGTGCGGTTAGCGTGGGAAAAATTTTTGTTTTCTTTTAAATTTTTTTTTTCTCAAAAAATTTTAATTGTTAAATAAAGCTCTAGTTTCGACAACAGATTCACTGAATATTCCGTAAAAAAATTAATCTCATTTTTAATAATAGAAAGGATATAACATAGCGTTTTTAGAGGAAACCACGCTAACTGCACTTATAACAAATTTTTATTCAAATTTTTAAATTCAACCGCATTAATGCTTGACATTTAAAATTGATCAAATCACAAGAGGTCATGATTGTATCCAACTGGTAATAGTATTTGATATCAAAATGGTAAGTATTTAAAATTTAATTTCATTATACACTATTAGATTATAATTTTGAATTTGCTTCTCCATAATTAAACGTTTTAATTATGGAGAAGCCAATACAAATTTCTAAACGCAAGCAAAAAAGAGTTGGAACATTTTTTTTCGCATATTTCATGGTTCCAAATTTTAGGTTTTGTTGAAATGTGCGTTGATAATGTGCCTCTTCGTATAACAATGAAGCAATTGGAAATGAATAAAGCCACGGTTACCGATTGGTCATCATTTTGTAGAGAAATGGTTTACGATGGGATGATTGCCAAGAAACAGAAAATCGGTGGTGAGTGTAAAATTTCTAAGATTGACGAATCGAAGTTTGGCAAGCGTAAATATTATAAAGGTTATAAAGTACTAAAGTACTAAAAAAGTTATAAATACGCACTGTCGGGGTATTAGGGTATGTTAAACAAAAATCGACAAAATTTATAAATAACATCTTTTATATATGTATTTGCGAATTCGGGGGAATAGAAGAGAAATCTGGTAAAGTTTTGAAAAACGAGATTTTGCAACACTTCTGCCGATCATTAAAGAGTGGAAACTTCCGAGAACCACTATTTTTTACGATTACTGGATAGCATACGATTGCCTTGAAGATGAGGGATTCATCCATTTAAAGGTGAATCATTCAATTCATTAATTGTAATTGAAATGTTTGAAGTGTTAACTAAAAACTTGAAAACTGGATACTTTAAAATAAAACCATAGACTAAATATATAAATAGACACATACCTTTGCTACATCAGAAGTATATGTGTTGTAAATTTTTGTTTAAAACTAAAAAATTTGTTGGTATTTGAAAAAAGTATGATATTGTAACGACCAAAAAAGTCTGTTCATTAGACTTTTTTTTAAAAAAATCTTAAACAGACAGAATAATATCTGTCTATTTATGACGTTCCACTGTAACGCATAATCTTTTTATTTTAAAACATTTAACGGATCTTATGTTTCGATGTTTAGTCAATTGATTTTTTTATTAATTTTAGATTATCAATGTGAAACAACTATATTTTTTTGTTAAACCGATATTTAAATAGAGTGGATTGATTCTGCGGAGGTGCGTTGTCTTAGGTGCCTTGATTTGCATTTTTTTAAATGAAATTGTTCATAATATTAATAATTGGTAAAATTAAGACCTTATTGTTTTGATTTGATGTCGGTTTCATTTTTTTCATTTATACACATCCTCTTGTGTGTGTTGAATTTATTTGGGTTAGAATAAGACAACCGATAGCAACAACAGATAAATGGATTCCTTTTAAAAAATAAAGTTATTTGTAACGAAAAGAGATGTTCTTGATCTTGAGTTTTCATTTGAAAACAAAATTGATTATATTATTGTATCAATTAAGTAAATTATCTTTGTTGTTAATTTAATTATAAAAGGATGAAATATATATCATTGTAAAACAAATAGAAATAAATAGACTATAAAATAGTATATTATTTAATAAGGAGCTAAAGTGCTACTTTTTGTGTTGAGTCTATAGTTTAGCAATACAAATATAGACGATACACAAAAAGTCACTTTAGCTCCGAATTAAATACACTATTTTTTCGGCAAACGTTTAAATTTTTTATAAATATGAAATTAATACATCCAAATTTTTATAAATATAATTTATTACCGTCATAATTACGTCCAAAAAGTAAAAAACATTTAAAGTTGTAAAAATAAAATTTTTTATCAAAGCAAGCTCCAATTCAAAATTTCATAATCTAATCAAACTATTTGTTATGTTTTGTTGTCATAATTATACAATAATTCAAAATTTCATAATCCAATCAGATTGTTTTTTTTTTGTTGGTGTCACAGTTACATACAATAATTCAAAAATTCATAATCCGATCAGATTATTTCTTATTTTTTGTTGTCATGTCAAAATAATAAATAACAAGTGTTACTTCACTGCCGCCGTAAAAATAAAACTAAAATGGCGTTACTTTACAACCGCTTTGATTATAAGTCAAAAAAGTAAGACTTTAACTACTCCCTAGCGGCAGTAAAGTTAAACTTTACAGCCGTTTGCCGAAAATAGTATATTATTGAATTAGGAGCTAAAGTTGTACTTTTTGTGTTGAGTCTATAGTTTGGCGACCGACCGTAGGGAGGCTGACAATTATAGACCAAACACAAAAAGTCACTTTAGCTCCGAATTCAATACATTATTTTTTCGGCAAACGTTTAAAATTGTTTAAAAATATGAAATTCATGCATCAAATTTTTTATAAATATGTTTTAGGTAATAAATTTTCTGAAATTAATTTTTATTGATTTTAATTCATTAATTGAATAAATTAATAATATAATGTTATTTTACTTGACTGTCGCCGTTAAAATATGAAAATTACTTTACAGCCGCTGGGGAGTAGCTAAAGTCTTACTTTTTAGCCGGCGGCTGCAAAAGTAACTCCATTTTTATTTTATCTGCCGGCGGCTGTAAAGTAACTTTCATATTTTTACGGCGGCTGTAAAGTAATTTTCATATTTTAACGGCGGCAGTAAAGTAATTTTCATATTTTTACGTCGGCAGTAAAGTAAAATAACACGATATTATTAATTTGTTCAAAACAGAACGCATTTCAGTTCATTTTAATGAATTGAAATCAATAAAAATTAATTTCAGAAAATTTATTACCTAAAACATATTTATAAAAAATTTTATGCATGAATTTCATATTTTTAAACAAATTCAAACGTTTGCCGAAAAAATAGTGTATTGAATTCGGAGCTAAAGTGACTTTTTGTGATTCGTCTATAATTGTCCAAACTATAGACTCAACACAAAAAGTACAACTTTAGCACCTAATTCAATAATATACTATTATTATTGGTTTGCTGTTCGGATGGTTGATGGAAAAATTAATTTGGACTTTGATTAGGAGGTTTTGTATCTCAATCGTGTGAATCATAAACTGCAGCCAGGTTGATAATTTGCTATATTGCTGTAGTCTGATTTCTGCGTGCAATAAACCGAAAGCGGCTTCCAAGAAAGTGAAACCCTCATTTTACGTTAAATCGATGGTGACTGAAAAGGAAAAAAAAATGTGGAATGGTACGAGAATAAATTAATGAATTTCATTGGTGAATTAGCTCATACCTACAAGTTAGTTTTGTGGTAAATGTTTGAAAGAAACGGCTTTAGGTCAACGAGGAGCAATCAGATCAGAAGTTTTACGTGGAAGACATCAATCACACAACAAATAGTTGAGTTTCTTTCTATATTTTACTATTTCTGCTTATTTTATTTGGATTTGAATATTTATATGATTTCTTATATTCTTCTGAATTTTGATTTAAATTGCTTACTGATATGATATATTAACTTGAGTACGTGTGGGGTCTTTTCCTGGGCCAGAGCCCATGTATGTTTTGATTTTGTCAATTATTCTGTAAATATCCCGGTATAAACAGTTAAATGTTTATTACAATATGTATTTAGAAAATAAAAAAAATTTTACTTAGCTTAAGAAAAATCTTAACTTAAGAAAAAAATTAAAATTTGTTATTGAATAATTCAGGATTCAAACCGATTTTAGAAACCTGTCGCCAGAGCCAATGTCTAGATATAAACTTCTTATTCTTACTTAAAACTGACTTTTTGGTCAAAATTTACCAATTCCCACGAACAATGTTGAGTTAATTGTCAACAAGTAACCAAAATATGCGAAATATTATTGTTTATATTTTGATTGTTCTTATATTAAGATAAGAATTCCAATTAATCTTTGACAAATATTTTTGTATATAGATCAATTTTGTATTTAATATTTTTGAGTTAATCTCTTGGTTCATTACCGAAAATATTTTCGGTAGTTATCTTTTCCAGTGGCCTAGTAATTTTACTGTAGATAAATTTATGTTTGCTCAAACATGAATTGTTTGTTGTAACGTTTTATTTAGATTAGATATGGGGTAGTCTAAAGTTTGATTCATCAATTTCTCAGCACCTTTTAATTAAACAATTGGTTTGAAATTTTATACCATACAAAAACTTAATAGAATTAAAATAAGTTTAACCACATACAAAAATTAAATGGAGATCGAATTATATTTCGATGCTTTTATTTCTTTTGAAGTAAAACTTCTTTATGCACGTTATGAGAATTTTGCAACGGAAGTACAAAAAACGAATATAATATTCGGCAAATATACGATACAATTCGATTATGAAACACATATATTAAATATTCACTGGTTTTTGGTGCATTATAGAAATAGTTCATATTTTTCGATGCTTAAAAATTTATCAGAAATTCGATTAAAAAAACATAATTTTGAATTAAATTTAATGATTTTCAATCCGAATTTTTGGAGTATTTTCATTTAATTTAATATAAGTTTTCAAAATATTATATGTCTGCTCCATTTTTGTTTACAATGGGTGCTTAGACTCGTAAATTAATAAAAATGGCAGCATATTTGGCTTTTTAAAGGCAGAGAAATAAGTTGTCGCAAATCTTGGTAAATGGCATATATAATGAAATATAAGATGACAAAAAGCACCGTTTTGAAATTTGAGCAAAATCGAATAACTGGTTCAGGAATGGAAGCATGTTTGGTGGATCTTTTTGGTTTGTATGGTTTTGTTCATTTGTTATTATATTTTTTATTTACTTATGCAGTCTCGTACTAAATGTTATATGAGTTGGTTGGATGTGCCGATTGTAGGTGGTGGTCATGGTGGTTATTGTGGTCATGGTGGCCATGGTAGTCTTGGTGGTAATGGTGGTCATGGTGGTCATGGTGGTCATGGTTGTAATAGTGGTCATGGTGGTCATGGTGGTCATAGTGGTAATGGTGATCACGGTGTTCACGGTGGTCATGGTGGTCACGGTGGTCACAGTGGTCATAGCGGTCATGGTGTTCATTGTGGTCATGGTAGTCATTGTAGTCATGGTGGTCATGGTGATCATGGTGGTCATGGTGGTTATAGTGATCATTGTGGTTATGGCGGTCATGGTGGTCACGGTGGTCATGGTGTTCACAGTGGTTATGATGGTCATGTTGGTCATGGTGGTCATGGTGGTCATGGTGGTCAAGGTGGTCAAGGTGGTCATGGTGGTCATGGTGGTCATGGTGGTCATAGTGGTTATGGTGGTCATGGTGGTCATAGTGGTCATGGTATTCACGGTGGTCATGGCGGTCATGGTGGTCATAGTGGTCATGGTGGTTATGGTGGTCACGGTGGTCATAGGGTTCATGGTGGTCATGGTGGTTATGGTAGTCATAGTGGTCATGGTGGTTATGGTGGTCATGGTGGTCACGGTGGTCATGGTGGTTATGGCATTCACGGTGGTTATGATGGTCATGGTGTTCACGGTGGTCATAATGTTCATGTTGGTCATGGTGGTCATGGTGATCAAAGTGGTCATGTTAGTCATGGTGGAAATGGTGGTCACGGTGGTCATGGTGTTCACGGTAGTCATTATGGTCATGATGGTCATGGTGGTGTCACGGTGGTCATGGGGGTCATGGTGTTTAGAGTTTGCATCCCGTGCTTTCCCGGGCGGGAAAAAATATTTCTCTCTCTCTCTGGCGTTTACATCCCATGAAGGGATTTTGCCGTCTGTGCCACCAGCTTCCAATCATCTCGTTCCATGACCAGTTGACCCCAGTTTCGACATCCTATATCACGAAGGTCTTGGATGATGTCATCACGCCAGCGTTGTCTAGGTCTTCCTCTTCGACGAACACCAGCTGGTTGTTGTTGGGACGCTTTTTTTATCATTCTTTCCAATGGAGCCCTTTCTACATGACCAAACCATCTAATCCGGTTGGATTTAATGAATCCGATTACATCGCAGCCTCCAAGAAGCTGTCTGATTTCATGATTCATTCGGATTCTATACTGATTTTCAGCAACTTTACATGGACCATAAATTGTTCGTATGACTTTCCTCTCGAATGTTGATAGAATTCTACAATCAGGAAGGAGGAAGTCAGTGTCCAGCTTTCACTTCCAAATGTAAGCACAGGTCGTATCAATGCTTTGTAAAGTGTGAGTTTACACGACCGCGAAAGATGTTTTGATCGCAGAAGCTTTGAGTATGCGTAGAAAACTCTGTATGCGGCAGAGACACGGGCTTTGATATCTGCCTGCATGTCATTTGACGATGTTATTACAGACCCGAGGTATTTGAAGTTTTCCACGCGTTCCACTTCATAGTCGCCAGTATCCAGATTTCCGGGAGGTATGTTCTTAGATGTTGTTAACACTTTAGTTTTGCTGGTGTTGATGCATAATCCAAGCCGTTTAGCATTTCTTTCAAGCTGAGAGAGACTATCCTTAATATCGCTTGTTCTACGTCCGAGAAGCACAATATCATCTGCGTAGCCAAGAACTTGACTAGATTTGTTATATATGCAGTTTTGTGTCTCAATTCGGCTTTTTCTTATCGCGTACTCCAGCGCCAAATTAAATAGTACGGGCGCGAGTGCATCACCTTGTCGAACACCTGATGTTATATCGAAAGGATCAGAAACTGACCCTTCGATTACTATTCTACAATTTGATCCCGATGTTGTGAGTTTGCACAGAGAAACAAGTTTCTCTGGGATACCAAGGCATATGAGTGCGGACCAGAGGTTGTCGCGGATGATACTATCATATGCTTGCCTGAAATCAACGTAGAGCTGGTGAATGCTGATGTTGTACTCCCAACATTTTTCCAGAATCATTCTTAATGTAAAACATTGATCTGTGGTTGAGCGGTTGGGACGAAAACCACACTGATAGTCACCGATGATAGATTCGGCGAACGGGATGAGTCGAGCAAGTACAACATTAGCTAGTATTTTATATGCAGTGTTCAACAGTGCGATGCCACGATAATTTTCACACTTTAAACGGTCACCTTTCTTATGTAGCGGAACAATGAGAGCTGTTTTCCATTCATCAGGTAGTTCTTCTTGGTCCCAGATTGCAAGAATCAGATCGTATATACGTGAGACCAGAGCTGCTCCTCCATTTTTCAGAAGTTCTGCGGGAATTCCATCGAAACCTGGTGATTTGCCATTTTTCAGTTTTTTAATGGCAGCTTCCACTTCTTCTATTGCTGGGTAAGGGACAAAAATCTCTTCAGTTGATGGAGCAATTGCTCGAATAGGATGAACTTCGTTCGTCCTATTCAGTAGGTCTTGAAAGTGGGATCGCCACACTGCCAGCACATCACGTTCACTTGTTGTAAGTTCATTATTTACATTTTTGATGGCTGTAGATCTTGGGTGGAAATCTTTGGTCAGATTTCGTGCATTGGCAAAGCACTCTTTTGAATTTCCGTTGGCCGCATGTTGGTTGATGTTTTCGATGCAGCTCTTCATGTGTTCGCGTTTCTTTTTACGTAGAAGTTTTGCTGAGGCTTTCCTGGCGCATAGATAATCAGCTTGGGAGCTTCGGGTGTTCCTTGTTAACCATTTTTCTCGCAGTTTTTGTTTATTTTCAACGGATTGGCGGCACTCGTCGTCAAACCATTCGTTGTGTGATTTCGGTGGTCGTTTTCCGATTGTAGTTTGTGCTGCGGCTATAATGGTTGATTGAAGCGTTTGCCATTCTTCTTGTATGTTTAATGGCATCTCAGAAGAGATGTCATGCTCTTCTATGTTTTGTGTTATTATTTCCTGATATCTATTCAGCGTTACCGGATGTTTAAATGCTTCGACATTCCAGCGCACGGTCTTTTTTGCTTGTCTGTTAAATGTGGATGACAACTTGCACTTGTACTTAAAGATGACAAGCATATGATCGGTGTCCATATCAGCACCTCTGTATGATCGAACGTCAGTTATACTTGTAGAGTGTCTCTTAGAGATCATGACGTGATCGATTTGATTTTCCGTTCTTCCGTCATTTGATTTCCACGTTGCCTTGTGAATTCTCTTGTGAGGGAAGAAAGTGCTGGAAATTACTAGATCATACATCATAGCCAGCTCGGCTGCGCGAAAACCGTTATTGTTGCTGGTATGATGCAAGCTGTTAGGGCCGATATGTGTTTTAAGTTCTGCAATCCTACCGATTTGAGCATTAAAGTCACCTACCACGATTTTTATATCGTGCCGCGGGATGTTATTGATGACTTCCTCGAGTTCTAGGAAGAACAGGTCTTTAATATCATCTGCTTTATCTTCAGTAGGTGCATGAACATTGACGATCGTTACATTGAATTTTTGCGTGCGGATTTTCAGTGTGCATAACCGCATATTAATAGGGCAGAAGTCGATAACATGCTGATTCACGCGACGGTGTATAAGAAAGCCAACTCCAAAGTCTCCTCCGTTTTGATGACCGCAATAATACAGAGTGTATCCTTTCGCTGTTTCATGGATTCCACTGCCTGGCCATCTTAGTTCTTGTAATGCCACTATATCCAGTGTGTAGCTCTCGACTTGTTGAGTGAGTTTTAGGAGATCTCCTGGTCTTCTGAGGCTAAGCACGTTCCAGGTTCCCATTTTTAAATCGTAGTCCGGGTACAGTTTCCGAGGTCGTTCCAATAATGAATCCGAGATATTCCGAGGCCTGTGTACAGAATTCATGACAATAATTTTTTTACGGAAATGGGGTGTTAGCCCTTCGCCCAACCCAAATTTTCGCGAATGGGTTCGTTCTGCATCTTAAGGTCACCAGAAACAACCTTTTTACACGTTTATATAGCGAGCCGCTTGATCCAAGACAGACGCCCACTGAAAGCCGCCCCTAACATGGAGAACAGACGCTTTCTACACATTTATATAGCGAGCCGCTTGATCCAAGACAGACGCCCGCTCCAAGCCGCCCCTAACATGGAGAACAGACGCTTGAGTTGCATTGGTTTTATGGCGCCAATGACTCGCCATGGTGCAGAATCATTGAGTATAAGCAGTATTTACTCTGCCCCTCTCAACTACACCAACCTAATTCTGTTAGCGTTACCCAGGTAGCACGGCGTGGACGTAGAATTTCGGATTTTCGCTACCCTACACGAAAAAATATTTGTGTTGATTAAATTTGTATTTTTAAATAGAAAAATGAGTGCGTGTAATCTTTGCACGCGGTTAAAATAAATTTCTTTGGCTACTGTGGCAGGTATTAATAAAAAGAAGAAATATAAAATAAATATGTCATATTGCAATTTAGAGTTGCATTTCTTGATAATATAATTTACTGTGTAATAAAAAGCAATATTTACATAATGTATTACAAAGTCAATTCATTTATTAGCATAATTGAAATATGAAATTAGAGGTTTATGACAAATTTGCTAAATTTATTGAAAAATGCATCAATTGTTGTACCAATTGTTAAATTAAGTGGACATGTATTCATCGTGAAATTTAATTTGTAATACGTTGTAAGACTTTGTAAAACATGTAAATATGGCTTTTTATTACACATTGTTGTAATTTATATTATCAAGAATATTAGAAAGAAACTCTAAATTTCAACATGACATATCTATTTTATTTTATATTCAATATTTTTAGTAATACCTGCTGCAGTGGCCAAAGAAGTTTTACTTCAACAGCGTGTAAAGATTACGCACTTCATTTTTTTTTTGCTGGAGCAGATTGCTTGGGAGCCTCTACCAGCAGGTGTTCGGCTCTTTAAAAAATGATAGAAAAAAATTAAAATATTAAAAATTTTATTAAAATATGTTAATTCAAACAACCGCAATAATGCTTTAATTTATTCGACTTGTATGGCTCTAGCCTTCTAACCACAATTCGAATTTTTCAAAGTATAAATTGGTCCACATATTTCTAATAAATATTTTTTTGTATCTAGGGAAAAATTCGACCGTGAGACTGTCGCTGAATTCCGTTGAACCTCATATCGTTGATTGCAGATAGCTAAGGAGCTTCTTATGGCAAATGTCTTTTAAAAAATAATAGAAATATGTTCAAATCTTCAATGTTTATAAATTTTGTTTAAATATTTTGACTCAACTTGGACGATCAGAATACAAAAGAGATTGCTATATGAAATGTCTACAACGTCCACGAACACCAGGTCCACGAAGGAGAACCATAAAGTAGAAACTGACAAAAAAGTCGTTATAAAGCTATATAGAGACAAACGAAGAGAGCCATTATCGTTTTTTCAGCTACAATCGATTTAATTTTTCTCTAATAACCCGTATGGTAAAACAACAGTTTCGCTTTTTTTGAATCCGCTTTATAAAACAAACACGCTTAAATTTAAAAATACAAAAAATGTTATTTAGAAACGTTAAAATTTGTATTTTATTTATTTGCTTTTTTAAAAAATTGTTGCCAATTAAAACCTGAATAAACAAAACTTACTAAAATGCCATGAAAACTTAACTAATTTCGTAAATAATAGTTATTTAGGTATCAAGGGAATTATAAGGATGTTAATTACCGAGGGAAACGTTTACTACCCGAGGGCCTCTGGCCCGAGGGTTAGTAAGTTTCACAAGGTAATTGACATCTAATAATTCACGTGATACATAAATGATTTTATGTTTTACTACCTAAAACATTTATTAAACTAAAACATTTATTTTTATCAAGTATTTGATAGCATGATTTTTTGTTTTAATTGATCAAGTTAGTTGTTTTTCATTTCAAATTGTATTGCTGGGTTATTGTTTTTCGTTTCTATGGCTTTTTGTAAATAATGTTGTTTATAAATAAACAAAACAAAAATTTATAATGAAAACTAGGTCTATTATGAATCCATAACTCCCTCTTATAATTCCCTTGGGAATTAAGAATGTCATTATTATTTCGGTAACTAAGGTCGAAACGACTTATAATAAATCAGTAAAACATAAATTAATTTTACAAACCTAATTTGAACAACTTCAAAGTTAAATAATGTACATTAAAACACTGATAACAATCTGATACTCCTTAATAAAAATTTCATACCCTTCGATAGAACAGATTGATCGATGTTTTATTGATCAGAATCATTGTTTCATTTTTATTTACATTGGTCACCTTTATGCTCAATAACTATTCAGCATTTCCCTCACATGCTCTCAATATACAATTTCAGTTAAATGAGAAAGCTTTTTTTCTTCATAAAACAAGATCTCTTACATACTATTGCCATTCATATCAGAAAAATTCAATACACAACCAACATGAAAATCAAAGACTACAATTAATAAAAGATGAAGGGGCTGAAATCTCACAGCTCTGAGATATCAAGACTTCGGTCTGGGTTAAAAATTTTGATATAGTTTTCGGCATAAAACTTTTATGAGGACATTGTTTTTAGTTTTAGGCAGCGATGTTTATCAAACATAAAACTCTTTGTTAAAGTACATGCATTTTTTAACTCTGTTTAGAAATTTATTATAAAACTAACACGAAACATCAATACGTTGCCGGAAAATTATAACAAATCATAAATTAACATAATTTAGTGAACAGATGATACAATCAGCAAACTACTCAAACCTCCATTTAGATTTTCGAGAAAATATTACAAAATCAAAAATTCGTATTTCTTTCAAAATTCCAAAAATATTCTAAAAATTATAATAAACAAAAATTTAAACATTCTTCAAAATTCTAAAAATATTCCAAAAATGATTACAAAATCAAAAATTGAAAATTTTTTCAGAATTCTAAAAATATTGCAAAAATTGTAACAAAATCAAAAATTGAAAGTTTTTCCACTATTCTTAAAATATTGCAAAAATTTTAACTAAATCAAAAATAGAAACTTTTTCAAAGTTATGAAGTATTCCAAAAATGATTACAAAATCAAAAATTGAAACTTTTTCTAAAACTCTAAATATATTTCAAAAATTCAAAATTCAAAAAACTTTCTCCAAAATTTTAAAAATATCGCAAAAATTATAACAAAATCAAAAATACAAATTTTTTTCCGAATCCCAAAAATATTCCAAAAATTATAATAAAATCAAAAATTTAAGCTTTTTCAAAATGTGAAAATATTCCGAAAATTCTTACAAAATCAAAAATTGAAAACTTTTTTCAAAATTCCAAAAATATTCCAAAAAATATAACAAAATCAAAGATAGAAACATTTTTCAGAATTCTAAAAATACTACAAAAATTAAAACAAAATCAAAAATTGAAACTTTTATCAAAAATTTCCATATCCAATCTCATGTTCGATTAAATTTCATGTCATACAAATAATTAACTTCATTTTTTGTTAAAAAATTAGTTAAAAAAAATGAAAATCATTCTTTTGACACAATTAACAATATTTTTTTGACAAACTTATAGTGTAAAAATCTAGTTTTTGGCTTCACATGCCAGTCCCGACCATCAAGATTTCTCCAAATTCAATGTTTCTTCTCGTAATCACTTAAAATGAACGTTTTTTAAGCAAAAATATGCAAATTTCCTTGTTTTGACACATTTGAGTATTTTTTTGACACACTTCCGGGACAGCTATCGAGCACATCGCCTTTTTGGCTCTTAACATTGAGTATACCTATTTTTAGAAACGAACATTTTTGAAATCCCTCCAGCCGTTTTCTAGATTTCGTTGGTTGTGATAGCCGGCCGGCAGGCAGACATCCATGTTTCTTTTTTGCTGTTTTAGAATCTGTAGGTCATAAAACGTCGAGAAATGCCAAAGAAATGGGGGGTTAGAATTCCACTTTTGGCTCAAGAATGTAATACTTAGATCTTTCGTCACCCAACTATTTCGTTTTTTTATTTTCATGTTGATATGTAAGACTGAAATAAGTTGTTTTTATATGGTTTTGATTCTTAATTTTAAAAGATTTTTCTTTAGTTTTCTAATGTCTAGTTTTCTAAGGTTTCTTTAACCCAAAATATACACAAATTACAGATAGACGTTTTGTTTTGTTGACGAGCAACATTATTTTAATATTTACTATAACAAAAACTATGCCTGGACTATGTCTGGAATTTCTCGAAATTTGACATACACTAAAAATTCATATAACTGATTTATCATATATTGTAAATTAAAATAAGAATTAAATATTTCAGGTAATTTTTAAGAAATATTCAATATTTTTAAAAATTTAGTACGTTTGGATAAAAGACTTAATCTTTTGACAACTAAAAAACTAAAGAAAAATAGATACTTAAGAGTCTTTAGAGTCCATCTTTGAAAGATTAAAACTAAAAAATATTATGTTAAAAAAGAAAAACATATTTCAATGTAATTTTTCTTAGAATGCCTTATGGTACTCATTTTTAAACAAAACAAAGTTCAATGGAATCTGCAAACTTGTTTTTAAGTAAATAGCACAAAGCACCAAAAATTTCAAACAAATAATATATTCAAATACCATTTTCTCAAAAATAACGCATGTCTGTAATTTTAGAATGTTTTGGGTAAATAATTAAATAATGAATCTTTAAAACATAAAAAATAAAAGGCAAAAAAGGGAACTTTTTAAAATCGCAATTTTTAAAATTTAAAATTAAAAGAAATTATATAAAAATATAAATTAATTTTATTACATTAATATTTTTATAAAGCATTATTTAGGACCTTTAAACAAAAATAAATTATTAAAATCGGTTAACCCGTTCAGGTACAATTTAATTTTAAACTTACCTTGCCTCTAAAATTCTTAACAAATTCCCAGCCATTCTGTGACAACTGACAAAACAAAATAAAATAAAATAAATTTAAAAAACGAATTAATTAAAAAACGAAGTTTCAAGGAAATCAGAAATGGTCGGCTTCACATCATTCGATTTTCCAGCAATTACTATTTTTCAAATCTCTCTCACCAGCAACAACAAATTTTTGTTTGCTTCAGAGTTTTTTTCATTCAAGTTCAAAAACTCTAAAAAGAATGTTTTCCGATTAGGTTCAGGCTTACGCCTTACACTACTAATATTATGACGCGTAACATGGCTTTAATATAAATTAAAATAAATAAATTAATATAAAGTAATTAACAAAAATCGATAACAGAAAATACAGTTTTTCAACTGTGTATTTGTTTATTTTTAGGAAATTTGTGAAGTACGCATATTTAAATATTTCAATGTTGAAATGAGTGTTTTCAATCTTATTACGATTTTAAATGTAGTACAAAAACAACTAAACGTTAATTAATCCAACCATTTTTTTGCTGATTTTTCATTAATTAAATCATCATAACATGAAAACTTTATAAATATTTATATTATATATAAATTTATTTAAATTATACACACATGCTTATAATTTCAATCAAATGATAATTCGCAAACAACAGGCACAACCGAAAATTTTAAATTAACTGCCATAACTACTTAATGATAATATCTCGTAAAAACAAAAATCTTTTGAATTTTTCACATGATCAATGTAGTAGCTCAGTGATAGTGAATTGTATCGGATCGTTTTAAATTAAAAAATTTTCTTCGAAAGAAAATTTGAAAAGTTTTAATTTCGAATAAAGTGAAAAGAGGGTGAAACAGTTTTAGTTTATAGTTTTTAGTGTAAGAATAAAATATAATTACAAAAAATGACGGAAAAGCAGCCAACGTCAATTGAAATGAATATAAAAAGTGAAAAAGGTGAATTTTTGTAAAAAAACTTTTTCTCTATCGTTTCTTGCATTTTCTTGGCTTTTTATCGTTTTATTTCTTTTGATCTTTATATCTACTACTTAGCTGATAAAAAATATTATCTGTGTTACTTATTTATTTAAGGATTGTATATTTTAAAAAAAGTGAAATATGTAATAGAAATTGTTAATAGCACTTAAAAATTTTTTACAAAATTTTGTAAAATTACAACTCACAATTTTTTTTGTAAAAACTGTAATTTTTCTTTTTACTAAAATTAAAGTAATTTGTGTGGTTTTCAAAAAAAAAGTTTTTAAGTTTACAATATTTTAACAGATTTTACAAAAAAAATTTGAGTTGTATATATTTACAAAACAATTGTGAAATTTAATTATTTTTTTTGGAGTGAGTACACAATTGTAAAAAAAACGAGCTTGTGTTTTTTATGAAAGTGAAAATTATTTATGAGTTAGTTTTGGTTAGCGTTGTTTGATATTATGAAATATTATTATTTATTGTTGAACGATATTATTAATCAATTTTTAAATTATTTTCCCGTTCTATTTAACTGTTAAAACTGAAATGAGTTAAACGCATACGCTATGCACTATACGAAGACTATATTTATCAGAGTGTGTAACCTTAGACCTTTTCGTTAGTTAATATATCTGAATAAGAATTATGAATTTATTAGGGAACCACATATTATGCACATGCAATTCACACATTTAATGCATTGCAAATAAAACGTTAAATCCATTATAAAAACATATGTAAAGCTTCGACTTATAATTAAATCGAGATTTTTTTATCAGCTGATTTTTGAGATATATTTTTAGGATAAGTTTCTGCTAAACCCTAACCAAAAAAATTTATTAGGTACTCACTCGCATAATCGGTGCATAATTATTCAATTGAAAACTATAGATACTTTGGTGTATGTTATTGTTGAACATAATTTCTCTGTTAAATCTTATCTATTAATTTCTTTATATTGAATATCTTTACTATGAAATGATTCGAAAAAGCGTTGTCCTCAGTCATTGGATTTTTGGATGTATTCTTCAAAACTAACCAATTTACTATACGAATAATTTCCACATCGGACGTGATAGTTTTTATACACTTTGTTGTATTTTGCGGCGCAGTCCACAACCACGAACAAATAACTTACAATGTTATTTGTTTGAAATATGTTCCTTATAGAATCATCTATTGCTGTGAAAGTGAGTAGGCGACTAATTAATTTTTTTTAGATAAGGTTGATATAATGTTTTATGAGAAAAAATTTTGGTTTTAAATTACAGTAAAATTTGTCTAAGCGGCAAATCTCGTACTGTCTGATCTATCTTTATAGCCTTCTCAACATCTAAATTTTTGTGGACACATAATTTTTTTTGGTCTTCTATATCATAAATAAATTTTCTGTTTCGCCTAGCATATTGCACAGGGTGTTGATGTTCGTCATTGCAAACTGTGGACGCACTTGTGAACGTTGTGACTGATGTCAGTCAGTCCTTGAACCTCCTTTCTTGTGAACGATGTACTCTATAGTCGAGTCAAATTAGTGTTGTTCTCAGGGGAAATATATATATTATTTGAAATCAAAAATATTTCAATGTGCGCAATTAATAATAAATTACGATGCAGGGACTTAAAGCTAAAAATTTTGGGCGTACGTGGAGTTTGGAAGTCGAGACGCTAGCCGAGATTTGCACCCATATTAAGTTCAAAATAGCTAACGTCCGTGCGTCATATACTATTTTTTATTCGCCGCAAGCAAAATATTTTTAAAAAATAGTTTATTCTAAATCAAAATCATAAATTTGCGTAAATTTTGAAATAAAAATTTGTTGAACAAGTAACTTTTTACAAAATATTTGTTATTCTTTCAAAATAATTGTATAACTATGACAACAAAAATTTTGATTGGGTAATGAAATTTTGAATTGAAAGGGTGCTTGATAAAAATTTTTATTTGTCATATAATTTAACAAATTTAAATGTTTTTTGCTTTTTTGGACGCACCCGTGCCAACAAACTATTGGGTTAAAAAGTGACACTTTACGGCCCCAAATTACAGTAATAAAGGAACTCTTTAATATGTAGCCGAATAAAAATATTTATATTGTTTAAACTTTAAAAATATAAATGCAATTTATGTAAAAATTATAATTTTTACAAAATTTATACAATAACAAAATTGTTAAATTGAAGTTTATAGAAAATTTTACTAAATTATAACATGTAGAAACCAGTCTGAAGCTGTCATTCGTTTCTATTTTGTTGAAGATGAATTTGTTAAAGATGTATTTATAGTTAATTAACAACTCATTCCTATTTTGTTGATGCTGGAGGAAATCAATTTGATCAGTTAATCCGATATTATCCATTAACCGTGTCGCCGTTCTCTGCATAGAGTCTAAATATTTTATCGTTCACTGCCATGCACCTTTACAAAACATGTTAGCAGTATTCCAAACATGGACGAATAAATTACTAATTTACTCTAAATTGTTAATTTTTTATATTGATGTAAGAACCCTAAGTTTTGGAATGCAGGTTAAATGAGGTTGAACAGATGTTTCAATTATTTCATATTATTCAAAGAAGATGACTCAAAGATGACTAATATAGATTCAATCTCATGTTTTTCTCAAGGTTTATTTTAATAGTCAAGTGGTTTAATACTGTGAAAAGTGACATATGTGGGTTTTATTAAGGTTAAATGCAACAATATTAAGAGCTTACCATTCCAATGTACACTCCAGATTTATTTTGATAGAATTAAATTACAAGCCCCTATCTGCGTTGGCTTCATAGGTGAAATTGTAGGACATGCATGCGATGCATGCCACCTTGTGCAGGAAAAGGTTGAAAATACTTTTTTTTACGAACTAGAATGCAACTTGAATTTCATATGAAAGGATAATGTTTCATCAGTCTTTTCCCTGCTTAGTTCCAAACTGCAGATTGCACTTACAAATTTAACAACGACGTTACGCTAAAATAGGCAAATATTTTACGAAAATTGGCAATGTGTCTAATATTTATAATGATGATTGTATTCTTACACTGTATGCGTGTTAAACGGCGAAACGTGTTAATGAATTAAGATTTAAATCTTTTGTAATACTAGTGTCGATAAAAGCATTCAACGTAGCTCATTAAATCCAACAGAAGATGCAGTGAAACAGCACATCAAAAGAAGTTTAACAATTGAAAAATAATTTTAAAATATCTTCCGAACATTGGTAGAAAGATTGGGTTGGTAGAAAGAAAATTATTTAACACACCACCAGTAGCGCCAAATGACATCTTTAAAAGTATATTTTGCTCTTGCATAACTAGATGCGGTATAGCGTGTGATACATAAAATTGGTCTGCATTGCTTACCTGCATTTATTTGTTGCAGTAAAATGGAGCTAAGAAAATAATTTGAATTTTTTCAATTCGAAGGTATGGTTAAATTTTTCTCAGAGAAAAACGCCATTTCTCGTTTTTCGTGCTCGGACCGGATTCGAACTTTCTTAATCAGTGCCGTGGTTCGAATCCTGTTACGACAGACACGTAATTGATTTTGCCATAGAGTCGATAACTATTTCGCAGTTGAAACTTCATCATCATTTATTTTTACTTAAGTTGAATTTTTCTACTGTCATTAGACTCCATATTATGGAAATGTTTATTCAATAAGGAGACTCGTTTGCACTTTAATCATCGAATCGAAATTAACAAATTTTTTTAAATGTATAAATTTTATATCATATTTAAATGTAAAATAAATACTTAATCATTTGTAATTGTTTATAACTTTAGATGATTTAAATCAATTTTAAATTTGAATAATTGTGAAATAAAAAATAAACAAATTTCTTTAACCCTTTACTATTTAAAAGTTAACAAATACCGTGAATTAATTTATGCATAAATTGTGTTTATATTGTTTAAACAATATAAATATTTAATTGCGCACATTGAAATGTTTCTGATTTAAAAAATATATAAAAACAAACATTTTAAACACAAAATTTTCAAAATCGGACCTGTCCCTGAGGACTTAGAAGTAATAGTAGATTATTGTATGAGTTTAGAATGGTGGCAATTCAATGCGAATACAAGATGCTATTTTATCCATGACTGCAAAATATTAATAACGATCGTTACATTCTAAAACAATTGAGAGAATGTATACCATTTCAATGGAATACATACACATGGAAAGGATATATTCTATAGCAGCTGTTGATAAAAATCTTTATTAACTTGACTCTTAGTGCCTTTTTATTTTCAGTTTTCAATTTTCATTCCAAAAACTATTTCAATTGTATTGCTTTTAAATTCCAAACATGCCGAAAACGATGCAGGTGTGTGGCTAATTCAAATGCATCATTCAAACGTATTGGATTAAAAAAAATCTATCATAATTGTGTTTGAGAATCAGAATGATAACCTCACAGTTAGCTGCTGGATTGTGTTGACCACGACTTTTACTTCAAAGAACCCTAGGCAAAAACACTTTACCTTTTATTTTCGAAATTATTGAATCAAAACGTTCGTTCTTAGGACTAATGTGTTTTTTTATTTTGCATTAATTCTTGCTGTTCTTGGCATATAAATAAATTAATCTTGTTATTATTTGATAAACGTTAACTCCACTATGTGTTGAAGAGATAGCAGATGACGCTTGATATTTGTGTTATTTGATAGTTGGAATTTCTTGTACCTGAATAAAGCCTCACTGAATGTAACAAATTGTCGACGATTGGAAAATTACGTGAAGTCAATTACATTCTAATTGTTGTATTTTTAAAACATATTTTAACCAAGTTCAATTTTGTAAATCTTGTCTAAACTTTAAGCTGATCCAAACATTTTTAGCTAACCTATCCATTTTTGATTTATATCAACGAACTGTTGAAAAACACCACTAGCCCTATAAAATTTTTTGCAGAAGATAGATGACTGCACACTGCTCATATGGCAGAATCCCAAACGATGTTTTAAGTAGCATGAGTGCCGAATAAGTAGATATCACTTACCGGGATAAGGTCAATTCAAATGAAAAAGTATCCATCCGATTTATAGATATTCCTTGTATTCACAATTTATTTCAATATTGGAATTATGTATATTCTTACAATTGTATTTCAATTAGATGCCTGTCATTGCATTGTACCTTTATTCATACCTTACCTTACCATACGTTACCTTTATTCATAGTGGTAGTTTAAGTTGGTTGTTTTATTAGTAAATACGAGGTAGCGAGCATATTTGTACCAACATTTGAATGTTTTGGATTTTGAAATTTAACTATATTTTTGTATAAACAAATTATTAAGTTTATCCCATCCTCGTCGCCACTATTAAGTTTATTCATTTCACTATAAACAACTAGTCGTTTATAAAAGAGGAAATTTAAGCAAATTTATGTTCTATTTATTTTATGTTGCGTAAAAAAATCGTATCTTAATGTTTATCAAATTTATCGAAACCGAAAGTAAGGAGAAGGATTACAGGACCGAACTTTGAGAAACTTATAAACGGTCTTTGCCGGTAAAAATTAGCACCAAATAGTTAATTAATATTATATTAAAGATTGGTGTGTAATAATACCACAATCAATTCGCTATAAAACACTATACAAATGTAAAGAGTGTCATTGCTCATTCCCCATATGAATGATATTTTTGATTGTGAAGAGCACTTGTACACAAATTTTGTACAAACTATCCACTATAAAAATAAAGCCTAGACAAAGATAATGATTATATCAATAATAAATAAATTAATTAACACTTATTTACTACACAAGCAATTTACAGATGACTTAAATGAGACTACTCTGGAACGATCATGTAATGGCGATGGCAAAAAGCGCGTCTAAAAACTCGGCCTCCTAAATAGATGCAAAAAAAATTTCACTCCATTCCAATTGCTCCATGTTTATAAGTCCTATATTCGTCCCTGTATGGAGTACTGTTGTCAAGTTTGGGGTGCTGCTTCTGTTTCCATCTTGACCTCTTGGACTCTGTTCAAAAGCGGGCTATACGAATTGTGGGTGATCGAGCTTTGACATTAAAGCTTGATTCCCTACAACATCGTCGCACTGTTGCTGACCTCGTTGTTTTTTACCAATATCGTCATCAACAGTGCTCAGATGAAATCAGCGGCATCATGCCTCAAACTTATTCTTACCCCCGTTCCACTCGGCAATCGGCCACCGCAACCAGTGAAACGGTAAAGATCCCGCGTTGTCATACTGGCAGATCGCAGAAAGACTTCTTTGTCCAAACTGCATACAAATGGAATAGTTTGCCGGAACCCTTAGTCTCAGGTGGCTTCAACCCGAAGAGGTTTAAAAAAAGCGATAATCAACACCTTAGAACGCCAGTTGTTGTGGGACCCAGTTCTAGACCTAGGTCTCAAAAGGTATTTATGTGTTGTTGTGACACATATTCTAAACCCTATTACACAAAATATTTTATTTAAAAAAAAAAAAATATAAAAATCAAAACACTAATACATCTTTTTGGAAGTGACAGGTTCATAAATTTTTGCGTATGGCGTCAAAAACTAAGGCTCGTTTTGCGTTTTGTCATTGAATATTTTAGTATAAATGACTCGACGAATCACTGAATTCCAATTAAATGAACGATTGATTATGTTTTAATTGAGTATATTTTATTGAGTTTTTCCAACCGATCACGAATTTTTAGCGTGTATGCACATCTGTCAAATCGAATTTGTTTGTTTGTTTTACTCTCGTCTAACTTTTTCATTTGATTCAAAACTGTACAATCACATATTGATTATTGCGAGTTTTTATAAAATCTACAAGAAAAGAAACCTTGTGTCAATAAAAATAACAGTTTTTCCTTCCCTGGATTTATGAAAAAAGAAAAGAAAAAAACATGACATTTTGAATTTTATCTTAACCAAACATAGTTTTTTGAAATTTCATCAATGAAAAATAAAATTGTCAATAATGATAAAAGTGTCAGCAAATTTTCATAATACATTTTAAGAATAATTACATAACGAAGATCTTCATTTCGTTAGAAAATATTGCTTGTCCTTTATATTTTGACTTAAATAATCATTTAAAATAACTCCATAAATTTAAATTACTCTCGTAACTATGAAGAAATCATTGAATATAAATTTGCGTTTTAAAATTAGAATTGTTTTCATTTTATAATTTCGTAAAAAAGATTGTGGTAGTAAATATAAATATCGAAAAACAAATAAAACTGGTGAAAAAAGAAATCAAATATGACGTATTTGCTATCAAGATTTTTTTTGTCCCTCTTTATAGATTTTGGTAGTTATACCCTCTCTATATTTATATATACTCTAAGAGTTTTTCCTTTCCTTTCTTTTTTGATTTTATTTTTTCCACTAACTTCAGTAGACACAGATTGTAGAATATTACTAATCTTCAATAAGCTATATTAAGCTATTTTTTGTATGATTTGTTGTTCATAAAATTGTATCTTTTGGTTGCTCTAATCGCTTTAAGAAGAACCTTCAAATTACTTTTTTTATTTTGAGCAGCTTTAACCAGCATTCATTCTGATGTAATCATAATTCATATCAATATATAATGTGCCAACATTTTACTCAATTATTAAAAATCATTTATTTGTTTATAAAATCTGACCTACTGCAACAAATAACCTATTGTCAATTTATATATGAATCGGATAAACTTTTTTCCCATATGCTTATCTGCTTGTTTATGTTTACATTTAATAAAGTTAGCAAATTTAATATTTTTTCTAAACAAAATGCATAGAAAGTTAAATAATTTTTTGGTTGATTGAATACAATTTGTTTGACTATTTAAGTCATTTTGAACAGGCAGGTCAAACTTTATCTTGGTTGTAATCATTTTTCTAAAATTTTAGTCAAAAAACGGCCCTACAGAAAAAACTTCCAGATTATCTAAAAATAAAACAAATTTAAGTTCGTAAAAGTTTATTTCATTCTTTAAATATATATTAAACTTAATATTTGCAACTGCATCATCGACGGAATAACATAGTTAGCTATTGTTGATTACAGCAGTTTTTGGATTAAATTCGTTCTAAAACTTTATTCTAACTTTTTACAATTTAATCAATTATGACTTATGACTTTTTTGTAATCAATGTCAATAACTTATTAAATAAATAAAATAAAATATTTTATAAATAAATTAGAAAAACAACATGACATATGAATTTAAATGTTTATCAGCAATTGCATGTTTATGCAAACTTAAAAGATTAAATCATGAAAAAATTTATGATGAGTTATAATTAATAATTTGTTGTTAATTTTAATACAATAATTTGCTGAAATAATCAACTAAATGAAATTGTTACGTTTATATTTATTTCTTGCGGTTTATTATAAATGTTACATCAGGAAATAATAAGTCCGGAACTAAATGTTTTTAAAACATTTTATATGAAATTAAAAATTTGTTAAAAAAAATAATGAATGTGGAATTAATAGACTTGTTCGAATCAATCGAAAATTACTTGAATTTCCATTAACTGTATGCTACTCTATACTGCTTTGGACTGGGCTAACAATTTATTCAGTTTTAATCTGACGAGTTTTCTAAATTCAAAATTGTATCGGTTTCTGTAGTCTGCCATCGTCAGTTATTGTTGGACCAATAAAACGTAAAATGTTATGATCAAAAATGGTATGTTTCGGCTTCGCCCGATGCACTTTCTACGACATATTTTTAACGAATTTTACAATTTGGGAACGATTATAGCTAATTACCCACGAATCTACAGTAATTAGATCAATGGACACTGCTAAGCGTAGGAAAACTCCAAAAAACTTCAAAATCCAATTTTAAACACTCGTATAGAAGTTAATGGGACTCTATATAGTGAAGCTGGGACTAGATGGCCTAATTTGACAAACAAAGAAGAAATCTTATAAAATATACTGTGAATCTATATAAAACAGAGTGCAGGGTATAACTGACAGTTGGTGCCAGCAAAATTTTGCCAACAAAGAAATACAGTAGCCTGCAGGGTGTCCAAAATATTTTTGGTAGAAACTTCAGTTAGCTGTTGGAATGTATTGAACTGAAAAAAGTAGCAAACATCATTTAGCGATAATCACAATAATTTTGCAACCCAACTTGCACTTTATCGATTTTCTTTTGTAAACCTTTTATCTGATAAAACTTGATTTTGTACTTTTTTGCTATTTATAATATTTGAATATTAATAAAGTTAAAACAAGCAACGCAAATCAAATGCCACAATCTTTAAGATTCATTATTATAATCAAAAGACTAAAAAAGACCAAAATATCAAAAGACTAAAACATCTTTAACGCTAACGTTTGTTGTTGTTGTTGTAGGGGTAGCGAGATCCGAAATTCGAAGAAATTCGACGTCCCCGCCGTGCTAACTGGGCAATGCTGACTGAATTTGGTTGGTGTATCGAAAACAGGCAGGGTAAAAACTGCTTAGTTAATGACGCGCCATCACGGCAACTTGGTACCTTAAAACCAATGTAAACCAAGCGTCTGTTCTCCATGTTAGGGGCGGCTGGGAGCGGGCGTCTGTCTTGCATCAAGCGGATCGCTATATAAACGTGTAAAAAGGTTGTTTCTGATAACCTTAAGATGCAGAACGGACCCGTTCACGACAATTTGGGTTAGGGCTAAGGTTAACACCCTAACCCTGGAAAAAACTAATTTCTTAAATTTGGTAATCAGAAAGAGAATAACAGACCCAGACACAAAAATAGAATTTTACCTGGACGTGAAAAAGGACCAGACTACCGAATCGGAATGTGGAACGTGCGCAACTTGAGCGCTCCTGATGCTCTTATAAGCCTAGAAACAGAGGCTGAGATTTATAGGATGGATATCATAGCTCTGCAAGAAATTAGACAGCTGATAATCGGAAAACAAGGTTTGGATAGTCACTCTCTATACTGTAGTAGTCATCCTTCTCGAAGAGAATTTGTAACTGGCTTTCTTGTTAGTGCACGCATACAAGAAGTCGTGGTGAAATTCATTCCGGTCAGTGAGAGGATCTGCTTCCTACGCTGTACATACAACAATATTTCTCTTATTGCCATGCATGCACCTACTGAAGCTAATACCGTCGATAAGAAGGATACTTTCTACATAGCACAGGAAGAGGTTATGAAACAAACATCAGCACGCGACTTCATAATGGTTCTTGGTGACTTTAATGGGCAGGTTGGAAGTAATACCTCTTATGGAAGTGTGGTGGGCCCCAACAGCCTGCATTTGAATTCGAATGGTAATGATGAAAGAATGACTGAGTTTGCATTATCACATAATTTGAGAATTGCCAGTACTTTCTTTCCGCATCGATCGATTCATAAGCATACTTTGGTCTCACCGAATGGAAACACTCGAAATCATATTGATCGCGTGTTAGTAACAGCACGTTTCTTTTCTAGTGTTCTGGATGTGCGATCCTTTAGAGGTGCATACATTGGAGGTGACGGCTTTCTTGTATGTGCTAAAATAAGGTTCCACTTTCCAAATCCAGGCATTCCAAAATTCAATCAATGGAAACGTTTTAACATCTCATCACTAAAGAATGCTGAAACAGAAGAGAAATATCAAAACTATATTGCCAAAACAATGGAGAAATCAAGATCCGTTACTGGAGACGTCGATAAGCCATGGCATTTCTTTAAAGATGCTGTTTTAAGCGCTGCTGAGGCAATACTTTTACGACCACAAAACCACTCGCAGAAGCCATGAATGGATCAAGCATGTCTTGACGCTATTCAATACAAAAGAGATTGCTATCTGAAATGTCTACAAGGCTGCAACAGCAGGTCCACGAAGGAGAACTATAAACTGGCAAGACAAGCCGTTACAAAGGTATGTAGATGAACGAAGAGAGAAAGGCGGGAGAGACAGTGTGAGGAGATTGAAAGCTTTAATAAAGAACATCAATCGCGTAACTTCTTTCAACAGGTTAAGGCCTTAAAGAAGGGACCTCAGACTAGATCAACTGCTATTCAAAACGAAGATGGGGAACTACAAATAGACCTTAAAAATATTTTAGATACTTGGGCCGCTTATTTTGAGAATCTTCTCAACTTAAGTGACCAGCAACAAGTCGGGCGACAAGCAAAGCTTATTCGTGCGTCAAGTGTACATGAAGACAAACCAACCAAAGAGAAATTCGAAGCGGCGCTGTCAAAATTAAAATGCAATAAAGCACCTGGTATCGACGATATAACATCTGAAATGATTGTGCATGGTGTTGAAAGTTTATACTTACGATTGTTTGAACTTGTTCAAATGATCTGGAGGACAGGAACTCAGCTATGCTGATTCCAATCCATAAAAAGGGTAATTGCCTACAATGAGCAAACTACAGAAGAATCGCTCTCCTCTGCACAGTATATAAGATCTTTTCATACATTTTGCTAGCCAAAATCAATCTTTTTGATGAACAACTATTTGGAGAATATTAGTGTAGCTTCCAGCATGGCTAAGGTACCACTGATACACTTTTCTCGATAAGCATGATTTTGGAAAAGTGTCGAGAGTTCAACATACCTGTTTACCAACTCTTCATTGATTTCAGGCAGGCCTATGACTCTCTCGAACGAAAGACTCTATGGTCTGCTCTGGTGTCAATGGAAATCCCTGGTAAACTGGTACCACTATGCAAAATGAGAGTACAGAACTCTCAATGCTGTGTACGAGTAGAGAACGAAATATGGAGTGGGCGCAAGGTTGACCACGACTGCAATGGGAGACGGACGTAATAAACTACTTTAAAAAAATCGGCTGCCATGGTAATTATGTCGCTGTTGCGAATGACCGTGGTGAATATTCAAAGCTGATTAGCTTGGCAACGATCAAACATGGAGCATGAACGCCACAAAAAAACGATTTTGTTTTAAATTCTTGACGGTTGTATAGTGACATTTATTTTTATTTACCGAAAGTTTTACTAAAAGATATAAAAAAAACAATTTTCAAAATAAAGACAATATCACTATTTAGAAATTGGGTCAGGAAATTCATTTGAAAGTTTCACACCACTACTTTTTCTCCAATAAGATGTCTTAATTTTGACTAGTTACCATGGCAACTAAAAAAATTTTACATCTGAGTTTTAGCATTTGGTTTAACTAAAGTTGGGAATTTTTTTTTATTTAACGAAATGTGGTGTGACTTTTTAGAATTTATTTCATGTTGAACTAATATCTTCATTGGCAAATCTCTAATGATATTGACTAATGACTAATAAGCAAAATAATAACAAAATCCATTTAATTATTATAGGTTTTATTAATATTAAAATCACAATTATTATAAATGTTTGTGGGCTGGCTTGAATTGGTGGTTTGAATCTGGGTACTTTCTGTTTTATTTTGCATTGGGCTCTGTCTGATCATGATTAAACTTGCTAGTACTTGATGAAATTCTCCTCATGGATTCAATCATCTGATGATGATGTTCACCGTCCAATTTTAAGTAAGGTTTGATTGACTGACTATTACTGTGCCAAGTGATTTTAATGAGATGTTGTTCACCAACTCCTTCCTTGTCCAAATTCGAAACAGATGTCGCTCTTGCAGAATGATTTTTTTAGTGTCAATTCCTATATCAGAGGCCTCTTATTTAAACCATGAAGATACAACGTTCTTACCAACTGGGCTATTCTTGTACCATCCTTTCGAACTGGGTTGACTCCAGTATGGGTTTGGTGTTAAGGAAAATTTGTCGGTCTGAATAAGATTTCCCCTTTTTTCCATAAACTTCTTAAACAAGCGAACCGGACACACTTGTGGATTGCCGAAATTTGTAATCAATCATTTACTATCCGACAGTTTTTTACAACCACCTTGTATGGTTTTAGAGAATATTGGATTATATTCTATCCGACCTTTTGGGTTTCCCAAATTATCAGTTTCTTCTTTGAAGTATTGAATACACGCAGAATATCCTTCCCCTCCTCTCAATGCCAGTTCATATGAAAATAAATGAAAAAATTTACGCTGTAATCTATCTGGAGCATTTTCATCCCACATTTCAATAATTTTTTGTATTCATCACTGGTTAAGGCTGAAGCAATCACTTTTCTTTATAATGGGTCTCTCTGTAATTTTTTGCGCTTAACATCGCGTGCAGCTCTGGTGGTCGCAAATTCCACATCAGAAAACGGATTAAATTTTCTTTTATGTTTTTCATAATAAATTTCTTGTAACTGCTTATCAATCTAATTTTGAAATAATTAACTGATATCACAGTAGGCCAACGTATAATTCATAAAAAATATATAAATAAATGAAAAATGGCAAAAATTTTCTAAAGGAATTCCCCTCGTTCGTTGATAAATTCTCATAATTTTTTGAAAAGTTCCTCAAGCAAGTGGTATTGATAAAAGCCCTCGGCCTACGGCCTCGTGCTTTTATCAATATCCTTACTTTTGAAATTTTTGGCAAAAAATGGGAAATTACAACTGAAAATAGCATGTTTTATTGAAATTTTTTTGTCTAAAACTATAAGTAACCTTGTATAAAGTATATAATAATAAAATAATACTAATTGATGACCACAATCTAACTTCTCAAAATCCAGGTTACGAGTAAATATGCAAATGTGTAAAAAACAAATCTCCAACTATCTCTTATTTTAAGTCTTGGCATTCCAATTACGCAACAAAACTTATGAGTGTATAAGGATGAAAAGATTAAAGTGTTGAAATCGCAAAGAAATTAAAATGATGAAAAGAGTAACAAGAAATAAACCGTAAAATTATTAATAAGCCAACGAACAATATTTAATGTTTTCTTTTTGGATAGGAACGATGAAAATTCAAGCTAAACAAAAGCATTATTCAGCATCTTTGTCAGAAAAAACACCTTTAATAGGTTTGTAGCTATGATTTTTGAACTATTTTCATTCATCATATAATATTATGTATCATTGGTGTCATCTTTAGATGTTGGGGAAGCACTGTTTCTCGCTAAAAATTTTGAAATTTTTAAAAAAAAACTAAACATGCCATGATTTTCATTATAAACTTCATATAATAATTGATTTTGTTTGTTCTAATTTTATGATAATTTTAATTATTTTACGGGCGTAAAGTTCAACTTTCAGCCACAATAACTATAAGATGTAAAATGTGTTTTATGATTCGATTGTGCGTAAAAAATTTTAACGCTTATGTGAAACCCATTTCGAATTCGCAAAAAACGCTTTTATTTTTTAGCCGTACAACGTACTTCCCGAGATAATATTGCTTTTCAATTCGAGAAATTTATCGGTACAATCCTAGTTTATCCCCCCAAATAGATTTGCGTTTTTTTTTCAGATAAATAGAAAGATTAGGTCCTCTGCATCCTAATTATGAAAAAAAAAATTGTTTTTTTTTTAAGAGTTTTTAAGTTTAGTTTTAGTTTAGTTTTTTTTTTCTTTTTTTTTTTATTTTTGTTTATCAAAAGTTATAAAGGATCAAACTTTCAATTTTACCTTGGTTCCCCCTTTGGTTTTTTAGACTTTGAATTCAATTTTTAAATTTTTTTTGACTCAATTCTGCGATCTTGCACAATTTCGATCAAAGATAGCACCGACCCCCCCGCTCGCGCGTCGCGCCCCCTTACGTCCTCCCCCATGCGATTTTCCGCGTCCCCTGCGCAGCGGACGCGCGAGGGGGCGCGTGGGGTGGGTCGCGTTGGGAGGGTCGGTGCTATCTCTGATCGAAATTGTGCAAGATTGCAGAATTGAGTCAAAAAAAAATTTAAAAATTGAATTCAAAGTCTAAAAAACCAAAGGGGGGACCAAGGTAAAATTGAAAGTTTAATCCTTTATAACTTTTGACCCCCTCATTTCCGCAAATTTTTTTTTCATAATTAGGATGCAGAGGACCTAATCTTTCTATTTATCTAAAAAAAAAAACGCAAATCTATTTGGGGGGATAAACTAGGATAATGCCCACTAAAATACTATTTACAATTTATTTAGATTGACTATTGCTATAGATTTACTGTTTGATTCCATTACTATCATTCCATGCCTACTTGATTTGAGTAATTCTTTTCAATTTTAGTCTTACCTATACAAAAGTGTTAATTTACCTTTTGTCTTATGAAGATAATTTCCGTTAATTTATTTTGGAGTTTTACGTAAAATGCTCACGGTTTATCTATCTTTATATATGCTCAAAAGATTTCTTCAAACAATCCTATATTATTACAAAATATTACAGAATTATCATAGTTTTTTTATTTAGTGTAGTTTTACGTCATAAATCATAACGTTATCACAGGCGTACTGTTGGAAATTGATACCTGAGAATTCGCAAGATAAAAATTATCTAAAATATGTCTTCAATTTTAAAATTAGCAAATTCTGTTTTTTTGTATTTATTTAGTTCTATTATAGAGTTTTGATCAGTTTAAAGCTGTATAAAAGCCAAAAAATGCTGATCGAAAACCTATTCCCCAACGATTTTTAAATTAATTAGGAGTAGCAAGTAAATAAACGAATTTGAAAACATTCGTTTATTGGGCGTTACTCAGGAATCTTCCCTTGAAATGCATATAAATAGAATGTATTGTCATTTGCCAACATCAATTATCTCGCGGGTCTCAGATCTAAAACGGTTGAAAAAACATCAATCATTTTTATCTATTTCTTTTTAAAATGTACTTCAATTAGTTAACTTTTTTATGACATCCAAAATTCGTATGAGTTGTTTTAATTTATATCGTTTAGTAGGAAGTATAACAAATTGTTTTATCAAATAAAGTTTTAATTTATTTAACTATAATATTAACAAACCACATATCTTTTAATAAACTTCAACAATCAAATTTAACACTAACTTGCAAAAAGTGAAAATAATGTAACATGTAAGCTATTTTGTAGTATGTATGTAAGCAAATTATACAATTAAATATTTATGTCTATGAATTGTCTAGCTGAACTTTTATTTATCATCAAAACACACGTAGATGAAAATGTTGATATTAAACTTAAGATAAAATCAAGATCAAAAATTTTTAACGACAGAAATGTTTGTTAATAATAAAATAATTCATGATTAGAAAGCATGTCGCTCGTGTCTAAATATGAAGATTGACAAGAATACGGAAAAATGTCAGACTTTTATGTACCATTTCAGTAAGGTGACCAGATTTTAAAATTGGTAAGGCGGGACACCATTGACCGAAAGGGGGGGGGGGGGGGGGATATGTCTATATATATGAAGCAACAATAGTATATTATGATGCTAGGACGTAAAGCTAAAGATTTTGGACGGATGTGGAGTTTGCAAATCGAGGCGCTAGCCGAAAAAATATTTCACAAATTCATAAATTTTAAAATAAAAATATGTGGAACAAGTAACCTTTGACAAAATATTTATTATTTTTCCAAATTATTGTGTAGCTATGACAACAAATGATAACAACTATTTTAATTGGATAATGAAATTTTGAATTTAAGGGTTGCTTTGATAAAAAATTTTATTTTTCATAGAATTTAAACAAATACAAATGCTTTTTACTTTTTTGGACGTAGCTATGACAACAAGATAAATAGTTGAAAAGTGATACTTTAAAGCCGCAAATTACAGTAATAAAGTAACACTTTAATATGTAGGCGAATAAAAAAATTTTTGTAGAACGAAAAATTATATTGTAATATATTTTTTTTTAATTTCAGGATAAGTGGAACGTAAAAATATAATAAATAAAAAAAATTATGTATAGCATTATTATATTCTTCGGAATATTTCTTATTTACATAATTTTTTTTTTAGAGGAGTTACTTGTTGTTTAATAGGTGATGAAATATTCCACAAGAATTTGTTAAATTATATTGCACACATAAAATGGCTTTCATAATTTCAAGTAGAGTTTCTGCTTAAAAAATCGCGTATCGAGATTCTCGAGAAAGATCTGTTATCTTGAACTCTCAAATATCGAAGAATTATTTCCACATTTTTGGAGATTCTCATTTCTCGAGAAATACTGTCGAGAATCTCGAAATTTAACAAACCACCATAAATACGCTTCAATTCTACAACAAAATGAACATTTAGATGACTGTTCCGGACGCCGAACCGTCCTGGTATACATGCTGCTTACAACTTTTCCGAATAAAAAACTTAAACGTATTAATTTGGAATCAACTTTATTTTATTTGATATTAATTTTAACAAAAGGAAGTTCTTTTTCACTTAACCCGTTGACGGTCTAAATCGGAGTCCCTTAGTTTTACCAAAAATAGCACACATACTCAAAAAGTGGACTGCCAGCTGCATGCGGACTGCCAGCTGTGGACTGCCAGTTACTATCAGATCCCTTTACCTTGGCTCCCTGTGTTAAGCAATATCGCTCCACCTGCACTCAGACCTCGCATGCTCTCATGCGTGAACATAAAAAGGTAACCAACAACATCACGTTACAACTAGTGGCAACTAGTTTAATATCTTGGATGCCTGGGACACCTCCTGGCATCATTACAACACAGCTGGCCTTTCTATTACTAAGCCGACTTCTACCCAGCCTGGTTTCGATTTGCCACGTCATACCTGGACTACACTAAACCGAATAAGAACGAATCATGGACGTTGTGCTGATTCTTTCTACAAGTGGGGCATTTCAGAGTCCCCTGAGTGTGACTGCGGCGCTCCACAACAAACCATAAAACACATTGCAACTGAGTGTCCAATTCGACGGTACAATGGCAACATCTCAGACATCCATTTGGCCACTCCGGATGTAGTAAAATTGACAGACTTGCTCGATGTAAACATCTAATGTTTAAATGTACTGCCCAATGTTCAAATATTTTACTTTTTACTTTTTTACTAAAAGACGCGAATCAAATCGATTGTAAGTTCACTTAATGTGTATCCATGTTTTGTTTTAGGTAGATTTCATAGAAGAGTCTACCTATTTTTAAGTTTAATTTTTAATGTGTCACAAAAAAAACCATACGCTAAATAAATAAAATAAAACTATTCTCAAAGTTGAAGTAATTTATTCTATTTTGGAGGGGAATGTTAGTAAATAGTATATATATAAATATATTAATTTATTTATGTTTTACTGATTTATTATGAGTCGTTTACACCTTAGTTACCGAAATAATAATGATATTCTTAATTCCCAAGGGAATTATAATACAATTTGAAGTAAAAAAAAAGTCGGACAAGTGCGAATAAAATTCGCTCGCCAAGGGTTCCGTGAATGTAAAAGAACACAATATTAAAAATAAATGACATAAAGTTATGTTGTAAAGTCTTATATCGCCAGACTATGGACGCATAACAGAGTAAATGTTTAATCGTAGACGTCAATAGTAAATGTCAATCACATCTACATTGATCAAAAATGTTACTTGAGGTTAAATCTTATCCATAGCTGCTTATGTTAACTAAAGAAAGATTTAACCAGTATTTTAATGGTTTAAATTGGAAATATGTGTTCTATAAATCAGCGTCGTAATATAGGGTGGTATACATACACTTAAAATAGCACTTTTTTATCAATAACTAAAAAACTGTGCATCGCAAAATTCTAAAAAATTTTGCAATATTTCTTAAATTAAGTGCTCTTTCAAATGACACCCCACTCGCTTGGGTCAAAAAAAGTTTTTCTTTACCCTCCTTACACCCATCCTCTAAACACACAGAAATATAATTATTTGAGAGTTCGCTATAATTTTCGTTCAAAATATAGCAAACTTCCTGTTTCTATGAATTTTTTCAATTTTTTATGTCTATCAGTGTCGAAACGTAGGAGGGGGCGGTCTGGAATCAGCTCATTTTTTAGAATAACTCAAAAACTGTGTACCGCAAAATTCTAAAAAATATTGCAATATTTCTGAAATTCGGTGCTCTTTCAAATGACACCCTATTCGCTTAGGTCAAAAAAAGTTTTTTTACCCTCCTTACTCCCATCCCCTAAACACACAGAAATATAATTATTTGAGAGTTCGCTATAATTTTCGTTCAAAATATAGCAAACTTCCTGTCTCTATGAATTTTTTCAATTTTTTCTGTCAATCAATGTCGAAACGTAGGGGGGGAGGCGGTCTGGAATATGCACAATTTATAGAATAACTCAGAAACTGTGTAGCGGAAAATTCTAAAAATAACTGCGGTATTTCTGAAATTTGGTGCTCTTTCAAATGACACCCTACTCGCTTGGGTCAAAAAAAGTTTTTTTTTACCCTCCTTACACTCATCCCCTAAACACACAGAAATATAATTATGGGAGAGCTCGCTATAATTTTCGTTCAAAATATAGCAAACTTCCTGTATCCATGAATTTTTTCAATTTTTTATGTCAATCAATGTCAAAACGTAGGGGGTGGGGGAGGGGGGGGGGGGGGGTAACGTTCTGGAATTTGCACATTTTTTAGAATAACTCCAAAACTGTGTACCGCAAAATTCTAAAATAATTGCAAAGTTTTTGAAATTTGGTGCTCTTTCAAATGACCCCACTCGCTTGGGTCAAAAAAAGTTTTTTTTTACCCTCCTTACACCCATCCCCTAAACACACAGAAATATAATTATTTGAGAATTCGCTATAATTTTCGTTCAAAATATAGCAAACTTCCTGTTTCTATGAAATCAATTCAATTTTTTCTGTCTATCAGGGTCGAAACGTAGGGGGGGAGGGGAACGGTCTAGAATTTGCACATTTTTTAGAATAACTCAAAAACTGTGCACCGCAAAATTCTAAAAAAAATTGCCAAGTTTCTGAAATTTGGAGTTCTTTCAAATGACACCCCACTCGCTTGGGTCAAAAAACCCTTTTTCACCCTTCCCCACCCCAATCCCTTAAAAACACAAAAATATAATTATTTAAGAGTTCGCTATAATTTTCGTTCAGAGTTTATCAAACTTCCTGTCTCTATGAATTTTTTCAAATTTTTCTGTTAATTGGACTCGAAATGCAAGGGGGGAGACCAACTATTTGTGTCACTTTATAGAATAACTCAAAAACTATGCATTGCAAAATTCTAAAAAAACTGGCAATATTTCTAAAATCAAGTGCTCTTTCAAATGACACCCCCACATGGCCTGGTTTTAAATGATGTTTGTACCCCTTTAATAAATATAGTTATGAGTATCTGCCCCTTTTCTATATTTTTCATTAAAAACCTACTCATTTTTCTATCATTCCAAATATATTTCAAGATTTTCGATGAAGTAGTGTCGGAGTTAATCGGGGCAATAAAACATCGAGAAAAGGTCATTTTTCAAAATTATACAAAAAATGGTGAGGTGTAAAATTCCTAAATATATTTTTAAATAATGCTGAAATGAAGCCCTTTCATATGATACCCTATTCGTTTTGATAAAAAAATGTACGTTTTCAAAGGCTTTAATCGTACCTCTTTAAAACAAACGAACACAACTTTATTTAATTTTTAACCCGCCATCTTGTGTGGATAGGTTAGTTTTATAAGCACCTCAAATTTTAAGTTCATCGGATTAATGGTTCACGATATAATCGAAATAATGTGAAAAACACGTTGTACTCTCACCAATAGTGCTCCGTATAAAAAATGGAACCCTAAAAACTAACTTGATCAATTAAAACGCAAAATCATGCTTTCAAATACTTGATAAAAATAAATGTTTTAGTTTAATAAATGTTTTAGGTAGTAAAAAATAATAGTTATTTATGTATCAAGGGAATTACAAGGATGTCATTTCCCGCGGGAAACGTTTACTACCCGAGGGCCTCTGACCCGAGGGTCAGTAAGTTTCGCAAGGTAATTGACACCTAATAATTCACGTGATACATAAATGATTTTATTTTTTACTATAAAACATTTATTAAACTAAAACATTTATTTTTATCAAGTACATATTTGATAGCATGATTTTGCGTTTTAATTGATCAAGTTAGGTGTTTTTTAGTTCAAATTGTATTATAATTCCCTTGGGAATTAAGAGTATCACTATTATTTCGGTAACTAAGGACTAAACGACTCAGTACTTATACTCAGTACTCAGTACTCATACTCATATCAGTAAAACATAAAAATATTTATGTATCACGTGAATTATTAAATGTCAATTATCTTGTGAATCTCACCAACCCTCGGGCCAGAGGCCCTCGGGTAGTAAACGTTTCCCTCGGTAATTAACATCCTTATAATTCCCTTGATATATAAATAACTATTAATTTATTATTTGGGGAAATAAAAGAAAAGGGCACGATAATCAAAGTATTTATTAAGTCCCAACGGCCAACAGTGTTAATTATATATAATTAAAATTATTATATGTAAAAATTCATTCATTTCCAAATCAATTATTTTATTTAAAATAATTGGTTTATGCAAGCATAAAAATGCTTCTGCTGAATTTTGACGAGCTTGTATATACATATTTAGAAATAAGATTGATGTATATAATTAATGATTGGGAAATGGAAATTGAGAAACGTGGGATCTCACATGACAATTTACTATTGAATCAAAAATCAAAATATGAAAATACGAGTAACAATTTCCAAAATAAGAGTAATTTTGAAATTATTTAAAAACTCGCCAGTTCGTAATAATATTTAGCAAAATAATATAAAACAATCGATTAAGGAGAGAAACGAGTTGCAATTACTCCTATACCGCAAGACTAGATAAAATTCTTTTAAAACCATGATTGATCGGTTTTTGCGAGTCAAAGCAGCAGATGTAGAAACTTTAAATTATCTCAATTTAAATCGTTTATAGAATAAAAATAAATTGATGAATTTACTTTAAATATTTTGAGTGCCTTTTAAATAGCCACAAAATCAATAAAAGCTCTCAACCGTCTGGATGTCTCATTATTATCTGCAGAGGGAATCCTAAAATTTCTATTCAAATCTCTCCGGAAAAATAATTCAGATATATGTAAACTCCAAATTGTTATTTGAAATACAATGTACCTCTCACATCCAAGGAAATGAAAATCAATTTGAAACTTCTAAGAAACGCTCTAATTTTGATAAATCCTATGTACATCCAATTAAAACCGAGAGAAATGTTTCTTTATCTGAAAATTTTTGCAGTAAACGGAGAGTACGATTGAATTCTGAGTGACAAAATCGCTAGACTTTTGTTGTAAAACTTTTTAAATTGCAAAAATCAAATATAAGTTTTAAGTTTTTTAAATTGAAAAAATTAAATTTAAATGATCTTTTTATTCTATATGCAATGAAATATGTATATTTTTTTAAAAACAATAAATTTAATTAACTTATTTAATGCATCTTGAATTCTTTTATTTATTGAATATAGAAATTCATATGTGTCTGCCTAAGGATTCGAACAAAGCGCTGAAGAGGAAGGTTCGAATTCATCCGAAACACGTAAAATGAGAAGTGGAGTTTTTTTCTGAGAAACTTCCAATCATACCTTTGAATTGAAAAAATTCCAATTGCTTTCTTACTCTCTTGAGTTGAATTGATCTCAAAATCCCCAATAAATTCATATGCATTTAGTTGATTTATTATTTTTTTAAGGATCCATTTCCTGTTTGTTTTAATTTTTCCAATTGTAATTTTTTTGTTTTAATTTAATTAATTTATGTATATAATATATAAATATATATCAGGGTCTGGTCCGGAAATCCCAATTAGGGCCTGATTCGACTGTCTCAATCAAGGTTTGAGCCGATTATCCCAATAGGATCTGATCTGGTAATCCCAATCAGGACCTAATAGGGAAAAAGCGTTATACTCATGATCAGGAACCAATCAGGCTACTCTACCGATGCCTGATCCGGACTAGGGCAAACCTGATCAGGACCTTATTTGAGCCCTACAAATTTCTGCTCGGGAATTTTATATATATATAAATATAATTACAATTTCAATAGAAGGCAAAGTGTAGCTCAATATATGTTTAAACTTTAATGTTTACGACAATATTGATATTGATTGTCAAATACTTTTAATTTACTTGTATATAATTAAACTAAAAAAATTATTTATTTAGCATAAATAAATTGCCCAAATTTAATTTTGAATAACGAATTTTTATTCATTTGAATAACGAAATTCTGTTTTCGGGACAGATTGTCGCGGGACAAATTGTTAAAAATCGGGACTGTCCCGCCGAAAGCGGGACGTCTGGTCACCTTACATTTCAGCATCCTTTGGCGATAATAGTTTTTATACATGTTTCATAATATATGAAATAATTACAAAAATAACATTTTATCACTTTTTTATTCTGAATTTTAATTCGAAACTAATCAATAAAAGTAATAATTCATTTTAATTGTTGTTTCAGATTTAAAACGACCTCCGCCGACGCAAAATGATTCGGTTCAAAATGCTATGGGACAGTTTGGTATATGGCATTTAATTGTCTTTGCTGTTGTAGTTCCATTAAAATTTCCTGTAGCATTTATTCAAATGAGCATCATATTCTTGGCTCCTCCGGTACAATTTAGCTGCACCAACTTAACAACAATAGATAAATGTTCAAATGATTGTGTTAAAGAATATGATCGAAGCATCTTCACTGAAACAATTATCACTGAATGGGATTTAGTGTGCGAAAAATCACAATGGGCAAACTTATCTCAAATGCTAGTGATGTTTGGAATTTTAGTTGGAAATGTCGTGTTTGGTGTTTTATCAGATAAGTAAGAATTGGTAAAATTTATGTTAATTATATTAAATAAATAATGTCAGTAAAACTTGTTGGGTGGTCTGGTGGCTAGCATGCTGAACTTGAACTCGGAGGACCTGGGTTCGATTTCCATTCAAGTATTTGAAATTACTTTATCTGTACAGAATGGATAATTAACATTACCAAAATAAATCAAATAAATCAAATATATCAAATAAAACGAATAAATCAAATAAATCAAATAAATCTAATAAATAAAATAAATAAAATAAATCAAATAAATAAAATAAATAAAATAAATAAAATAAATAATATAAAAAAAAAATAAATAAAATAAATAAAATGAATAAAATAAATAAAATAAATAAAATAAATAAAATAAATAAAATAAATAAAATAAATAAAATAAATAAAATAAATGAAATAAATAAAATAAATAAAATAAATAAAATAAATAAAATAAATAAAATAAATAACATAAATAAAATAAATAAAATAAATAAAATAAATAAAATAAATAAAATAAATAAAATAAATAAAATAAATAAAATAAAGAAAATAAAGAAAATAAAGAAAATAAAGAAAATAAAGAAAATAAATAAAATAAATAAAATAAAGAAAATAAAGAAAATAAAGAAAATAAAGAAAACAAAGAAAATAAAGAAAATAAAGAACATAAAGAAAATAAAGAAAATAAAGAAAATAAAGAAAATAAAGAAAATAAAGAAAATAAAGAAAATAAAGAAAATAAAGAAAATAAAGAAAATAAAGAAAATAAAGAAAATAAAGAAAATAAAGAAAATAAAGAAAATAAAGAAAATAAAGAAAATAAAGAAAATAAATAAAATAAATAAAATAAATAAAATAAGTAAAATAAATAAAATAAATAAAATAAATAAAAAAAATAAAATAAATAAAATAAATAAAATAAATAAAATAAATAAAATAAATAAAATAAATAAAATAAATAAAATAAATAAAATAAATAAAATAAATAAAATAAATAAAATAAATAAAATAAATAAAATAAATAAAATAAATAAAATAAATAAAATAAATAAAATAAATAAAATAAATAAAATAAATAAAATAAATAAAATAAATAAAATAAATAAAATAAATAAAATAAAGAAAATAAAGAAAATAAAGAAAATAAAGAAAATAAAGAAAATAAAGAAAATAAAGAAAATAAAGAAAATAAAGAAAATAAAGAAAATAAAGAAAATAAAGAAAATAAAGAAAATAAAGAAAATAAAGAAAATAAATAAAATAAATAAAATAAATAAAATAAATAAAATAAATAAAATAAATAAAATAAGTAAAATAAATAAAACAAATAAAATAAATAAAACAAATAAAATAAATAAAATAAATAAAATAAATAAAATAAATAAAATAAATAAAATAAATAAAATAAATAAAATAAATAAAATAAATAAAATAAATAAAATAAATAAAATAAATAAAATAAATAAAATAAATAAAATAAATAAAATGAATAAAATAAATAAAATAAATAAAATAAAGTTTAAAATAAATTAATTTACATGCTAATTTGTGGTGCTAATTTCTATAATAACTACATTTTTAGTAAATAATATTTAACTCTACATGTTTTTTCTCTTCCTTCTATAGATTTGGACGACGGAGTCCACTTGTAGCAGCCGTTATAATCCAACTGATAGCCAGTGTGGCTTCTGCTTTTGTTCCTTGGTTCTGGCTATTCTGTGTTTTACGTTTCATCACAGCTTTCGTTACAGGAGGCACAATGTGTATTAGTTTTGTTTTAATTATGGAAATAATTGGAGAAAAATATCGAGAGCTATTTGCCGTGTTGTACCAAATTCCTTTTAATTTAGGACATGCATTATTACCTTTATTCGCTTATTTCATTCGTGACTGGAGAACGTTTCAATTTGCTGTCTCCATACCATCGATAATTTTACTCTCATACTACTGGTTACTGCCAGAATCTCCAAGATGGTTATTCGCAGTTGGAAGACTTGATGATTCTGCAGATTTACTACGAAAAGCAGCTAGAAGAAACAATTTACCAACAGAAACAATTCAACGGGATCTAGAAGAATATCAAAAGCAAAAAAAGAATACTGGTGCGACAACAAAAAAAGGACAACTTTTCGATTTATTTCGAACACCGAATTTACGAAACAAAACAATATTCATATCTTTCAATTGGTTTGTTTGCGGATTAACATTTTTCGGACTTGCCCAATATATTGGTCAACTTGGTGGTGATATATTTTCGAACGTTGCTATATCAGCTGCCCTGGAAATTCCTGGCACAATAATCTGCATTTTTTGTATGATTAAATTTGGGAGAAAAAAAACTTTAATAGGTGCCAATTTTTTAACTGGAGTAGTAATGGTTTCAATCGCATTCGTCGATCCATCCAGCTCAGCGATTATTGTTACTTTAGCATCAATTGGTTTGGTTGGACAAAGTATTGCATTTCCTACGGTATATTTATACGGAGGAGAATTATTCCCAACAGTTGTACGGAATATTGGCATTGGGATTGCATCAATGGTAGCGCGGATTGGTTCAATGTCATCACCATTTGTTGCTGGTCTATCAACTGTAGTATATTATGCGCCTGCCTTAATATTCGGCATTATTCCACTGATTGGGGCAGTTTTAGTATTTTTCCTTCCAGAAACAAGAGGTTATCCTCTACCAGAAACTCTTAAAGAAGGGGAAGCCTTTGGAAAGAAAAAATCAAATGACAATAGCGCGTAGGTTCATTGTATAATGTACTTTAGTTAAAAGCAAATAACTACAAAGTATTTTTATTAAATTAATTGTGTTTTAGGTTAAGATTGTAGCCATTAAGCGTTAGTTTTAATTTGTATTTAAACACATTTTTAGTTAAATAAATAAGTTTTTTATTGAATTTAAATTTTAAGATATGTACGAAAAGTTACGGATGAATATTTCAAGTACTAACTTGCGTACGAATATCAAGTTTTTGAAATAATATTAATATTTATGCAACTTCAAATACAATTTTTTTACTGCAGTTTTATTCTTTTTTTCGCCAAAGTGTATTCTGGTATTTGGGAAAATTGTTGTTTGGAATTATAGTAAGACTAAGATATATCATTTCTGGTCATTATACCTTCTTTACCTATTTGCATTTCATAGCGTTATTCTTAATTGAGTTTTTAAATATTTATAAAAGCTTTGAAGTATGTATAACTTATTAAATTTTATGTTTAATTTATGATTTTTTTAATTTAAGTATCTTTATTCTTGAAAAATTGTTTTTCTATTTCGCGTCTAAAATAAAGTCATTTTGATACCCAACTGCGTATCGAAATGGCCTTCATTACGATACGCAAACTTTTGTTTTTTCAAGGTTGGTCACATTGGTCATACACTCAAAAAACTACCTCATTGATACAATGAAAAACTACGTAAAAACTAAGAAAATATGCACACGATTTCGAGTCAATGTACATTGATAATATAAATTAGAATATGATTTTCATTGATTTAATGATATAAACGTCACATAAAAATCAGGAAAACTTCATAATTTGTAGTATTGTATCTCATAAAATTAACAGAATGAGTAAACATGTATCATAAAATTGGTTTAATATGGATATTTGTTTTGAAGTATGCGTTGTAAACATTACGTGCAGTATTGCCCTAAATTTGATTAGTAAACTTCATAGGGTTTATTTTAAAGGTTTTAAAATCTACGAATTTATCATAATATTTAATTGACATTAATATTTTATTGTCATATTTATGTAAAAAAACTTAACTTCATTATACACTCAGAAAAAAAAGATAGCTTATTTAACGTAAAGTAAGTATAGTAAATTTAATTGTAAATTAATAACGTAAAGTAAGTATAGTAAAGTATATGTAAATTTAATTGAAAATGACGTACAAACTGAGCCAGCGGAGGCATAAGTAAACTAAACAAAATTGACTAAGTAAAATCTACTTAAAAGCATGTAAAAAATTTTGCGCTGTTATGCTACTATTATGCTACCATCTTGTCTCACAAAAAAAATGAAAAAAATTTAGTTTTTTTGCAATTATTAATCGATTTTTTATCAATTCAGGGGGAATTTTATACACGGCAATGATTAACAGCGGTTAAGAAGGGCCCTGTAAAGATAAAATGCTATTTATTATTAATATTTATTTTGGACTTAACCCCGGATTCGATACCCAGACCTCTGTGTACAAGGAAGCAGCATTCACCATTCGTCTATCTAAATAATTATTTACATCAATTTATTTATGAATATTATGTTGATGCTTAAGTTTAGGACGTTCGAGGGTTTGATTCCCAGACTGACCACTATTTATTTTTATTACATTTTTATTATTTTTTTAAAATAACATAAAAATGATTCCTTTTTATTCATAAAAATTCAATTTCACAGCATTTCAATTTATCGATACTGTAGTTATTTTATAGACCTAAACATTTCAAATTTATTCCGACAATAATAATAATGTAACTAAGGTAACACAGAAATAACAATTATATATATGTCAAATTCTTTTTGCCAAAACATTGTTCTGACATTTTTTGCTCTCAGATCAATTTATTATTTGACATTACGTGTTTTATTTGGTCAAAAAAAGTGAGTTTTCACCCTAAAAAGATTTTTTTGAATCTAGATTTTTAGCTATAGAGCAAAGCATAAAATACAATAAAAAAAAAGAAATACATATATCTCTCAAAATTAGTAAACAAACAAAACGCCACGCCAAAACGCAAGAACATGTGCTGCATAAATTGACAGCTATATAGTACGAGATACGGCTGCAGGATTAGTGCGCTCATCGATTTTTTGATAAAACCAAATTTTTATGTATATTTATAATTAGGAGAATATATATCTACCAGGTTGCCTATCAAAATTTGGCCGCCAGTATTTTTAATTAAATTATTTTTAATTGATTTTTGGGAAAAAATTTCGTTCACGGGAGGGGGGGAGGGGGCGACGGGGGGGGGGGAGGCAGTGCTATTATTGATCGAGGTTGTGCAAGGTCGCAGAAAAAAAAGTCGAAGAAGAGTCGAAGAAAAAAAAAGCGAGTCAAAAAAAAATCAAAAATCAAATCAAGTTAATCAAGCTAAACTCTTAATAAAATCTTGAATTTAAATTGGTTAGTGGCCATTCTCCACTAGTTGGGATTTGTCTCCCATATTCGTAGATCCATAATGTTCTTCATTCAATGTCAACTTAGTTGAGGTATGAAGAACGGTAAAACGTGTTCGTAGAATAAATAAATAAGACAAAAAATTGACATTAAAAATGAATTAAATAATTGGGATGTTAAGTCGATCGTCCAAAAACAAAATTTTATCTCGTCGCTGGTCGAGTTGGTTAAATGGTTAACCATATAAACTTTGATCAGAGGGACGCCGGTTCGATTCCCCGAACCGACCGGAATTGAGATAAAACTTTTGTTACGGATCTTTCACTTTTCAAAGCAATTTTTCATTCTAATCAATTGAATACATTCATTTCTAGTGTCTTAGAATTCTAAACTACATAATGGCTAGATCCATTGCTAAACTCTTAATAAAATCTTGAATCAAATCAAGTTATTTCTAAAAACTCAAAGGGGGGACCAAGGTATTTTTTTAAATTTTAAAATTTTAGTGTGTGATAAAATATAAATAAATAATAAATAAAAATAAGGAAAAAAAGAAAAAAAAAACTAAAAAAAAAACCAAAGGGGGACCAAGGTAAAATTGAAAGTTTGATCCTTTATAACCTTTGACCTCCTCATTTCTGCAAATTTTTTTTTTCATAATTAGGATGCAGAGGACCTAATCTTTCTATTTATCTGAAAAAAAACGCAAATTTATTTGGGGGGATAAACTAGGATTGTACCATTTTTTGTTGTAATTTTTAAATTTGTCATTTTGAAAAGGAAGACGTTTTTTGGAGTATTTATTAAGTCGTCTCTATTACTCCCCGGTGGTTGAGAACACAGAACAGATTTGAGAACAGAATTGCGCTATTTTTAATATCGCCGTCACTATTCATTTTAAAATATGTTTAATATGCAGCACTTCAGTTAAACAATCAAACACAATTTGTTTTTTAATTAATTTGCATATATTGCTAAGCTAACGTTATATTTTTTGCATTTAAGATACAAATTACTCTAATTTGTAGGATTCTATTTCATAAATTTAATGCAATATTTAAATCCTAAAATTTATGAAAATTTGTCGTAGATTTTATGTTATTTATTTTTTTTTAGTAATAGAATTTACGAAAATGTGTTTAAATTTAGGAAAAATTGTTTTTGAAAATATATTTATGTTTAATGAAATTTATTTCGTAAATATTACGAAAGGTAATGACAAATTTAATTAAGAAATGTAACATTCTTCTTAAGAATTTCAATATTTAAAATTTATGTAAGGTGCAATAATTATGAGTTTAAAAATATCATAAAAGTAATAAGAAATCATAAAACCCATGAAACTTTATTTACAAACAATGTAATCTCTGTATCATAAATTAGATGTAATATTTTCTTTAGACCTATATTAATTATTTTTCTGAGTGTACTAACGTCAGTGAAAATTAAAACGAATAATTATATAAATAAAAGTTATAAGAATATCTAAATTAGTGTCAAATATTTAATTTGATTAAAATAATTAGTATAGGTTTTTCACTTCAAATTCAAGTTTTTTCATTTTAAATTCAATTTTTTTTATTTTAAATTCAATTTTTTTGATTTCAAATCTAATTTTTTTTTTCAAATTCAATTTTTTTTATTTCAAATTCAAATATATTTAACTCAAATTCAATTTTTTTCATTTCAAAATCAATTTTTCAAAAAAATATTACAAAGATAAAAAATTTATTAACATTTTTTAATAAAAAGCTACAAGAAAAATGTTACAAGAAATTTGGATCATATGAGTAGTGTAAGCCAATTGAGCAATGTAAGCAATATGCAATGCACTTTTCAGGAAATGCTCTACAAACACGGGGATAAAATAGTGATTCTTGACGAATATGGTTTCAACTGCCTTCTTTGCAGAACGAAGGCTAGATCAAAGATAAATACTGGTGCTCATATAATAGTACCAACTGTGAGAGGACGAAATGTTTCGCTCATTGCGGCCGTAAACTTACATGGAATAGTACATAGTAAAATAATATCAAACTGATCTTTTATATAATGCTGATATTTTTATTACATTCCAATTGAAGAATTATTTGGTAAACTGGCTGAAGCTAACAAGTCACATCACAGGGGCATGGTTTGTTCTGGATAATTTTTCAAATCACAAAACTCAGGCAGTGCGTAATAAAGTTATTGAAATAACTCATACATTAATTTTTCATTCTCCATACTAACCGATGTTGAATCGGAAAAGGTTTTTTCAAAAATAAAATTTACAGCGAGGGATTTGCTGGCGGATCTACAAACTAATACAAATTTAGAAAGTACGATTGAAACATCCGTGGCATCTATTACCTCCGCCGATTGCAAAAATTATTACGTGAATATGTCTATGAAATTGCCATCGGCAGCAGTTGGACAACCATAAAATTAATATTCTGTATCTGTTTGGGTGATACTTTGTATTATTCTAAATTAAATTTTCTTTATAATATTTTTTTGGAAAAATTGAATTTGAAATGAAAAAAATTGAATTTGAATTAAATATATTTGAATTTGCAATAAAAAATATTGAATTTGAAATAAAAAAAATTGAATTTGAAATGAAAAAAATCGAATTTGAAATAAAAAATATTGAATTTGAAATGAAAAAACTTGAAATTGAAGTGAAAAGCCTATAATAATAACAAAATTTCAAATTGACTATTTACTAATAAAATACACATTTTTTTAAATTTCAAGACAAAAAATGCAAAATAGAAAAAATAGTATAAAAAACTCGTTTCATAAGACGTTTTACCGCTCTTATCCTTTAGAAAACTCCCCACTGCGCGGGTCGTTTTCTAAACAGATTGCGTGCGATAAAATCGTCGATTATGAAACTAGTTTCTAAATATACTATTTTCGATTTTTCTTTGCTAAAGGCTTGAAACCACATACAACGGAAACAGAAACCGAAACCGAATTTCATACAAATTTTACAGAAACCGAATTTTTATCTGTCAAATTTGTATGAAATTCGGTTTCTGTTTCTGTTTCCGTTGTATGTGAATGCCCGGCTTAACAAAACAGTTTCGTTTTAAAAGTTGTTTTTGTTGATGTTAGTAATTTGAAAAAAAAGTTAAGATAATGTTAGTAAAAACTTATATGAAGTAATCATATAACGTACAAAATGCGGTTATTACCACAGTTTACTCTTAATATTGATTGTAATGAAAGAACAGTTTTGTTTTTACTCACAAAATACACAAAAATTGAAAAGCTGTGTTGAATTGAATACTGTTGATTTTTTCCATTCCATAGTAACATACCAAAGGTTACATAGTAACCTTTGGAAAAACCTTTGGATTAACAAAAATATGTCAAATTGTACATATTTATAAAATGTTTGGATACGTTCTTGAGGAAGAGTTAATAGTTTTTCAATAACTTAAACAACAGGATTAAATGGAAGGTATTTATTGGGTTTGCTATTGAAAGAGGCTGTTTTTGAGCAAACTGAAATATGTTATTATTCTGCAATTTTGTTCATCAATATTATTTATTTTATTATTTTAGGTTCTTCAATAGCTTTTCCAACTCCCAATGATGACCCTATTCAAAAAGCTATGGGGCAGTTTGGCATATGGCATTTAATTATCTTTATTCTAGTATTACCATCAAGACTTCCAGTATCATTTGTTCAAATGAGTATCATATTCCTAGCTCCGCCTGTACAATTCAGTTGCGTCAACTCAACAACAATAGATAAATGTTCAAAGGATTGTGTTAAAGAATATGATCGAAGTATCTTCACTGAAACAATTATCACTGAATGGGATCTAGTGTGTGATAAATCACAATATGCTAATTTATCTCAAATGCTGGTGATGTTTGGCATTTTGGCTGGAAATGTTACTTTTGGTGTTTTATCTGATAAGTAAGAATTAATTTTTTATTTTAAAAACTAATTGTAGTAAAAGTTTTTTCACGAAAAGGAAATATTAATGTAAGAATATATTAATATAAATTATAAAACAAAATTCGTGTCAGTGTTATACAATTGTAATAAATAAATATAATGAATGATATGAGTATATGATAAATATAATAAAATAACATTAATAAATATAGTGAATATTAAATATAAAATAAATAATATAATAAATAAAATAAAAATAATTATATGATAATTATATTTATTTACTCTGTTATTTTAATTTTTATTTGTCTAATCTTATCATGAAGTATTGACATGTTATATTTTATTATTTGATAGGATTTATTGTTTAGTTATTCATTCAAAAAAAATTGCGTTCATCAACGCCTCAGAAGGGATTTTGTTTTAACACATATTGTAATTCCTACTACTCAACAATTTTTATTAAAATCAAAATGATTTTTAAGAATAATCAACCGTAAAACAGTTTATAATCTATTTACAAATAAATAAATAAATTTAATAATATTTTAATGTATGTAAACTAATTCTCATTTTTTTCTCCTAATCTGTTAGATTTGGACGCCGAAGACCATTTATAGTTGCGGTTATAATTCAGCTGATAGTAAGTTTTGCAACTACTTTTGTTCCTTGGTTCTGGCTATTCTGTACACTACGTTTTATCACAGCTGTCGTCACAGGAGGAACGATGGGCATAAGTTTTGTGTTGCTGATGGAAATCATTGGAGATAAATATCGAGAACTGTTTGCTGTGTTGTTCCATGTTCCATTTTTTTTGGGACATGCATTGCTGCCATTAATCGCTTATTTTTTTCGAGATTGGAGAACATTTCAATTTACGATTTCTACACCATCTATTTTACTACTATCATACTATTGGTTACTTCCTGAGTCACCAAGGTGGTTATTTGTAGTCGGAAAACTTAAGGATTCTGTAGATGTACTACTTAAAGCAGCTAAAGCAAACCATTTGCCCACTGAAGATATTCAACGGGATCTAGAAGAATATCAAAAAGACAAAGAAATCGCTGGTTCGATAATTAAGAAAGGGAAATTTTTGGATTTATTTCGAACATCAAATTTACGAAACAAAACCATTTTCATGTCTTTCAATTGGTTTGTTTCTGGATTAACATTTTTTGGACTAGCCCAATATGTTGGCCAACTTGGTGGTGATATATTTTCGAATGTTGCTATATCAGCTGCCTTGGAAATGCCAGGCGTAGTAATTTGCATTTTTTGTATGATTAAATTAGGGAGAAAAAAAACTTTGATAGCAGCAAATTTTTGTACAGGTGCATCAATGGTTATTGTCGCATTCGTTGATCCTTCATCACGTTCACCGATCATCGTTACGTTAGCATCAATCGGTTTGGTTGGACAAAGTATTGCATTTCCCACTATATATCTATATGGAGGAGAATTATTTCCAACAGTTGTACGAAATATTGGCATGGGAATTGCATCAATGGTAGCGCGAATAGGTTCAATGTCATCACCATTTGTTGCTAGTTTATCAAGTACGATGCCTTATGCTCCTTCATTAATATTCGGTATCATTCCTTTAATTGGGGCAGTTTTAGTATTTTTCCTTCCAGAAACAAGAGGTTATCCACTACCGGAAACCCTAGAAGAAGGGGAGGCTTTTGGAAACAAAAAATCAAGAGAAAGTGTTACATAGGTGGTTTTTGTGCGTTACCATTTAATATTGTACAAAGTAGATATATTTTTTCATTAAACAAAGAAAACTTAAAAGTGTTTGTACATAGAAAGGGGTAGGGACTAGGGTCTATGTCTATACAAGATCGAAAAAATTGTTTTAAGTCAAAAATAAACAAAGTGCCAAAAAACACTTCCCTTCTAGCATTTACTTAAACTTTAATAAGTTTAATCCCTGATTTTCAATCTTGAGGAAACTGGGTATAGTAATGTTTTTCATAATAGATATTGTGCATAGTGATGAGTAGTCTCCCAAGTAGTTGTGCATTTTAAACATCAATTGCATTATATTCTGAGATCTTGTTTTGATGAAAGTTTGTTTTCTGGTAAGATTCTTGTAACATAGAGCTACTTTTTTTATTTAATGGTTTTTTAATTAAAATAAAGAGAAGTGACAGTTGGCCCTAATATAATGATTTCTACTGCTCCAAATTTCAATGGATATAAAACTAATTACAAAATTCAATATTAAATACAAATTGAATAGTATATTATGCAAGAATGAATATAATGATGACTGTAAATCATAAGCATGGAGCTTACATCAAGAGCCCGAATATACTAATTTTTCCACGACTTTTTCCACGACACAAATTAAATGTTCAAATTTTATTTTCATCTATGATAATGATATTGCTTTTATCTACTCTCCGGCCATGAATTATGTAAAATAATTGCCTTACAGACATAAAATGTTCGCTCTAATTGTGACGCTAACAATTGTGTATCGTGAAGAATATTTTTGATCGTACGACAAAAATAATATGTTAAACGTGGTTCTTTTTTTTGTCAGATATAAAAACATAACCTAGAAATTTTTTTTGTTACTTGCATATTAGAAAAATGAATTTTAAAAGTAAGTTTTATCCAAAATTAATTACAATTTCATTAATTTGTTTATTGATTCCTACATATATTAATACATTGACGTTTGACAAAATTATTTTTTTATTGTGACTCTCGTCTAAATTAGGGTTACCAACACGCCCCTTTTACTCCGAAGACTTCGGGTTTGAAGGCACGACTTCGGCGCCTCGGAATTAGTACTATTTTTTCGGTTTTTAAGTACATTTTTAAGAACATTGGCGTAATTGACTTATAAAACGTTCTTTTTACAATCTTTTTAAAAACTATTTCCTTATGCAGCATCGATCGTTCATTGTTCGTTAAATAAATAAAATGTATTTAATAAAAATTGGTGTCGAGGATGTGGCAAGTGTTTGTATTGACAAGTTTCGAGAAGTGTACAAGCATTTCAAGACTAGTCTAAATAAGCAAACAAAAATGTCCGTCCGTCCGCCGGTCATTATATTTAAATGTTTAAGAGAAAACTAAAACAAATTAGCTATTTCAGTCTTCATCAAACACTTAATCTAGTTAAAAACCGGAAAATAATGTACCATCTGGAAAAATGGTGGATTGGCACCGATTTTAGTAATTTCCCCGATTCTAAAGCGCCCCAAATAGTAACAGTAATAATAAAATTTTGATAATTCAATATTTCATCTGGAAAATCTCGGGGTAGCTGATTACGAATCCAAGGTCCAAAAGCAAATGAGGGTGGCTACAGCCCTTCAAGACCACCCCTAGAAGTGGCAGCGATTAAAAAAATAATTTTTCATATGGGAAATGGCCTTTCCCTGAGGGTGATGAGGGTGGTTCCAACCGTCAAAACTACCCGAAAAAGTGGTAGTGAAACAAAAAAATTAATAGTTCGCATCCGAAATTATCCCTCGAGAGTTTTCGGGGTCGGTGATCACAAATCCGAGGTACAATTATAAAACTTTACGCAACCAAATCGATGTGCGATAAAGTTCAAATAAAAATTTCACTTTTTCCGTTTTCAATATAGTTGATCAATTTTTAAGCTGAAGAATTTCATTGTCTAGTATGGGATTCTTGCCGCGGAAAAATCTGAGTTTACGTTTTGAAATTCACTCTTCATCTGTTTACCTTCCTCTACAGTCGATAACTTAGTTCTGGCGTATAAAGGGATTTTAATATATACTTGCTACTACTTCAATACTGTTCCATAATATGCCTTTTTTATCGTCTCACATGTATCGAAACCGTTTTTCCTTTGATCAAGACAGCGTGGCATGCGCGGCATGGAGAACAAAGTTGTTTAGATTTTGAAGTATTTTAGGGTTTGATTATAATTATTAAAGAATACGTACTAACAAACATAATCAATATAAGTGTTTGTGCCATTGTGTTCTTGTAATGTTTTTATTTGTGGCTTTTGGTGTACGTGAATATTAAATATAATCGGGGAAAGAAAATGTTTTTGATATTTTGAATAGAGATACTGCAGAATCACTAAATTTACGTAATGTTGCAGATTCGTGCAGAGAGAACTTTGAAGATTGATCAATTATTAGATGTAAGAATTCATTGTTTGTTAGAATTAACCAACTAAAAAAATGATAAATCAGATGAGAATTTAACTGCTGAGGAAAAACAGCCGCGCCGGATGCAATCTGTTTTTGAATAGTACACAGAACATCAAATCAACAAAAATACAGCTAACAAAGACACATTGCCTTCCGCTGTTAACGGTTTCCGAGAACATTTGAAATGAGTTTACTATCAAGTACACCGTTGGATAGAATTATTGGCAAATTCAGATCATGACGGCATCGCAACATTTGATAGGGCTATTCTGACAGTCGTATTTTGAGTCGTACGACACGATAAACCGAAAATGGTATTCTGACAGTCGGTTCGATACGACAAATTTCGTTAAATACGACAAAGGTAAAAAAATTGATATTCTGATTGTCGTACGACACGTTTTTAAATTTCAAAAACTATCAATTTTTGTCGTAGATATTTTTGGCTACGAGGACTCTCTCGAAAAATATTTATATTTAAGAAATATTTGATTTAAAATTAAAATAAAATAAGGAAATGATCAAATTAAACTAATATTTGGTTTTTGACACTACAATTCGCCAAATAAAGGATGGATTCAAACAATTGCATCAATGTTTATAATCAAACTAAACATTTATGTTTTATTGTGTTTTTAATTCAATAATAATAAATGAATAATTTAATATAAATAAATCCTTTGTAATATATTAAATTATAAATACTAATTCCTTCCTCTGTGCTAAAAAATATAGGTGAATAAAAATAATAACATTTTTATAATTTATTTTTATTTGCAACATTTAATTTTAAAACACAAAAAATAATACCATTACACCAAAATAATTTTTATTATTATTAAATACTAAAAAAAATTCAAAAGTTTTTGATTTTTGATAGATTTTAACTGTCAATTTACAATTTTTATTAGTGGTGAATAATAAGGTGATGGTGAAAAATTTGTCGTTTCGTACGACTCACAGAATACCATTTTAGAGCCGGTACGATACGAAATTATTTTTCAGCGTTTGATACGCCACGACTATCAGAATAGCCCTTAAATCCAATTAATTGGGATTGGAAATTATGCGATGCTGTCTTGCATCCCATACGAATGACAAAACCACACGTTTTAAGTTACTATGACGAAGAACTCGTCAATTTTTGAATACGACTCGGATTACGATTGATGTCAATTATATTTATAGGTTATAAGCTCCCATCATTCTGCAGTTGATTTTTTTTACCTCGGACTCATTATTACATGATTAGCGACCCATAAAATCCATCCAGTGACGATTTATGATGCGAAATATTAATTTTGTGTATAACCGTCACTTCTTGGGGTGGTTTTGAGGTGTTGGAACCACCTTTACTTCCGTGAGTTTATCACTGTTACTATTTGAAATACTTTGGCCGGAGGGAATCCTTCTGAATTTTCTAATTTTTCTAGGTGATGCAAAGGTTAGTGCTGATGAATTTTCCTGAAGGTTTAACGAATCCAGGAAAAAAGAATTTTTAAAATCGGTTCTGTTCTACCAATTTTTCAGATTTTACGACTTATTAAGTGGACTAACTATACTAAACTCTTCCCACGGACCAACGTTTTGACAGATTGAAGAAGGATGATTTAAGCCCTTCATATTTTATAATTACGAACCGAATAATTATAATCTTGTTAATTGAATTTATGGAGAATGAATCAAATCTTTGGGTTTGCATTAGGGCTCGCATACTTGGGTATCGGATAACTGGGTACCGGGGTATTTGACCAAAAATGTTACTACTCGAATAGCTGGGTAATAGCTTCGAGTACCCGGGTATTACAAAAACAAAATTCTTATGACGTTTTAGCGACCGTTTGAAAGAAAGAAGATTTATAAAACTAATGAATCTAGATTTTTTAGATATACTTCTATTACCTTAAAATGTAGATCCTTGAGAGATTCCTGAGTACTCCCACATAAACGACTACAGTTATTTTCTGATAAATTAATTTCTTTTATTTTAAAAAGTTAAAACTAATTTTAGATTGTTAAACACGGTGGAACACACTCATTGCTGCAATAAATCGATTTCTTAAATTAAAAAATTGGATTAATGCTGCACTTGATGCGATAGGCGCTGACAAAATGAACGAATGTGATTTAGAAATACTAAAAGAAATCTCATTTATTCTCGAACCGCTTATGCTAGCAATACAAGAACTGAGTAAAGAAAACGCCACCCTTATAACAGCTGAATGTACTTTTTACTACGTACTAAAAAAATAAACGAGATTAGTACACCTCTTTCTCGTGAACTATTTAAAAAAATTTAAAAAACGAAGTTGATGGACGTCGACAAAAGGATATATAATAACATTATTGTTATATTTGCATCATGGTATTTTTCCAAAAGGCAATGAGTTTTAAAGTTACGCAACAAAAATTTCTATAAAGCAGCTTCCTCATCAATTATATTATTACGTCTATACTCGAATGAAAACAACATCAGAGTTGCAGATCAAAGCTCAAGCTCTTCTGATAGAGAACGGAAACAAACGGTACATAATAAGAGCTACAGCATTATCTTGCATCATATATAACTAAAACCAAAGAAAATAGCGAAAATTTAAATGTTAAGCAATCCCTTCGATTTATGGAGACAAATGGAGGTAGGCGAAACCAAATGTTAGATAATCTGTACGCTTCATTGCTTACTATAAATCCTACATCAACAGCATGCAAACAGGTGTTTTCAGTAGCCGGCAATATAATAACCAAAATTCGCAGTTCGTTAGCTCCTTCAACGGCTTAATATTTTTAAAATGCTATTTTATAAACAAAAATTTATAGTAAATGTTATATTATTATAACATTTTATTTCATTTAACATTTAACATATTTTTAAGAATTAAATTAATTGAATTAAATAAATATTAATATTAATTGAATTAAATGTATGTACAAATAAACTACATATTGAAAATTTGGTTTGTTTTACTTAATCCAAATACCCTGGTTACCCGGGTATATGAGTAAAATAACTACTCGATACCCGGGTACTTAATGTTCGAGTATTTTACGAGCTCTATTGCATAACATTTATTCGGGTTGGTGTTTTGTAATAGTTGGTAATCCTGGCGTAAATCTATGTGTATTAATAAACAAATTAATTTAATTGTAATTAAATAATAAAATTAATTTAATTGTAATTAATTATCGACAAAACTTACTTTTCCAAATTAATTTTTCAAGTATGCAAGTGGCAAGCAAAATTTTCTAGATTATGTTTTTAGATTATGTTTATCTTACACAAAAACAGAACAAGGTTTAAGATATTATTTTTCTCGTACCATAAACAATTGTTACCACCCCTCAACCAAGTGAGATCGAAAATGTTTATAATTGAAAGACAATCCTTTTACGTATCATTGCCCTACTTGTGGTTGGGCTCATCAAATAATTAATTTTCGGGCCCAAATACCATGTGTATTATACGTTTTTTGGGCTGAATCCAAATCTGAAGGCATTAAACCCCATCACGTCATAATTTTTCATAACCTCAAAAACCGATATTCTGAACAATTAAAAATATAACCATACGACATAAGCCTCCAACCCTGAATTCAATTACCCAAATCTTACAAACATTTAACCTAAACAAACCCAACTTAATAAGTTCATGCACTCAAACCCCTATTACCCTATAACTCCATAACCAAGGGAATAAATCATAGGCAATCTTTTTTATTGCAAAACATAACTAATAAATCATTGGCAAAATTATAGAAAAATTCTGAAGTGATGGGGTTAATTGAGCCTCGGTTTCGGCTTCAGGAACCCAAAAAAGTATATTTATTTTATTTTTAGTTAGTAGTTTAAAATAGTATATTATTTTTAAAGTGTTTAATGAAGTTTTGATTTTCTTCTCAAGCAAAATTTTAGAAATTTATAAAATAGTAAAGTTTATTAAAAACCTTAGTCCTTAACATCAATACAATAACGCATAACATTTTTATTGTAAGAAAACACAAATAAAGCTATTGTTATTGATGTCAAAGGGATAAAATATCTTGCTTGGAATTAAAAGTAAATTTTGAAAATTTTATTCATCAAATTTAAACTGCTTATAAATAAGCCCATATGCTTTAAATCTCTATGCTTATTAACGGAACCCCAAATTTGAACACACAGATCCAAAACAACATATAGCACGCCAACTAATCAAATTAAAAATATGAATATTTTAATAAAATTCAGTGTGAGAGTTTGTTCAACTTTAGTTTTTCCTAAAAAGTTTACAGTAAAATATTTGTGGAATAGTAGATTTTTGTATGAGTTTGATGGCAATTCTTCACGAGGATGAATATCATATACCACTACAAGACGCTATTTTATCTACGACTGCAAAATATTTCGAATAATTTCCAGTTTGCCTGCTAAAGTCTTTATCACCATAAAGAAATACATACATTATAGAAAGAATAGAAAAATAAAACAATTGGCATCTTACAAAAAACAAAATCAAATCTTAACATTTGTTGGTATAGAAATATCAAAAGGTTAGAATGATATTGTTCTCGATTCAGGCTTTTGATATTACTTTACCGACAAATGTTAAGATTTAATTGTGTTAGGGAAATATTTAACAATCTATAGAACTGTTGTAGAATGTAACGATCGTTACATTCTACAACAAGTGAGAAAATGTATAAGATTACAATGGAAGACATATACATGGGAAGCATTTATTCTATAGCAGTCGTGGATAAACGAATTTCGTCTTGATGTATAGTGTTTTGTTTACATAGAAATGCTATTATGTGCGGGAAGAATAATATTTTTGTTTATGATAGCAGATGAAAAGTCTATTTTCATTAAAGCTTAATCCCTTGTGAATTTTGTCTAGTAATTCTGTGGGCCCTTTTACGGAGCCACGTATAATTGTTGGACCTTTGTTACTAGATATGTTATTCAAAGAAGTACTAAATATATTATTCAGAAAAAAATTCTGTACAAATAAACGGGATAGCCGTGTTGCCCCTACATAAACCCGGTCTTGGGAACCTCTTATATACACTGACGGCTCTAGCCTAACATTCCCAGACGGAAATCAAAATTTGAATTCAATTCAAAATGAAAATAAATATATATATATATATATAAAAAAAAATTCAATAAAAAAGAATGGAATATAATATATGTATAAAAATATTGATAAATATAATTTGTATAAAAACCTTATTTTATATTTCTGTTGATGCTGTTTCCACCAGTTGCAATACCACGCTCCAAAGTTGTTGTATTTTGATCTGGATAAGCAGAGATATTATTTCGGATACCAAGTGAACTTCTTTAAGCCAATATTTGCTTAATTCCTGATTTGAAATATTAGAATATCCATTTGAAACTACGGCACCACTACTATTGTTGTTATTATTATTCAAAACATTGACATCTTTTTGATAATCCAAATTTGTATTATATATTGAAAAAAACATCTGGTGTCACATGATGAAACATTTTCATTAATGTTAACTTCTTATAAAGTGGACAATTACAAGTCACAACTGGCCATAATAAATCCTTTTTTATTGTATTCTTATTAATGTTTACAACCATAATAACAATAATAATTTCATTTCAAATTATAAATTTGACTTATATTTTTAGTATTTGATGTTTTTTATTATTTCACATCACATTAATTAGCAATTAATTTAAAAGAGCCAACACATATATTAACACCTTAATGAATCTACTAAATTTTTTCTAAAATCAACTCTGAAAATATTTGGTTGAAGCACAAATATGGAATGCATTTTTAAAAACAAAACAATGTAAAAATCGAACAATGTGCTTTTAATGATTTTTTTGTATTTCTTTTGATTTTTTTTTACGACACAAACATATATATATTTTTTAAATTTTACTACGACGATTTTACTAATAAAAAAATTTAAACTAATTGCACTATGTTAAAAATTTACTCTAATTAAAAATTTAACTACTTAATATTGAACTTAAATTTAAGAAAAGATGCATTAATGCAAAATTTTCAACTTTTAATTTTGACATCCATGAGAAGAGTGATCTTATGATTTTCATCTTCCAAATCAATAAAATCAAATCGTGTAAATCCAAAGATTCAACAAAAATTAGCAACGACATCTGTTTGTTAGAATTGGAAATAAAATTGAGTACGTTCGTTTGTTTTTTATAGTATATTCGAAATTTAACTAAGTATTAGAAAATTTTAAAATTATTATTAATGTAAAAGTGAACTGAAACTAATGAAATAAATTTTATTAGAAAAAGGAGATGAATTGGTTTTATTGTTGTTTAGGCGAATATAGCGGACGTTACATTTGTTTCTACTAGTGTAAAATTATTTTAGCTAAATAACAAATTGTAGTTGCTATGGTATTTTCATTTAATTTTACAAAGTTTTTAAAACACAGCAACCATGAAAAAATAGAATATGAATTTTGCTTGTTATGTTGTCGATTTCTAATTTTCTAATTTAGAATACATATCGATTAAATATATAGTATCATAGAAAAAATTGCATTTCCTACGCGAAATGAAAACATTTTACATTTTACATTTCAACATTTTGTGAAATTGACCCATTCGACGCTAACGCGTCTCGTGAACAAATTTTCACTCATGAAAAGCAGCGTTTTCACATCTTGTAGCAAAATGTACTATATTTTTCAAATTTTATTTTGTGTTTATAAATTTAAGCAAAAGAGAAAGAAATACGTGTTATTTGTCACCGATTCACATGGATCTTATTACGATTTTGAATATATAATAAACTTTGAATAATTCAAAAAGTTTTTATAGTTTTTTAAGCAATCGATGTATCTCGGCGTAACTTAGAGCCCAGTCCTTTTCTAGCGAAAATAAATCATTTATTTTTTAGTGGTTTCCAAAATCTGAAAATCATCTCTTGCAAATATCATGAGATTAAATAATGCTATCAAGATCATGAAACTTTCATATTGTTTGTCATCATGTCAGCCATTTATAATGATATTTGTATAAACAATTGCTATCTTACTTTTTGAGTTTTTTAAGAAAACGTGAAAAAACTACGTGTTGTTTTCGTTACGCAAACGCATGATATCTAGATGAAACTTTGGTATGTAAATGAGCTGCAGACGCATACGGACTTACTTGAATATCGAAGATCTGAGTTATTTTCATAATTTGACAAAAAGTTCAGAGGTTAGTGAGTTTATTACTTAGTCAACTGTTCATTTGAAACTTCAATAAAACTCATTTCTGAGATTTAATTTGGTCGAAACATAGTGCATAAATCTTTGGTATTTTTTGTATTAAATTTCTAGATATTACGATGTGTGAATTCATAGGATGAGAGAATATTTCGTCAACATCTAAGTCAACATTCTAATCAACATCCTAAGTCACGAGTGTAAAGTCATTATTGATTGTTGCCAATCAATGCGAAACTTAATATCTGACGTAAAGTCAATATGTTGTTATATTTTTGGTTAGGAAATATAGACAAACTTTAGACAAACGTTTTTTGTGAACAATTAAGCTTAAGTACATATTGGAAATCACTTGAATTTTGCAATTCGAAATAACTTTTCATTTTCTCTAAAATTCTTTTAGAAAAAATTTGTTGTGTTTCGTGTCAGGATTCGAACTACATTCATCAGAGACACATTGTTCAAATCCCGTGTGTCTTACACAACTTAGCCAAAGCGGCGATGACAAAACAAATTTTAATTTTGATGTTCAGATAATTTCTAAATTGAAACTTCTTCATTTTTCATATTTAGTGCATAAAGTTTTTGTAATGTTTATAAAATTACTTCCGGTTTATCACTTTCGGTGGAGTATTTTATTTTTTTATCTTTTTTTTAATAATATCACAACAATAGCCTACAGTTGTGAAGTGTTTTTTACTAATCTTTGATAAAACGTTTCAGTTAACATGAGAAAAATTAATTAGCAAGTCAGGTATCTTCTACAAAGTGGTTGGTATCTATCAAACAAATGCTAATTTTTTAACTGGCCAATAGGTTGACATTTCGTTTGTTTTAATATTTTTTTTAGCTGCCCGATGCTTTATTTTTTTTTAATTTTGGTTTATGCTTTATAAAACATAGAACATTGTTTAACTTTACAGCAACAAAATATACCATAATAGTACATTATGATGCTAGGACGTAAAGCTAAAGATTTTGGACGTATGTGGAGTTTGCAAATCGAGGCGCTAGCCGAGAATATTCATAGAATAGAATTTTCATAGAATTTAAACAAATACAAATGCCTTTTACTTTTTTGGACGTAGCTATGACAACAAAATAGATAGTTGAAAAGTGATACTTTAAGGCCGTAAATCACAGTAATAAAGTAACACTTTAATATGTAGGCGAATAAAAAATAGGTTTGGTATCTCAGTTTACATCTCAGTGAACGATTGGTTTTCGATTGGATTTTGTAAATAAATTTCGATAACTGTTGAACCAATCGAGAATTAAAAACATTTATTAAATGATAAACATTTTTCATCCTTAAGCAACAATCATATATTTGTATTTCTTAGCGTAATTTTATATAAATAACATTTTTGTTTAAATTATGTAAAAAAAATGGTGATATTGTTTGAGAAAAATCGAAAAAATTTTAGCAACGTTGACAAAGTAGATTTTACGTAGACTTCACCTCTAGTTTTAAATATATGGTGCAATGAAAATCTTCTTTCCAGTGTAACCAAAAGATGAAATGACGATTAATTGCAAGTCTTAGAAAGAGAATTTCAATATATTAAAGTTTTAAGAAAATATCTTTATGTTTCCTATTTAACTTAACGGGAAGTTCTTGGCGTGGCCGCTATGGTCACACCCTACCCTACTAGTTTTATTTTAATTTTAAATTGCAATGAATCTAAACAATTATTGAACATCAACTGATTCTAAATAAATTATTAAACATGAACTGATTATAATTTATTTTTAAAGTTTTGATTTTAAGAATCATAAACCAACTAACTTTAACTTTTAATTTTTAATTATATTTTGATTAAATATCAAAAAATCAACTGACAAAAATTAAGCAATATCTAGTTTTAATAATATTTTAGTCTTAGGAGTAAACAAGACAACAAAGTTGATTCAATGCAAGCTGTTTCTTTCTTTCGTTCTATTAACCAAATGTAGAACTAGTTTTTTTGTTGAGGTTTGTAACATTCCTATAGAAAAACAATTGCAAGAGAAAAGGTCTAATATTCCTGTTGCAGTTTTTCCCATTTCAAATGTGGAACAGATAAAAAAAATTACAAAGAAAAATCATGTGATTACGTTTAATATTATATTTTTAAATTGCCATGGGCGTCATCATTTCATTATTTCTTTATTTACGTTTGATAACAAATTCTTAAAATTGCAGTGTGCCTCGTCCGATTTAATATATGTACACTGTGATTTGTCGAATTGAAAGTATGATATGTCACAACATATAGGTTGGTAGTTCAAGGATGGAATGTATAAGATGAATTAACGAAGACCTAATCTCTGCTGATAATGCACCCGGTCTAGGTGTCTGATCCGTCGAGCCTTATATCCCAATTAATCCACCCTACACAGACCCAAATTGTTCAAAGTTAGAACGTACCAACATCACATGCTGGACAGAATCAAATTGCGAGCATAATGTTTAAATGTTTAAATGTTTAAATATTTTTTTGCGTGACCAACATTGTTTTTTTTTCAAAACATCAACGGTTCAGGTTTATATGAATGAATAAAAGGAAGCTATAGGGTGCTTTCCAAACGACGACTTATTTGATACTTATTGCTTATTTGTCGCCATATTGAAAATGTCAAAAAAATCTTTCAAGGCAATAATGTGTATAATTATGTGTGTTTAAATCTGATTCATAAAAACGTTTGATCAAATTAGTGACAGATATTAATTAAATAAAATAAAAAGTATATTTTAGATTTTTAGAGAAAGTATAGATTAGATTTTTAAGGAAAAAGAGATACAAAATAAGTCACCTCGACAGCGTACTCATTCGAATAAGTTTAAAATAACTTACGTTCCACATATAAGTCGTCGTTTGGAAAGCACCCTAATATAAAAATTGTGCAATTTGTGTACTATATTAAAATTTGTTGATGTTTGTCTGCCCGATTTTAGCGACATCTCATATAATAGTTTCAAAAGGTTATTCTTGAAACGTTTAATAACAATAATTTTGTTTCTTTTGCTTTTTAAATTTATTTCATTTTATTAAATTGTAGATAGCCATGAAAAAATACACATTTATACGATGGTCATTAATTACTAATTTTGTTAAAAAGAACTAGAATTAAATGTTAAATTAGTTTTTGCTAGCTTATACTACAGCTTGACAATTCTTCAATTAATAAGACTGATTTGGTGTCGGGTTAAAATAATACAGATTATTACCTCACAAGGTAATGGAAAATATATCTTTTGATACGACGTGCCAGATGTAATAATGCTACAACAAAGGGATTGATAAATGTGGGGGATCGGTAAGGTATATTAAATATCGGTATATTAAACATCGAACCATTCTTGGGCCAGTATTGGCGAGCCAAGCCTTTCCTAGTTAACTTTGGTTTTAGTCTGGGCCCGTTGTAAATGCCCAGACTGAGCCAAGATTCAGTTTATTATATTAAGTGTTATTCACCAGATTAATGCATTGTAAACATGTGCAAGCCATATTATATGTTTATCTTTATTTTATATATGTTAGTCTTTCCACAACCTCTTTCCCCACATTTAAAGGAGGTCTGGGAAAAAATTGGGCCAGACTTGGCCCCAGGACACAAATCCAAGCTGGGTCCAAGCTTGGGCCGTTTGAAAATGTTAAGCCTGGCCTACAGATGTAAAAGTAATATTACCCATGGTAAAATTACCGGTAAAATTGGTAATATTATACGTAATATTACTTAGGCTTATATAACGCATATAAACCGGGTTCATTTTCTAAACAGATGCGATGAAAGGAGCTTGATTGGGATGCATTGCGTACAGCCTAAATAAACCAAGTTTAATTGAAAATGCTTGGTTATCTGCCAATTTGCTGTTTACATTTGAACCATTGAAGTGCATTATTACTTCTATTTGATGTGTAATACCTAAACATTTTAGAATACGGCAGTGTTTTGAAAAATGCACAATTTTGCACCATGCACAACTGTGAAGAAAGAAGCTATCGTTGAAGCCAGTGTTGCATTTTTGCTGGTGTGAAAATAGCGGACAGTCTGTTTTATAGATGTCTTGCTAAAAGAACAACAGCTGAACTTCGTTCATGTATGGATATGGGCTTTGGCATAAAAGAATTTTCCATTGTTGCATATTATGTATCTTTCTCTCTATAATACTCTGCGAGTGAGGATATTTACACTCCCTCCATTTAATAATATATTTAATTTGTATTTTATGTTTTTATAAACTAGAAATGATTGTGATAGTCATCAATTTTGGATTTAATGAAATTGCAACTATATATTTAAATGTATTGCAACAGACTTCTTTTAAATAAATTTTTATTTATTGTAAAAAATTAAATAAATAAAAAGTTATTTTATATTTTACCATTATTACCAATTTTACCAATCTTACCGGTAATTTTACGGTAAAATTACCATAAATTTGTTTTACCGGTAAATTTACATCTGTAGCTAGGCCCAAACCCCAAAAGCTGTGACGCGGGCTTGGCCAAGGCTTGTTCTATTGGCTTTTTATTACCCGGGTTATAGCTCGCCAATTAGAATTAAAATAAAAAAGTTGAATATTTTAATGAAATTCAATGTGAGATTGTTCAACTTTATTTTTTCTTAAAAGTTTACAGTAAAATTTTGTTTACATAGAAATTCAATTCTGTGCGAAAAGAGCAAAATTTTATTCTTCATATTTTATTTTGTGTTTTAGCAGTTTTAGTATAGCCATTGAATAAATATATCAGGAAGAATAATTACGTGTGGCTATACGAATATTTTTTGAAGTATGTGATTTGTATATCTGTACGTTCTTCATCCATGACATTTGAGATATTCCGTTTTGTATTTTAAAATAAAATCATAGTTTTTATCCGAAATTTTACTTTAAGATATTCAAATTAAACTAAATTTATAAAAATTAAAGTTTAAATTAATGTTTTACAAAATAATTATTTGTATTTGTGTAGTAATTTATTCATAAAAATGAAGAATTGAATTAAAATATGTAGAAATAATCTTAAATACAATGAAATTTGATCATCGAATTTCATATCAAAGATATGAATAAGATATGAAATTTTTACTAATACTACGCATAAAAAGTGTTCAGAATGATGTTTTAACAAAAACATAATGTATTTGCTTTACAAAATCTGTTATTTTCTAGTTTAATTTTATATTTTATTACCCTACATAAATATAATTTTTCAACAACCATCGTTGTCAAAACATATGTCAAACGCTGGTAACAGCAAAATGTAATTGGTGTTCTTAAGACTTAAAGTAATTCAATACCATTAAAATTTGTGTTATAGAAGCACCCACCCAGCTGGAATTCAAATACTATCAAACTTTACCAATACTAAATAACTTAACCAATACATAATACTTGATGTTTCACTCAAAAAGTCTAGTTACTCTTCCTTAGAAATTTATTCAATGCGTATAACTTGTTCTATGAATTTATAATAACATCTAAAGTTAACAGAAAATACGTGTTTTTAGATAAATAAGAATCTGACAAAAAAATAAGTTTATGTTTTTTAATTTCCGCAGAATATTAATTTAACCTTTTCGCATAAATTCGAATTATAACTCAAAATCGTAATAAGATAACAAATGAATCAGTGCGGTTCGGTTGCGATCTTAATATGATTTTGAAAATAGATACAATGAACCAATACAACTAACTTTTATATAATGCCAATATTTTTCTTGAAAATTTCTGGTTCATTTTATAATCTATTTTCTGATTATTTAAACTATACATATAAGCTAAAACAAAGAGTGAACCGAAATTCATGTCAGATCTAGATTTCAAATCAATTCGGAAGTGTGTGGCACAATCCACTCTACTACGTTTTCTATGTATGTATGTAAAAAATGCAATAACTCCAGCGTGTCACTGTTTGGAGCGGCTTCTGTGCTGGATTCATCACTGGACCTCTCGATTTCTTCAGGGCCATACAGCCCGAGAAAAATTCCTACTTGCGTGATTTTTGGGACACCCTTTAACTGCAATCACAGAGTTCGCAAGAATTTTAAATTAATTTCCATAACTACAAAATTGTAAGTAATTAACAAAATAATAATTTTTAATTCACTATATTTGAATATTGAAAATTTTTGAATTTATATATTAGAGATTTTTTGAGCACTTAAACTCAAGCAATTAAGTATTTTGAATTTTTCAATTCGAAAGTATATTTTGGATTTTTCTCAGAGAAAAACTCCATTTTTCTCTTATACGTGGATTTTGATTGGGATTCGAACTATCCTCATCAGTGCCATAAAGTAGTTAAATAATGATGAAATTTCAACTTTGAAATACCATCGAGGCGGGAGGTTAATTGGATAGCGTGTCTGCCAAAACGGATTCGAACCATGGCACTGATGAGGATAGTTCGAATCCGAAACACGAATAAGAGAAAAATAAAGTTTTTCTCTGAGAAAAATCCAAAACATACTTTCGAATTGAAAAATTCAAAATACATACTTAATTGCTTGAGTTTAAGTGGTCAAAAAATCTCTAATATATAATTCAAAATTTTCAATATTATTAACAAGTTTGATGTACAGTAACATAGTCTTTCGTATAAAGTAAATATACATTCAAATAACATCTAGAATTAACAAAATTATAAATTCCTTAACTATACAAAACATTAATCTTTTAATTTTTTCTAATGATCAGTGAGTATCTCAGTGATTGTTGTTTGCATAGGATCGTTTTTTAAATTTGAATATTTGCTTCGAAGAAAATTTGAAAAGTTTTTGAAATAAAGTGTAAAAAGTGTTTATAGTGTAAGAATAAATAAAACTAACAATGAAGAAGAAGGTGTTTACATCAATTGAATTCAATATAAACACTAAAAAAGGTGATTTTTTGTATAAATTATAAAAACGTTTTCTCTAGTTGATATACGTTTATTTAAAAAAAATTAAACTGAACAATTATTATCTGTTTAATTTATTTGCTAAGTGATTGCATATTTAAAGGAAAATGAAATAACAGAAATTGCTACAAGTGAATTAATTGTAAAAATGTGTTTTAGCTATGTTTGAGAATGGGAAGGAAAGGTATTACATTCAAATAAATGGCACGGCTATCTTCCTATGTATTTCTCACGAAGTGAGTAAGGAAATACAATTTTTTTTCTTCTGCGGAAGAAAAGAATTGATATCAATAAAAAATTTGTTGATAATCTAGCCTTGAAAAATCATTTAATGATTTTTTTTGTTCGATGTTGTTTGTTATTATGAATAATGTTTTGTTTTCGAGCTGTAAATTACTTATTGGGTGATATACATAAAAGCTAGTAGACACTTGTTAAACTTTACTACCTAGTTTAATACAAAATTACTAGTATAGTAAAAAATTCGTTTGAGTATGAACTAAACTAGGAGGATAGTATTAAAAACATCGCACTAGGTTGTTGCTATGGATGGCGTTTACTAGGAATTTAAATAATAAACTTTTTTTGAGTTGTCAAATAAATAACTTTAGTAAATTTGTAAATTTGTAGGATTTTATGTTAATAATTATAAGAAGAAGCTCAATATTGAAATATTCATTTTATTTTATATTTTTGTGTTTGTTACATGGAAGTGAAATAAATTGTGTTGTTTTATTGAAGAAAAAAAATCTTTATTCAGACCCCGTATTTAAGTAATAATTTCTTCTAAAACCTTTTATGTTTGACCTTTCATTATTTAGACATGTAAGATATTAAATGAAGATGCAGCCCAATTTCTTTTCAGAATAATTGGCGATAGACTATTTGTTATAAGAGCTTTGAAGGTTTTCGTAGATTTGATACTTAATCTTTCGCAAATTGCTTTCAGCTATCAGATGGCAATTTGTGTATTGTTCTTGAGATTTTCCTATACGGCTCTCCAATGTTTTCGGGTGTAAAATGAACTGTGTATTGAATTTATGGCGCATCTCTTATTATTAGTCGAGGGCGTGCCGTAAATCGTCATTATTACGTTTCTGGTTTGGAGTTGCAGCTTACACAGTCTTTTATTTTTGCGATAAATCATTGGTTCCACCGCTCAAGCAACAGCCTGTTGTCGTATGTCGAATTATACTCGAAACATTTATTTTGATAAATTTATGCCTCGTGGCTTGGTGCAACAGGTTGCCGGTGGTATAACCAAATGTGTGTTAACTAAATAGGTGAAATCACTAGCGACTGTTGAGTACAAGACTTGCTCCTGTGTTTTATCGTTATTCTTGCAAATAACATGTAGTTCTCAGCACTAATATTTATATTTGGTCATTTGGATTAATTTGTTTTCGTTACAGTTAAGCTATAATGAAATAGTACTATTAGTGTTTCGATTTTTACAGTTATAAGTTGATATCCGGCTTTTATTTCTGTTGCTATTGATTATGTTAAAGACACAAGGGGATTTAAAGCTCTAAAATTAGCAAAGAACGTTTCTTTAGGCTGGTAAGGTTAGAATGACAGTCTTGAGAACGATAAACGGAAAGGACTTTTGCTGTTTAAGACGTATGCTTTTGAAAACAATATAGAGCTTCTCAAGTGCGAAAACTTGAAAATTTGAATGTGGTTTGGGCCAGACTAGGATTGAATAATTCTAGTCAAAGTACGGTAGACGAGCCAATCCCAACTACCCTTTCAATAACATTGACATGGGCCAAAAATGTGGGTTAGAAAATAATCCTGCCAAAACCGAAGTGATTCTTTTTACCAGGAAACAGAGAATTCCTGATATTGGCTCCATTGCTCTGGAGAGAAGTGATCTTGCACTTTCAGAACTAGCAAAAAATATATTACAAAATTTCTTTCTCCAAACTATTTGAATTGCTCCATCAGAAAACAATTACGGTAGGTTTTATGAATAATCCTTGCTGTTAAGTCTGTCACAAATTTGAAATTTTTTCTTAGATGACAAACATCTTCATTTTGTAGCAAATTTAATTCGTAGTAAAATTTTTTAAAAAATATCAAAGCGTTAGAAATTTTCACGATTTTCACATGACAAAAATATTTCTAAAAATTTGAACGGTAGCTTTCTCCCTTAGTTTTAAGTTTTAAAAAATTTAAAATCGATTTTTCGATTTTTTTTTAATTTATTTCAAAATATACACTTTCAATTAATTCTTACCGCGTGATGGAAGTAGTATCGATGTGAGTGCTAGAGGGCACTGTAGGCAAAAAAACACAGTTTTCACGCAGTTTTAAAACTTTATGATTTTTGTTCTCGGAAATATGGCAAATTTTGTATGTGACAATTTTGACTTAAAGGTTTTACGTAAATCACTTCTTATTGGCATGGGTCGCGTTAAACCTTGATCCGTCTCATTTGCTAATCATTTTGCACGTTTCGCATTCCGCCGACTCTTGAACGATTATTTAAAAGTCAAAGTATATAAGCACATACAATTCGGAAAGAAACGTGCAAAGTACGTTGAATCAGAAGTACCCAACTAGCAATTTGTTCAGGTATGTCCTATTATGATCCGGGCCGGATCAGGGTGTAATAAGGTAAATCCTAATAGGGCATTTGCATCTGGCCCCTATCACAAATCATATTTGATTTCACTATTAGGGCGTGCCGTATTTGTCCTGATCCGGCCCGGATTTCGAAAACCTATCTCACCCTTCCTACTAGTAAATGCCGGACCAGTGCCGGATCAGAATCATATCTGATATCCAATTAAAATTTGACCTATTTGTCCTGGTCTGAGCCCTATTTCATTTTAATAAATTTCATTTGGTTAAAATTCACTAGAGTATGATCCATTTTATATATACATAGTTTGCGAAATTTCACATATACTTTAGTTATCGCTTCTCTGCGTTGTGAATACATATAGGTAAGTATAAAGTTTGAATATTTTTATAAACATTTTTGTCTAATGTATGTAGCAGTAAATTGTCTAGTTTTTCTAATGTATGTTAAAGAAAATTCCCTATTTTAAATGATCCGGTCCTCGTCCGTTTCTAGTAGGGCTGCCTGATCCGGTATGGATAGTTTGAGGCGTTACATTACTGATCAGGACCTGTTCAGTGTGCCTGATACGGTCCCTATCAGTAGTAGGGAAATCCGTATCCGGTCCAGATCTGAGCCTTTATATAATGCTAGTCGGGTAAGAAGCATTATGAACGAACATCAAGTCTGTAAGTGACACCATTCGTTATAGGTATTGCATCTGATTGATTCCGAGTTGTTAATAGTAATTACATTACTCTGGAAATTGGGTCGATTCTGCTTCAGTTATTTCAAAAAGAGTAAATTACTATGTCGTAAAAGTTTACTATTTCTAAAGTTGTTTAAAATTTACTGTTCCTTCACCCGGTTTACACAATTTGTAAAATTTACATGGACGAAAACATATTTCATCTTCCAAATCAGAATAAAAAACCAATAAATTCAATACATTTGTCTTGTTTTCGAATTCATATCACATCTCAAAAAGAAAAAACTATAAATAAACAACCTAGTACTTAATAGTTTTAGTATGGTAAATAGGACACTAGGTTTGATTATAGTATATAATAGTATAAATCCAGCAAACTTTGGTTTTTATGCATACCAAACATAGCAAATACTTAAAAATAAAACAATTCGAGGTTTTTTTAGCAAGTTAGTAAAGTAAAGTTTCGAACACTTTTTATACATACGAAAACTATCAAACACTTAAAAAACCTAGTACTGGGTTTTATACATACGACCCATTGACCACTAAAACAGATTGGGATTTCATTTAACTATTTTATCGTTGAAGGATTAAAAAACAAGCTGTTCATATTGGACAGTAAATTTTAATTGGCTGTCGGCAGCTAGCGGTATATATGTATGCGGTTCCTGCAACTTGAAATTATGAAAAATGTTTGAGAACTATATATTTCGTTTAAATAAAAATACTAAATTTATAATATGCACCTGTACTTAAAAAAAAGTTGAGTTGTGGGCACAAAGTGCGCATATATGAAGTGAACCTTCTTAACGTTTAAACAGTTAAAGTCATATTCTATTCAAACATTTTGATGAAGATTAAAATTAAGTGTAATGACATACGATACTCTGTTTTATATTTTATTCGCATGGATACTGAATTATACTGTATACATTCAATTCAGAAGGTTTCACTCAAAAATTTACAACTCGACAAAAACTGCGATCCTTTAATGCGACGACTAATATTTTTATTTTTTTAATGAATTATATTCATTGATCCTTAATTTTAATGTTAATCTTTATATTTGAAATCATTTTAATAAAATTTTACTATTGGATTGTTTTGGGACAAATTTAATAGACATTTTACACATACAACTATTACTTTATTTCATTTTATTTTAGTTAAAAAAAATGATTTTCCAATGTGCAGCCGAAAATTGTAATCATTTTTATTTCATATAAATTTTCTTTCATATACATTTTCTTTCATACATTTATTTTGTTTTGGTTGCCTTTGATTTTTATTAATTTTGTTCATAATAGATTTTCGTGACGATTTTAGTCTGTCGCAACCTTCAAATTTTACTCTCATCGCGCCTAAAGAAGTTTCACTTCAAAATAAATTTTCACTAAGCATTAATATATTGTTTAATAATAAAATAATTTATTATGACTTATGGTTAACAAACTTAAATTTGTTGGGAAAATCTTAGAATTCTTTTTATTGACAAAAAGAAAAAAAATAAGAAATCGAAGTAGTTATAACATTAATTAGGTTTAATTAGACAACATTTTTCGGGAAAAAAACCCAGATTACGAGTTTTAATAAAGGCGCAAACATATTAGTGAAAAGTAAAAAGTAATAGTTGATTGTATAACGATGCCGAAATGTATTTCATTTCACGCGGGTATGAAGCTTACGGTTCGAAACTTACAGCTCAAACAAAAACTACGAAATCGAAAAAGTTGTTAACCTGCGTGTGCCCTTTTTTATACTTCTTATTCATATTCATTTCATGTTAGGTCATAATTGTTTTTGTTGATTATAGTAAAATTCTGTGTTTGAATCGCAATTGCTATTGTTTATTATAGTAATTGCGATTCAAACACAATAGAAATTTTGATATTAATAAATAGTGTACTACGATAATAATAAAAAAAAGTATAGTAAAAAATATATTGTTTGGCACAAACGTGTGAGTAGGTTTTTCGATTTTGTCTTGGTTTTGATCGGTGAAAAAGTATTAATTAATTCACGTCCTTGTATCATAAATAACTATTGTACGTACTCTATACATATACAGACATATAAATTTCTTTAATGCGCAAACTAATAATAATCAGATTTTTAAATGTTTGACATTTGTAATTAATTAAACAACGTATACCAGTATGAATGTAAACACATACAAAACTAAAGTTATTGTTATTGATGTCGAAGAGATAAACATATTTACATTATTTTATTCCTCACATCATCTACTGAACACAATATGTATTTCACTTCAAATAACTTTTTATTTTAAGTTTGAATTATTATTTCTAAAAATAAATAGGGAAATAATTCTTTTGTATTTTTGTTTCAGATTCTAAAACAACTCCATCGATACAAAATGATTCGATTCAAAATGCTATGGGCCAGTTTGGTATATGGCAAGCTATTATTTTTGCTGTTGTGCTTCCAGTAAAATTGCCTGTAGTATTTGTTCAAATGTGCATAGTATTCTTGGCTCCTCCGGTACAATTTAGCTGCGCCAACTCAACAACAATAGATCAATGTTCAAATGATTGTGTTAAAGAATATGATCGAAGTATTTTCACTGAAACAATTATCACTGAATGGGATCTAGTGTGTGATAAATCGCAATGGTCAAACTTATCTCAAATGCTTGTGATGTTTGGAATTTTAGTTGGAAATGTCGTGTTTGGTGTTTTATCAGATAAGTAAGAATTGTTACAGTTTATATATAAATTTCTATTAAATAAATAACAAAAACAGAATAACATAGGTAAATAAAAAACGTTGAGTTGCCTTATGCAAGCTAGACTTGAGCTCAGAGAACCCGGGTTCGAATTCCATTTTGGCCAAAGTGAGTTAAGCAAAAAGTTAAATAAAATCAACACACCGTTTTAAATAACCGTTAGTCAGCCAATATGGTTTATAATTGAAATATCAATAATTTTTTTTAACTAAATTTACAGTCGTAAGTTAATGCTTTTTCTTTTGTCTCTTCCATATTTTTACCTTAGGTTTGGACGCCGAAAGCCGCTTGTAGCAGCCGTTATAATTCAACTGATAGTCAGCGTGGCCGCTGCTTTTGTTCCTTGGTTTTGGCTTTTCTGTGTACTACGTTTCATCGCAGCTGTCGTCACAGGAGGGACAATGGGTATCAGTTTTGTGTTGTTGATGGAAATAACTGGAGAAAAATATCGAGAGCTGTTTGCGCTTTTGTACCAAATCCCTTTCACTGTAGGACATACAATAATGCCTTTATTTGCTTATTTCATTCGAGACTGGAGAACGTTTCAATTTGCAATCTCTATACCATCTGTATTTTTACTATCATACTATTGGCTACTGCCAGAATCTCCAAGATGGTTAATTGCAGTTGGAAGACTTGATGATTCTGCAGATGTTCTACGCAAGGCAGCTAAAAGAAATAAATTGCCTACAGAAAATATTCAACGGGATATAGAAGAATATCAAAATCAGAAAAAGAATAATGTTAAGACAGTCAAAAAAGGACAACTTTTCGATTTATTTCGAACATCAAATCTACGAAACAAAACCATATTCATTTGCTTCAACTGGTTTGCTTGTGGATTTACATTTTTCGGACTATCCCAATATATTGGTCAACTTGGTGGTGATATATTTACAAATGTAGCTATATCAGCTGGCCTGGAAATACCTGGCACAATAATTTGTTATTTTTCTATGATTAAATATGGCAGAAAAATAACTTTGATAGCATCAAATTTTTTAACTGGTGTTTTATTGATTTCCATCGCATTTATTGATCCATCAAGCTCAACGATTATTGTTACGTTAGCATCAATTGCTTTAACAGGGCAAAGTACTGCTTTTCTCGCTGCTTACTTATATGGAGGAGAATTGTTTCCAACAGTTGTACGGAACATTGGTATTGGAATTGCATCAATGGTAGCACGAGTAGGTTCAATGACATCCCCATTTGTTACTAGCCTATCAACAATAGGATATTTTGCTCCTCCATTAATATTAGGAATTATTCCAATGATCGGAGCCGGGTTAGTAGTTTTCCTTCCAGAAACAAGAGGGTGTCCATTACTAGAGACTCTAGAAGAAGGGGAGGATTTCGGAAAGAAAAAATCAAGTGGTAACAGTGCGTAGGTTTTTGTTCAATGTATTTCAGTAAAAAGTTGAAAGCCACAAAGTAGTTGTAATAAAATAATTGTTTTTTAGTTTTAGTTTAAGAATTTGAATTTAAAACATTTTAAGTTAAATAAATAAGTTGTCGTATAATTTAAATTTTGTGCGAAAAGTAAATGAAATTGATATTTACGTTAACCTTATCCTGTCAAACGGTTAATCCTTTCAACATCAGATAGCGTAACATCATATTAGAGAGGATTATTTGACATACGGATGCCTTGTTATATTACTGAGAACTTAGCTTAAATCAGTGACTGAATCTGGCTATCAATTAAAATAAAAATGGCATTGTAAAACCGCTTAACCTGTGTCGCTTGTTTCGATGTTATATATAAGGCAAATATTTGAACGGCCCTATAATATTCAACAAGTGGAAACCAACCAAAAATATTTATATATGGAGGAGATTCCAGCTCCTGCATTAAGGGCTCTAATGTAATCGTTAAAATTTAATTGTTCAAAAATTTGCTTTGAGTTATGTTCCTGTATACGACCGAAATTGAAAATTTTAACCCATAATAAGCGCAAGATAAAATTAGTCAGATAATGTTTTACTACCTTAACGTAAACGGTTCGAAGAAATAAAAATATTTCTAAAAAACATAACGTTTATTTGTTTATTCATATGTAGTGCTTTGTCATTAACATAACACATTTTTAAAAATTAACTTTCTTTATCATTTAATATTTCAATCTGGTATTCTATCTTTTAAATATTGTGTTTTAACATACTCGAACATTTAATTTTTGCTTCGTAATTGATACTTTCCAACGTAAAAAGTAAATAGCTTTTGATAACGTTTTATTCAATTTAAATAAAAATATTGTAACGACTCTTCGTTGGTTCTTTTAGATTATTGAACAAACACGACAGTAAAAGACAGATCTTTAGTTAACAGAATCTCAAACTTTATTTGTCATCAAATTACAGCAGCTTCCGTTTTTCCTTACAATAAATTCCAGGGTCTCCAATTTATGTACACTAAACTTCACCGCTTTTCCACAATTTGAATCAATAATAGTCGGAATCGTAAAATCTGTATTTACTATTCCACAAAGTTCAGATTCTTTCACTATTAGAACCCAGGCTCAAGTACCACCGATTATTCCTTATACTTTCGAATATTTGTAAAACACTTTTAATTGCAAAATTAAAACTGACTATCTGATATTTTTGTTTGCTTATTTATATCGAAAAATAAATAAATCGAAACTTCTATAATCCACTAGAAATCAATACTACGTAGTCCGTACATCTGAAATAGGCCACACCTGTTTTCATTCAAACTTGCATTTGTATTAGCGAACTCAAATTTAATTTATGCAAAATGTATTAGGTAACTCCTTTTAATTCATTAATGTAAATATTTGTATAACAAATTTAATTTACATTAATTTATGCAATACGATTTGCAATACAAGTAAAAGATTGAAAAAGGAGTTAACTTTCAATTCATGAATGAGTAAATAAAGTTAACCCATTCTGGACGAAGTTTATTACATTGCCCTCCATTTAGTTTTGTTCGTCCCGAACAATATCAGAGATCGCATTGGTGCTGTTACCTTGGTACGGTGCCAACCTTTGCAGATGTATCACTTTCATCTTGGTACGGGGTCCCTTTTGTATGCGGTAGATGACATCATTAATTCGTTTGATTATTTTATATGGGCCTTCCCAATCTGGCTGCAGCTTGGGTGATCTTCCCTTAGTTCTTCTGGGGTTGTATAGCCATACCAATTCTCCTTCTTGAAAACCGCCACTATTTGCATTTATGTCGTACCTGGTTTTCATTTTGTCACTGGCAATCTTAATGTGGTCTCGAACCTGCTGATGGATTTTATTCATCTTCTCCCTTAGTTGACCCACATAATCTGTTTTCGTGGATACCAGACCTCCTGGGATGCCAAACTCGATGTCACTAGGAAGATGTAGTTCTCTTCCGAACATGATATTCGCTGGCGTTTCACTTGTCGTATCGTGCACTGCGCTACGATAGGCCATCAAGAATAACGGAAGATCCTTGTCCCAATTTCTTTGGTTGGCTTCTACTACCTTTGACAAATGTTCTTCCATGGTTCGGTTGAATCGTTCTACCATGCCATCCGATTGTGGGTTCATAGGTGTAGTTCGTGTTTTTCTAATGCCGAGTGTTCTGCACAGCTCTTCCATCAGTTGAGATTCGAAATTCCTTCCCTGGTCGGTATGCAACTCGCGCGGTGTTCCATATCTGCAAACCCATTCATTGACTAATGTTTCCGCGACCGTAACTGCTTCCTGGTTCGGTATTGCATAAGCTTCCGGCCATTTTGTAAAGTAATCAATGACCACCATGATGTATTTGTTACCTTTTGTCGTTTCCGGAAATGGCCCCGCGATGTCTATAGCAATTCTCTCCATTGGGGCACCCACATTGTACTGTTGCATCTCTCCTCGAGTTCTAGTTTTTGGTCCTTTGCTCGCTGCACAAGTATCGCATCGCCGACACCATTGCTCCACGTCTGTTCGATACCTTACCCAATAAAACCTCTCCCTTACTTTAGCCAGGGTTTTATTGACTCCCAGGTGTCCTCCAGAAATACTTCCATGCAGCTTTCCCAGTACCTCTTCCACTCGACTTGAAGGCAACACCAGTTGTTCTAACACTTTCTTTCCATCAGCGCACTCCCATTTTCTTTTTAGTATCCCGTTGTCCATAAATAGTGAGTCCCATTGCGCCCAGTAGCACTTCACCTCCGTACTTAAAGGTGCGACCTCTTTCCACTCCGGTCGCCTTCCCTCAGTTTTCCAATTCAATATTGGAGCCATAGCTGGATCTTCTAGCTGCTCTCTTTTAATTGCCTCGGTACACCAATTTTCAGGAGTTTGGAACTTGATTTGGTTCACTTTCATTGCCTCATTTCCCTCAGTTCTGCTACATGACTTGCACTCCTCTGTACAGGGTCTTCTGGACAGGGCATCGGCGTTACCATGGATCCTCCCCTTGCGGTGTTCAACTTTGAAGTCGTAGTTCTGCAGGATCTCTATCCATCTTGCTGCTTGTCCTTCAGGAAATTTGAATTGTAATAACCATTTTAGGGCAGCATGGTCCGTGCGAATCAGGAATGGTTGTCCACACAAATACTTGTGGAAATGTTTCACAGCCTTGATGATAGCTAGCAACTCCTTCCTCGTGACACAGTAATTCCGCTCCGGCTTTGACAGAACTTTACTGAAGTACGCCACCACTTTCTCATCGTCTCCAACTTTCTGTGACAAAACAGCTCCGGTTCCTACATTGCTTGCGTCTGTGTCCAGAATGAACATCTTTCCGGATTCTGGATAGGCTAGTATAGGGGTGTTGCATAGTTTTTCTTTTAAACGGCAGAATGCCTCATTACATTCGGTTGTCCACAGAAACTTGGTATTTGCCTCTGTCAATTTATGTAGACTCTTGGCGATATTCGCAAAATTCTCCACGAATCTTCGATAATAGGTGCATAAACCAAGGAAACTGCGTAGCTCATGAACATTCTTCGGTACTGGCCAATTTTTCACAGCATCAATCTTCTCGGGATCGGTTCTGACTCCATGTTCTGTAATGATGTGTCCAAGGTACTTCACTTCTTTGTGGAAGAGATTGCACTTTATCGGATTCAACTTCATGTTGGCATTACTTATTCTTCTGAGTACTTCTTCGAGGTTCATTAGATGCTCTTCAAAGTTGCGACCCATTATAATGATGTCATCAAGATAAACTAGGCAGGCCTTCCAGGTTAAACCATGCAACACGCATTCCATTAGACGTTCAAATGTTGCTGGGGCATTGCATAGACCAAACGGCATCACATTGAACTCCCACAACCCATTGCCAGTAGAAAATGCTGTCTTTCGTCGATCTTCTGGATGCATTTCAACTTGCCAGTAGCCACTCTTCAGATCTAATGTGCTGTACCATTTGGCCCCTGATAGTGTATCCAGTGTGTCATCAATTCGTGGCAGTGGATAGCTGTCCTTAATGGTTACCTCATTGAGCGTTCAGGTCGCAGTCCACACCTGTGGGCGTGGGTTCGAATCCCACTTCTCAAGTTGTTGTTGTTGCTCTACTCTTTGTTCTGCTGCCAGTTTCTCTTGTCGGGCCATCATTTCTTTCATCAACACCATCATCGGATCAATTGCTGGGGCATTCTGGACTGGAGCTTCCTCCGACTCTACTTCTATGACCTCTGTGTTTTGGCCTGCTTCTTCTAAAACTTTACGCAGCCGGAATGCAAGTTCTGCCTTTGTTCCATGGATTGGAGCATTCCTTTTCTTCAACTCATCCTTCAGCTGGGTCTGGCTGAGATCACTAATATTTACCGTCTTGACCATTGTTTCAATAATCCCACTTCTGACACCACTGTAACGACTCTTCGTTGGTTCTTTTAGATTATTGAACAAACACGACAGTAAAAGACAGATCTTTAGTTAACAGAATCTCAAACTTTATTTGTCATCAAATTACAGCAGCTTCCTTACAATAAATTCCAGGGTCTCCAATTTATGTACACTAAACTTCACCGCTTTTCCACAATTTGAATCAATAATAGTCGGAATCGTAAAATCTGTATTTACTATTCCACAAAGTTCAGATTCTTTCACTATTAGAACCCAGGCTCAAGTACCACCGATTATTCCTTATACTTTCGAATATTTGTAAAACACTTTTAATTGCAAAATTAAAACTTACTATCTGATATTTTTGTTTGCTTATTTATATCGAAAAATAAATAAATCGAAACTTCTATAATCCACTAGAAATCAATACTACGTAGTCCGTACATCTGAAATAGGCCACACCTGTTTTCATTCAAACTTGCATTTGTATTAGCGAACTCAAATTTAATTTATGCAAAATGTATTAGGTAACTCCTTTTAATTCATTAATGTAAATATTTGTATAACAAATTTAATTTACATTAATTTATGCAATACGATTTGCAATACAAGTAAAAGATTGAAAAAGGAGTTAACTTTCAATTCATGAATGAGTAAATAAAGTTAACCCATTCTGGACGAAGTTTATTACAATATATAAAAAGGGTGACGAAAAGGAACTAATTTTCTTCTTTTGCAAATGGACGAAAGAAACGATATATAAAATGAATAAAATAAAAAATCTTTAGGAGCGAACTCGAAAAATTACAAATATCACTCCTATGAGGGAGAGAGATGTTGAAATTATAAACATTTTAATTTAAGAATAATATTTTTAGGAGTGAAATGAGTGCTCGAATAAAATAAAATTGTAAACTCTGTATAAATTTAATTTAAAACAACAAGGATAAACGAAATAAAGTTTAAGGAAACCAAAAGAGAAAAGAACGAATTTTGATATGTGACTGAGTTTAAAACGCTTTGTATATCACTATAGTTCACTCTGTTATTTCAAAAATTAAAAAAAAAACATGGTTCTTACTCTTAATCCGAAGTAATATTAATTTATTGTGTACCTAAGTGTTTAATGTTATATTTTATTTTTCGAGTCAAAGACTTCATTTGCGAGAGATTAGAATTCATTAAACACGAACCCAGTACAACGTTTTATCCTTCCAACTGTGTAATATGGATTAATTTAAATTATTTTTTTTTAATTCATTAATAAAACAAGTAAAACGAATACAAAAAATTCCGAACAATTAAATAAATTTTATTCAATTAGGATGCTTATGCAATTGTTTGGTATTTTCAAAATGGAATGACCTACAATGAAAGACATCAAACTTCTAACTACTAATACTAATGAGAATTAAGAAACCAAATGCAATCAAAAAAATACTTATTTTTTTTACAATGGAAATTTGATTCAGTTTAATCATAGCAGCCTTGCCTTTTCAACATTCGACAGAGGGACATGTGAATTTGTTTAAATTTATTGTTTTTTATATAATCAGTCCGAACAACAATTTGTTGTTTTTCTTTTAGAGACAAAGTTTCCACTATTGATTTTACGGTTTAAAAAAAACACTATTTAGAATTTATAATATTTTTCTTTTTATTTACTATTTTCTCTTACATGTTTCGAATAATTCATCTTCAGAGAGATTGAATTTGCAACAGTTGCAAATTCAATCTCTCTGAAGATGAATTATTCGAAACATGCAAGAGAAAATAGTAAATAAAAAGAAAAACATTATAAATTATAGATAGTTTTTTTTAAACCGTAAAAATCAATAGTGGAAACTTTGCCTCTAAAAGAAACACAACAAATTGTTATATAGTGATTTTACCGCACTCCGAAAACAAAAATTAAAATTTCAGTCCGAACATTTTTAATTTTTTATTTATAAAATACAATCTAAAATTATTCTTATTTCAGAGTTTAATACAATCAAATTAATTGTTTCCAGCATTTAAATATAGGTTTATTTTTTTTTTACTGCAATATATTAGCCTTAATAGAATAAAATAAACAACTGTTAATTTTATTCTGTTACATGAATGCTGGGGAACCCAATAAAACAATTTATTTGATTGTATTGAACTCAGAAATAAATAAATTTTCAGAAATAAATTTTATAAATAATTTTTATTTTATAAAGAAATCAAGGAAAACATGTTCGCTCTGATTATATAAAAAACCAATAAATACAAACTCATGCGTATGTCCCTCTCTCGAATAATTGAAAAACGCAAAGGCTACAACGATTAAATTGAATTGAATTTCCATTGTGAAAAAAATTATTTTTTTCATGATTGTATTATGGTTTCTTAACTCTCAATAATATTAGTAGGTGGATCTTTTAAGTCTTTCATTGTAAAACATTTCATTTTCAAAATATCAAACAATTGAATAGGTATCGAAATTGAGTGAAACTTATATAATGGTTTGGAATTAATGGTACAAAAAACATAAAAAGAAATATCATTGTATGTTTTCCTTGTATTTTCTCCTCTTACTAATGAATTTTAAAATAATTTAATTTAAGTTCATACATTTTACTCTGTTGGAAGGATAAAACGTTGTATTGGGTTTGTGTTTAATGAATTTTATTCTCTTGCCAATTTGTAAACTTTTGCTCGAAAAATAAAATATATCATTAAACACTGACCCAATAAAATACTAATATAGTGATCCACAGCAATCACGCAATAGAATAAAATTGAAAGCTGTTTATTTTATTAAGACTACTAACGCACACAATTATGGTTGTAAGAAAAACAAAAATAAACCTTTATTCGTAGCTGCCTTAAGGATAATTTTTTTTTTCAAATACTCACACTTTTAATTTTTAATTCAAATTTGATGCTTTCTTTCGTATTAAAAATAAAAATAGATTATTTTTCTGAATGGTTTGTCTAATTATGCAATTATCGTATTACCAAGATAAATAAAAAGAATGACGAAAAAGTACTAAATTTCTTTTTCTGCATATGGAATGGAAGAAAATCAACTTCATAGGAGTGAAAAAAAAAAAATTTAAATTTTACTCATACGAGTGAGAACGGTATTAAAAATATACAGTACATTTGCTGTTTTTTGAGGTAAGTGAAAATTTTTTGGGTGGGGCAATTTCACTAACGTAAAATATTTTTATCTCGCGTATGAAATACAATTTTTTCTCTGATAGTAAATATATAAACAATATTAGAAATTATCAAATTAGAAATTGACAACACAACATTCAAAATTCATAACTTATTTTTTCATGGTTTACTCATTGTTTTCATGGATTTTTTCGCTTTTTTTAAAAACTTTGTAAAATTATATGAAAATAGCAACTACAATTTGTTATATTTATTTCCTGCAAAATATTAATTTTAACTTTTTCGCATAAACTCGCATTATAACTCAAAATCGTAGTAAGATAACAGATGAATCGGTGCCAATCAGTTGTGATCTTATTATGATTTTGAAAATAGCTACATATAACCCAAACAACTAAATTTTAAATAATAACAATATTTTACTTGAAAATTTCTGATTCATTTTATAATCAGAAAATATTTATTTAAACTATACATATAAGCTAAAACAAAAAGTGAACCAAAATTCATGTAAGATCTAGATTTCAAATCAACTCGGAAGTGTGTGGCACAGTCCACTCTACTACGTGTTCTATGTATGTATGTAACAAATGCAATAACTCCAGCGTGTCACTGTTTGGAGCGGCTTCTGTGCTGAAGTCATCACCGGACCATTCGATTTCTTCAGTGCCATATGCCATACAGTCCCAGAAAAATTCCTACTTGCGTGAATTTTAGGACACCCTTAAACTGCAATCACATAGTTTGCAAGAATTCTAAACTAATTTCCATAACTATAAAATTGTAATTAATTAACAACATTATAAATTCCTTAACTATACAAAACATTAATCTTTTAATGTTTTAAAATGATGAGTACTCACTGAGATGATTGTTGTTTGCATCGGATCGTTTTTAAATTTGAATATTTTCTTTGAAGAAAATTTGAAAAGTTTTTCAAAGAAAGTGTAAAAGGTGTTTAAAGTGTAAGAATAAATATAGCTAACAATGAAGAAGAAGGTGCTTACGTCAATTGAATTCAATATAAACACTAAAAAAGGTGATTTTTTGTATAAATTATAAAAACGTTTTCTCTAGTTGCTTACCGTTTTTTTTTAAGTTTTATTGCTTTAATAAAAATTAAACTGAACAACTATTATTTTGTTTAAATTATTTGCTAAGTGATTGCATATTTAAAAGAAAATGAAATAACACAAAATGCTACTAGTGAAATTATTAAAAGTGTTTGAGAACCATATATTTCGTTTAAATAAAAATACTAAAATATGGAGGGGCTGAAATCTCAAGCTCCGAGATATCAAGACTTCGGTTTTTTTTATCAAGGACTTTGATATAGTTTTCGGCATAAAACTTTTATGAGGACATTGTTTTTAGTTTTGGGCAGCCATGTATATCAAATATAAAACTCTTTGTTAAAGTACAAGTATTTTATCTCTGTTTAGAAATTTATTACAAAACTAACACGAAACATCAATCCGTCGCTGGAAAATTATAACAGATCGTATATTAACATAATTTAGTGAAAAGATGATACACTCAGCAAACTACTCAAAATCCTCTCCATTTAGCGTTTCGAGAAAATATTACAAAATCACAAATTCATATTTCTTTCAAAATTCCAAAAATATTGTAAAAATTAAATAATATCAATTTGTTTTTTCAAAATTCTAAAAATATTCCAAAAATTCTTACAAAATCAAAACTTTTAACTTTTTTCAAAATTTTAAAAATATATATTTATACAAAATTCACAAATTCAAAAATTCTATTTTTTTTCAAAATTCTAAAAGTATTTATAACAAAATCAAAAATTAAAACTTTTCCCAAAATTCTAAAAATCATTTTTCTGACACACTTGACAGTATTTTTTTGCAAACTTATAATGCCATAATTCTCTATAATAATAAATAATAAAATCTCATGTCATACAAAAAATTAATTTTATTTTTTCCAAAAAATTGGGTAAACAAATAAATAAACCGAAGTAAAATCTTTCTTTTGACACACTTGACAACATATTTTTGACAAACTTATAATGCCATAGTTCTCAATAATAATAATGAAATTTCAAGTCATACAAATAATTAATTTCATTTTTTCCCAAAAAATTGTGTAAAAAAAAAATTCAAATCATTCTTTTGACAGACTTGACAACATTTTCTGACGAACTTATAATGCAATAATCTAGAGTTTGGTCTCACATACCAATCCTGACCATTAAGATTCCTTCAAATTCAATGTTCCTATGTGTAATCACTTAAAATGAACGTTTTTTAAGCAAAAAATATGCAAATTTCCTTGTTTTGACACACTTGACGATTTTTTTGACACACTGCCGGGAGAGCTATCAAACACATTGTCTCTTCTTACCATTGAGTAATACCTATTTTCATAAACAAAAAATTTTGAAATCCCTCCAGCCGTTTTCTAGATTTCGTCGGTTGTGACGCAGACATGCATTTTTTTTTGTTTTTTTTAGAATCAGTAGGTCCTAAAACTTCGAGAAATGCCAAAAAGTGGGGGAAAGAATTTCACTTTTGGCTCATGAATGTAATACTTAGGTTTTTTCAAAACCGAAGTAATTTATAATATGCACCTGTACTTACAAAATAAATTATCACTAAGCATTAATATATTGTTTAATACTAAAATAATTTATTACGACTTATGGTTAACAAACTTAAATTTGTTGGGAAAATCTTAGAATTCTCCTAATTGACAAATAGAAAAAAACAAAAAATCGAAGAAGTTATAACATTATTTAAGTTTAATTAGAGAACATTTTTCGGAAAAACCCCAGATTAACTTAGAGCCCAGTCTTTTTCTAGCGAAATTAAATCATTTGTTTTTTAGTGGTTTCCAAAAAACTGAAAATCATCTCTTGCAAATAACATGAGATTAAGTAATTCTATCAAGGTCATGAAATTTCCTTATTGTTTGTCATCACGTCAGCCATTTATAATGAGATTTGTATAGACAATTGCTATCTTCGTTTTTGAATTTTTTAAGAAAATGTGAAAAAGCTACGTGTTATTTTCATTACGCAAACGCATGATATCTGGATGAAACTTTGGTATATAAATACGCTGCAATCCAGGTTTGCTTGAATATCGAAGATCTGAGTTATTTTCTAAATTTGACAAAAAGGTCAGAGGTTCGTGACTGGATCGCTTGGTTAACTGTTTATTAACTTCTCGATATGGAAAGTTATTGTTTTTGGGTCGATTTTCGAAATAAGAATTTTTGAACGTTTCAAGACCTCCTGAAGCTGTTTAGGCTATTTTTAGCTAGCAGAATGTATGTGTGTGTATATGCGTATGTATCGCCGTATGTGGGCAAACATATGTCCAACGCTTTCTCAACAATAAGTTCCTTAATTCCCATTGAACTTGTATATAATTATTATTATTGGTAAAGTCATGTTGTTATTCATTTTATATTTTTTTTTTATCAAACTCGTGTATTTAAGAGAAAAAAAACTAAAGACAAATATTTGTATTTTGTAAAGGAAAAAACTATAGTGAGCAAAAAAACAATAACAATGAATCTCTTAATCATATGTTAAAACCAGAATTGAAAATCTTAATTCAATAAATATAATTATTATGAAGTTGTATAATTTAAGATTTTTACAGTGGCAGAGATAAGTAGTTCAATTATTTTCTGGTTTATAACAATTAATAATTTATTCATAAATTATAAATTACACAAATCATAAATTGCTTAAATTGTATTAAACTTTTCATAAAATCTATCAAATTATAAAATTATCAAACTAAAACGCTGCACATTGGTTTGTAAAGATGAAGGTTTTTGTTCTATTTGTGTGCGGTCGGTTACCACATCTACAAAATCCATTCATTGTTCAGCATCCCTTCACATACTCCATATTAAGTGTGCTGAGATTACTCACTCAAGCTGATGTGGAATATCTTAAAGAACAAAACATTTTAAATCAATGGAAATGTCTGAACTGCATCTCTAATAAAAAACGTAGCAACCCCAACTTTGATGTATCCGTTTTGGATGAAGAGGAGAACAATGAAGAAGTTTATCTAACATCAACTAATAAATCTCTATCTCCTGAAGACCTTCAAGCTATCGGGGGTGTCATAAAGCTCATAAACCTTGCTGAAATTTCACCTAAACTCAGACAGGAATTCGCAAAAATGAACAAATCTTTTGTAAATATTTCAACTGAGCTCAATGCATTGAAAAACGTATTTGAAGTTCAAAAACAAATAATTGAATCTTTATGCAAAGAAGTACAACACCTTAAAACTGATAACATTTCGCTTAAATCACTGAACACTCAAAAAAGCCATAATCAGAATGAGATAGTTTATAACAAGTCTCTAGCTAATTTATCGTCACATTCCGATCTTGATGTAATTGAGAATAACAACAACAGTCTACCTCCACCTAAATTACTGTCATATCAAGGTCATAGTAGCTATGATGAAATAGTGGGCACAGCGTCTATCAATGATACGATTCGCTCTGTTGCAACAGTACACTATAAACATCTTTATGATCCTAATACAAAAGTTGATAGTATGGTTTCCTATATCAAGAGTATGCTGGATATCGATGATAAAAGTAAATTGTCTATTCGTTCATTCGTTCACACCAAGGAATATTGAGCTCAATCACTTGAACTTTATTTCTTTTAAGATCAGCATAACTGAAGATTTATTTGATTTGGCATTAAAAACTACCATCTGGCCTAAAGGTGTTCTGGTTCGTCCATTTGTTGATCGTCCTAAATCATCATCATCATCAAAAAACTAAGAACTAAACAACTTTTACTCTCTAGCGTCGTAAGATGTGATGATGTTGCTGTTCAATATAATACTGCTGTTAAAAGTTTAAATCATTTAAGTGAGCTACTAAATAATAAAAAATAAATAAATAATAAATAAATTCAAATTCATTTCAACAACTCTAGTGGTATTCGATCCAAAGCAGATAAAATTTACATGTCCGATTTGAATACAAATTTTGATGTTATTGCTTTAGTCGAAACTTCACTGACATGCAGCTTTAACTCTGAAAAATTTTGTCCTCAAACTATCTAGTTTTCATCGTTATAGATATATAAGGGAAGAATTAAAAAATAGAGGAATTTTAATTGCAGTAAAGGCCAATTTCAAGTCTGCTGTCGTTTAGACTTCAACTATAGCGAGCTTGAGTTTCTAGATGTTAAAATAAAATGTGGTCGCATTTGGATTTATTTATGCGTAACCTATATTCCGGCAAGGAGTTCACGTGAAACATACATGAAACTAATTGATTCAGTTGCCACAGTTTTAGCTTTAATGGATGAATCGGATGAAATAGTCGTACTTGGTGACTTTAATTTACCACTTATTGAATGGTTTTGGGTTAATGAGGAGGAATTTTCTTTAACGTCAACCAATGAGTTGTCTAATGATTTTCTAGATAATCTTAATAGTTTTGGACTTAACCAGTATAATCGCATCTTTAACAATCAAAATAGAATGTTGGATCTCATTTTTTCTTCATGTGAACAGCTGTTCTAGTATCTATCATGTACCATTACAATTGGAATTAAATTTTATTGACTGTGTTGATAAATGATAATAGTGATAAATCATTTTTGTATTTTAATTTTTCTAAGGTTGATTATAGTTCTTTTAATTTGTTCTTGAATTCCATTGATGGGTTTTCTTTATTTAACGATCTTAATGTAAATAATTGTGCACGTAAGTTTGATGGAATTTTAAAAAATCAGATGAATAAATTTATTCCTGTTTGTCATAGTACTGAGTCATATCGTGAACCATGGTTTAATAAAAAGCTAATTAATTTAAAAAATCGCCGTGATAAAGCTCAAAAATTTTACAAAAACAACCAAACCTCTTCTGCTTACTATACTTTTTGCGTTCGTCGTAATGAATTTAAAACGTTGAATAATTTTTTATATAGATTATATTTGTTTCAGATTGAAACAGAAATTTCTATTAATCCTAAGAAATTTTGGTCATTTATCGACTCAAAGCGAAAAACTTATGGCTATCCTAAGACTATGAACTTAAATGATGTGTATGCTTCGAACCCGAAGATATCTGTAATTTATTTGCGTCCTATTTTAAAACATTTTATTGCTCTGAAGATGGCGAATTAAACTCTCAATTAACTTGTTCTTTATCTAGTGGCCCTTATAACTTTCCATGGAAGAAATCATTGCGGGATTGAATGAACTTGACATCTCTAGAGGTGCTGGGCCAGATGGCTTGCCTCCCATCTTATTCAAGAGATATTCATGTACCGTGGCTGCTCCACTAATGTTAATTTTCAACAAGAGTTTATCCTTCGGTATATTTCCAGAAATTTGGAAGTTATCTTTTATAAGGCCAATTTTCAAATCTGGTAATCGTGACGATATTAGTAAATGTAGGGGTATCGCTTTAATTTCAGTGTACCAGAAATTTGCATCAAATTTTTTTGAAAAACTAGTTAAAATTTTTTTGGAATTTCATATTAAAAAGTTTAAGCCCCAGAACAACATGGTTTTTTATCTGGACGTTCAACTACAACTAATCTAATGTTATTCTCACGCTATATCTCTGATGCACTGTCAAATTATGAGCAAGTTGGTGTAATGTACACTGATTTTAGCAGTGCGTTTGATAAGGTTAAACACCCTAAATTAACACTAAAACTTGACAAACTCGATTGTGAAATGATTCCTATTAAATGGATTTCATCATATCTATCCCAGCGTACACAGTATGTTAAAATTGGTAATTATTGCTCTACGACTTTTAAAGTAACTTCTGGTGTACCGTAAAGTAGTCAGTCATCTTGGACCTTTGCTTTTCATTCTATTTATTAATTATGTTTTTCTCTGATAGACAGCAAATATAAATTTTGCAGACTTATTTCAGTCAGCAAAGTGGCACTTTTCCAGCCTAGGCAGCAAAGCAAGTACTTTGCTGCCTAGGCAGCAAAATAATTAGACTTCATAGAAATAAACAGATATTGCGATTAAAAAAAAAATTTTTTTAATCGATTTTTTTTTTTCATTTTTAAAATTTTGCTTTATTTTTAAAGTAATAATTATTAAATTACATATCATTGTAATTAATCGGAGAAAAAATTATATGTTCAACTCGGCAGCAAGGTAGATTGACTGCCTTGGCTGAATTCCTAGCCTCGCTCGCTCGGCTATGAACTATCAGCCGCGGCAGTCAATCTACTACTTTGCTGCCTAGTTAAACAAATAACTATTGTCATTGTTTTAAATTTCTTAAATTTCTATTATATGCAGATTGTATGAACTTCTTTATTACTATAAAATCAATCACTGATACAATTCATTTCCAAAGTGATTTGAATAGATTACATATTTGGACTGTAGAAAATGAGTTATTTTTCAATATTTCTAAATGTAAAATTATGTCAATTTTTAAAAACAAAACACATATCGTAGCTGCTTATTATTTTTGCAATAATAGCTAAGAAAGAGTTTATAAGTTCAAGGATTTAGGTATTATTTTCACCGCTTCATACTCATTTAATGATCATTTTGATTACATGATTGGACGGGGTTAATTCATTTTGAATCTTTCATTTAAGCTTACTAATGCAACATCAATTATTGCATTAAAAAAATCTACTTTATATTTAGACTTTCCATTTAGAGGTGTATCAGTTTCTTCATATTCAAAAAAACGTCGTTTTCGGCTAAGCCGCACTTGAGGGAATACTGGCTCAGTACCTAATTTTATAGCTATTTCTTCAGATTTTTTAATAATCGCTTCAAATGATTCATCACTTCTGAATGATTCTAAAAATTTGTTCGTAGTTTCCACCAATTTTATCATAATAGAAATATCTGCCGAGGGATTACGCATAACTTTACTTACTTTGTTAATTTCATACAATTTATCATGCCAAATTGTAAGTGAAAGTATAAACTGATATGAGGATATCTCATTCGCAAGACCGTTTGCTTCAGAAACAGCAACTCCAATTGAACTTGAATCTGCAACTTTGTATAAAGCTTCTATAATTTGAACCAAATAATCTTTTACAACTTTTATACTATTTATACGGCTTTCCCAACGCGTATCTGATAATAATTTAACAGTCATTTTACAAACACTTTGCAGTATATCCCATCCAACGGTTGATGCAGCAAAAAATGTAAAAGTTCGTTGAACAGTACCAAAAAAGTTAATTGCAATTGATACTGATTTCGCAGCATCACATACCATTAGATTAAATGTGTGGTTAGCACATGGAACGCAAAGAGCTCTGGGATTTTGTTCTTTGATTAAAGCTTGAACCCCTTTGTATTGCCCTCGCATGTTAGCACCATTATCATACGATTGCCCGCGACAATTCATTAGATCCAAATTATACTCAGCTAATAAATTTAAAAAAATTTCAACTAAACCTGAACCAGTGCTATGTGAAAAAAACCGAAAAAAAAAAATTCTTCAATTTGTATTTCTTCCTGATTAATTTTAACGCATCTCAAGAGAATTGAAAGCTGTCCTTATGACTTACATCAGGAGTGCAATCCATGATAACAAAAAAATATTTTGATGACTGTACAGACGATACGATAGTTTTCAGTATTCTTTTTGATATAAGTCCAATTATTTCATTTTGCACATCTTTTCCAAGATAAGTGTCAAAGCATTCTTTATTTTTTATTCGTTTGAGATGCTCTAACATAACTGGATCAAATTTTGCAATAAGTTCTACTTGTGCCAAGAAGTGTCCATTATTAGGCTGATAAAGTTGCTCACGGTGTCCACGAAAAGGTAATGATCTTTCAGCTAACATTAGCACTATAGCAAAAAGACGTTCAAGTACCAAGCGTCAATGTTTCTTCTCATTTTCTATCATTCTCTGCAAATTCTGATCAATTATTGCATTTGATTTTAAATTAACTGACATATTCATCCATTTTTGCATACTGCTAATATGATCCTGAGATTTATCATGTTGTTTTAAGCTAGAACCTATATTTCTCCAATCTGAATAACCTTCAGTCGACGATAAACATATTTTTCGGGCAGAAAAAATTTTGCAACAAAAGCAAAATACCGAATTATTTTGTATAGACTACACTAGCCAGCTTCTAGAAACTTCTTCACCGTTAGCAAGAACTTTCGTGTAGAAACTAGCAATGCAATTTGGGATTCGAAGCTAAAACGAAATTATTGGAAGCTAACGAAGACTCTTGAGACAAATTCATTTCAAAATCTTTTTCATGGGTGTCCGGTAATAGGAAAGCACAGCAGAAACTTCAGAATTTGAAACAACAAAAGATAAAGACCCTAGAGATGTTTCAGACTGGTCAGATAAAATATGTACCAATTTTTCTGAAACATCTTGCGAAGTACTAGCACCTGCATCAAAAGTTGTGTTAGTACCTGATGATATATTAAAAAATCTTGTCAATGGTTTAATTTTCTTTAACATATCTATATGTTTTTTCTTATTTCTTTTTTTTTCGGCACCCGAAGCCCATTGTCTTCCAGTGTCTCGATCACGATGATGATTCATAGTTAAATAACGATGAATATAAATTTAAACTTTTTCAAAAATTTGATATTTATTTATAAATATATAATATAATTTATATAATATTAATATAAAAGCGAATAATCAGAAGAATAGCCAAGGAAAGAGCAGAAGTCGTCAATATAAAATGTATAATCAGAAGAATAACCAGGAGAAAAGCAAAAATCGTCAATATTAAAATCGCATAAATTACTAAGAACACCGAAGAAGAACCTCTGAACTATAAGAATTATAATTTAGAAGTGAAATGGAAAACAAATAATCTCTATTTTTACATCATTCATTACTTACATTATACCAAAAAATTGTAACTCGCACACAATCATAACACAACATTTTTTATACCAATAACAATCATAGTATAGCTATAGCAATCATATATTCACAAAAATATAATAACTGTGAAATGTTAAAAAAAAATCTAGTAGGCTTAGAAAAAATTTCAAATTTCGTTTATATGAGACTAGAAACCGCATACTCTTTCATATGGTTGCTAGAACGAAAAGTGGAACTTTAAAGTACGAGCTAGTTGTTTACTAGTAAGTACCTTTAAAAACACTTTTCGTTTGAGGTAAATACAAAATTTTATTTCATACTGGGAATTTATTAAAATAAAAAGAAATTAGTTTTAAATTTTGCTTAAAAAGTTGAACTTTAACGTCCTAGGACTTTATAAAATTTTATGAAGTCCTAGGACGTTAAAGTTCAATGTTTATGGTACAAAAAGTTGAACTTTAACGTCCTAGGACTTTATAAAATTTTATAAAGTTTTAGGACGTTAAAGTTCAACTTGTACTATAAATAATTCGAAAAATGTCGTGTTATATATAAAAAAAAAAAGGGAGTTTCCACGATAGTAAGTGTCTGGCAATGGGTGACGTGACTTCTAATACTATCCCGAAGAATATATAAAAATATAAGCTTTTATACTTTCACGAAACTTTGGAGGCCCCTTTGTTATGACCACTATGATCCAAACTTCATATGTCGCTAAACGTTCCTACCTGAGTAGGGGGTTTGCGCAGAGAAACTTTCAGCTTTTATAAAATAACGAAGGTCTGGCCGTCGCGGGCTCTTAGTCTAATAGTGAATTTTCTTTTCAATTACAATGAAAAATTCATATTAAATTAAAACATATTATATATTAATTATCATATATTATAAACTAAAATAAGTATTAAATATTTTAGAAAAATGAAAATTCTGCCAATCCAATGTACTTTTGAAATTTTTATTTCGCTCAAAAACGGCTTAAATTAAATTAAATTAAATTAAAATTAAAATACTAAAAAAATTTCTTTGAAGATGGCGCTTGGGTTGAAGATCAATTGGAATTTAATTTACTTTTTTTTTGTAAAAACAGTTCTATCCCTACTCTTAAATATTCCAAATTAACAAAGAGGCTAATACTCGTGTTCTTGATATAATTAATTTTAAAGATTTTTAGTACGGCTAAATGTGTAACTGTAGATTTTTTCTTCGAACAATTTCTATCTAGGACTTTATAAAATTTTATAAAGTCCTAGGACGTTAAAGTTCAACGATTATGGTACCAAAAGTTGAACTTTAACGTCCTAGGACTTTATAAAATTTTATAAAGTTCTAGGACGTTAAAGTTCAACTTGTTGTACTATAAATAATCCGAAAAATGTTGTTTTAGATAAAAACATATTTTTGGACAATGCAGTTAAATTATATTATATAGTTTTTAGGGTTTCGTTTTTTATCTGGAACACTATTGGTGAGAGTAAAACGAGTTTTTCACATTATTACGAGATAATAATCGCGTAAACTATAAATTTCAAGTCCATAATTTGAGGTGCGTATAAAACTAATCTGTCCACATAAAATGACGGATACAAATAAAACTAAAGGGGTTTTCGTTTGGTTTACAGGGGTACGATGTGAGACCTTTGAGAAAATATATTTTTTTATAGATTCAAGTAGGGTATCATACGAAAGGGCTTCATTTCAGTATTCCTTAAAAATTTATTTTGGAATTTTACACCTCACCATTTTTTGTATAGTTTTGAATAATGACGTTTTTTTCGTGTTTTCTTACCTCGATTAGCCTAACCTAACTGATCGAAAATTTTCAAATGTATTTGGAATGATAGAAAAATTAGTACGTTTCTAATAAAAATATATAAAAGTCATATTCTCATAATTAGATTTATTAAGGGGGTGGATATGAGGAGGGGTAAAAACACTATTTAAAATGTGGTCAAAATTTGAAAGAGAACTTTATTTAGAAAACATAACAATTTTTTTTAGAACTTTGCGATGCACAGTTTTTGAGTTATTGTCAAAAAAGTGCAAAATTCATATCGTTTCGCTCCCTACGTTTCAACGATGATTGACAGAAAAATTGGAAAAAATACACAGAGGCAGGAGAATTTGTAAATTTTGAATGAAAATCATAGCGAAGTCTCTAATAACTATATTTCTCTGTGTTTAGGGGATGGGTGTGGGGAGAGTAAAAAAAACATTTATGACCCAAGCGAGTGGGATGTCATATGAAGGAGCACTCAATTTAAGAAACATTACAATTTTTTTAGAATTTTGCGGTGCACAGTTTTCGTGTTATTGAAAAAAAATATTTTTAGTATGTAGCCTCTCCACCCCTCTAAATTTCAACACTTGATTGACCGAAAAAATAATCAAATTTAAACCATTTACAAGCTGGTGTAATTGAATCTTTCTTGAGTTACCATAAACATCTATGGATGAGATTTAACCTAAAGTAACATTTTTTGAGTCATTTTTTATCAATGTAGATTTGATTGTAATTCCCTATTGACATTTACGATTAAACATTTATTTTTTTATGCGTCTATGGTCTGGAAATATAAAGACATTACAACACAACTTTATGTCAATAATTTTTGATTTTGTGTTCTTTTACATTCACGGAGCGAATTTTATTCGCAATTGTCTGTTTTTTTTTTAATGTTTCGTATTACCTATACCTTATCCAGTAACTGGTTAGTTTTTAATCTTACGGGAAGTGCTTGGCGTGGTCCCTATGTTCACACCCGCATCTCACTAGTTGTTATTGATGTCGAAGAGATATTTACATTATTTTATTCCTCACATCATCTACTAAACACAACATGTATTTCACTTCAAATAACTTTTTATTTTAAATTTAAATTAGGACTCCTAAAAATAAATATGGCAATAATTCATTTGTATTTTTGTTTCAGATTCTAAAACAACTCCATCGATACAAAATGATTCGATTCAAAATGCTATGGGCCAGTTTGGTATATGGCAAGCTATTATTTTTGCTATTGTACTTCCATTAAAATTGCCTGTGGTATTTGTTCAAATGTGCATAGTATTCTTGGCTCCTCCGGTACAATTTAGCTGCGCCAACTCAACAACAATAGATAAATGTTCAAATGATTGTGTTAAAGAATATGATCGAAGTATCTTCACTGAAACAATTATCACTGAATGGGATCTAGTGTGTGATAAATCGCAATGGTCAAACTTATCTCAAATGCTTGTGATGTTTGGAATTTTAGTTGGAAATGTCGTGTTTGGTGTTTTATCAGATAAGTAAGAATTGTTACAGTTTATATATAAATTTCTATTAACTATAGTAACGTCAGTTAAATAAATAAAAAAACAGAACAAAATGAGTAAATAAAACATGTTGAGCTGCCTAATGGCTAGCAAGCTAAACTTGAGCTCAGAGAACCCGGGTTTAATTTCCATTAGGGGAAAGTGTATTAAGCAAAAAATTAAATACCATCAACACACCGTTTTAAATAACCGTTAGTCAACCAATATGGTTTATAAATGAAATAAATAAAATATCAATAATTTTTTTGAACTAAATTTACAGTCGGAAGTTAATGCTTTTTCTTTTGTCTCTTCCATATTTTTACTTTAGATTTGGACGCCGAAAGCCGCTTGTAGCAGCCGTTATAATTCAACTGATAGTCAGCGTGGCCACTGCTTTTGTTCCTTGGTTTTGGCTTTTCTGTGTACTACGTTTCATCGCAGCTGTCGTCACAGGAGGGACGATGGGTATCAGTTTTGTGTTGCTGATGGAAATAACTGGAGAAAAATATCGAGAGCTGTTTGCGCTTTTGTACCAAATCCCTTTCAATGTAGGACATACAATAATGCCTTTATTTGCTTATTTCATTCGAGACTGGAGAACGTTTCAATTTGCAATCTCCATACCATCTGTATTTTTACTATCATATTATTGGTTACTGCCAGAATCTCCAAGATGGTTAATTGCAGTGGGAAGGCTTGATGATTCTGCAGATGTTCTACGCAAGGCAGCTAAAAGAAATAAATTGCCTACAGAAAATATTCAACGGGATATAGAAGAATATCAAAAACAGAAAAAGAATAATGGTACGACAGTCAAAAAAGGACAACTTTTCGATTTATTTCGAACATCAAATCTACGAAACAAAACCATATTCATTTCCTTTAACTGGTTTGCTTGTGGATTTACATTTTTCGGACTATCCCAATATATTGGTCAACTTGGTGGTGATATATTTACAAATGTAGCTATATCAGCTGCCCTGGAAATACCTGGCACGATAATTTGTTATTTTTCTATGATTAAATATGGCAGAAAAATAACTTTGATAGCATCACATTTTTTAACTGGTGTTTTATTGATTTCTATCGCATTTGTTGATCCATCAAGCTCAGCGATTATTGTTACGTTAGCATCAATAGCCTTAACAGGGCAAAGCACTGCTTTTCTGGCTGCTTATTTATATGGAGGAGAATTGTTTCCAACAGTTGTACGAAACATTGGTATTGGAATTGCATCAATGGTAGCACGAGTAGGTTCAATGACATCACCATTTGTTACTAGCCTATCAATAGTAGCATATTTTGCTCCTCCATTAATATTAGGAATTATTCCAATGATCGGAGCCGGGTTAGTAGTTTTCCTTCCAGAAACAAGAGGGTGTCCATTACTAGAGACTCTGGAAGAAGGGGAGGATTTCGGAAAGAAAATATCAAATGATAACAGTGCGTAGGTTTTTGTTCAATGTATTTCAGTAAAAAGCAGAAAGCCACAAAGTAGTTGTAATAAAATAATTGGTTTTTAGTTTTAGTTTAAGAATTTGAATTTAAAACATTTTAAGCTAAATAAAAGTAAAATAAAGAAAATTGGCCAAAAAGTAAGAGTTTAATCTTCTCTCAAGCGGCTGTAAGCGTATATTTTACAGCCGTTTGCCGAAAAACAATAATTGATGGATTGGTTATGAAGATGGTTTTTAAAGTTTTACGAAAAACATGCTTCACAACCAAATATTTAAATTTAAAACGGTCATTTCAGATCTTCTAGAGGCTGGCAAATCGAATGGCATCCTGATCGATTAGGAAGTAAAAATGACGTGGTGATTATTGTTTCTTAGTCTAATTTTTATAAAAATGTTTAAAAAACGTTTTTATTCGCCTACATATTAAAGTGTTGCTCTATTACTGTGATTTGCGGCTTTAAAGTATCACTTTTCAGCTATTTATTTTGTTTTCATAGCTACGTCCAAAAAAGAAAAAAGCATTTGTATTTGTTTAAATTCTATGAGAAATAAAAATTTTTATCAAAGCAACCCTTAAATTCAAAATTTCATTATCCAATTAAAATAGTTGTTATCATTTGTTGTCATAGCCACACAATAATTTGGAAAAACTAATAATTAATTTGTCAAAGGTTACTTGTTCCACATATATTTGTTTTAAAATTTATGAAAATTTATAATTTTTATTTAGATTAATAGTACATTATTTAATTAGGAGCTAAAGTGATACTTTTTGTGTTGAGTCTATAGTTTGACGGCCGACCGCGGGGAGGCCGACAATTATAGACGAAACACAAAAAGTCACTTTAGCTCCGAATTAAATACACTATTTTTTCGGCAAACGTTTAAATTTTTAAATATGAAATTAATACATCAAACTTTTTATAAATATGAATTTGTATCGTCATAATTACTTCCAAAAAAGAGAAAAAAACATTTAAATTTGTATGAATAAAATTTTTTTATCAAAGCAGCCTTTTCAAAATATGAGAATCAACTTATTTTTTGTTGTCATGGTTATACGATATGTTTGAAAAAATAACAAACTAACAAATAACAAATGCTACTTTACAGCCTCCGTAATATAAAATAAAAATGGCGTTACTTTTGCTGTCGCTAGACGTTACTTTTGCTGTCAGGCTAAAAAGTAAGACTTTAGCTAACTCCCTAGCGGCAGTAAAGTTAAACTTTACAGCCGTTTGCCGAAAAACAACTTTTTTTAATATATTTTACTTGTCGCGAATAAAAAATAGTATATGATGCACGAACGTAAGCTATTATGGACTTAATGTGGGTGCAAATCTCGGCTAGCGCCTCGATTTGCAAACTCCAGATCCGTCCAAAATCTTTAGCTTTACGTCCTAGCGTCATAATGTACTATTATTTAAAATAATCAATTGCTTTTCTTAACAAAATTTATTATACATTTTACCCCAAAAAGAAGACTACATTTAAAAATTGATAAACGTACGTAATTTAAAAATGAAAGAAAATAATAAAATCGGCAAGTTTTCTATGTTCCCAAATGTATTCTATAAAATAATTCGTAAAATTTACAGTCGCTTCAAAAAATATTGTTTAGAAAAGTTTACGAGACAATAACAAGAAATATACGAATATTCCGACGCTCAATCTTTTTAAATTGATATTTTTACATTATCTAGCTAGAGTATAGACATATATAATAACACGAATAAGATATTTTGGACATTATATTGAAAATTCGTCACTGACCAAATCTAAGTTATTTTTCAAACGAGTTTGTAAGCAATCTTATACTAATATTACTCTCCAGCTCCACCAGTGAAAAAAGCTTTGTAGGAATGTCTTTAATAAAATCTTGATTTATTAACTATGAAAAATTCTGTAAGTGTGAATAATGTATATATTAATTATGTGTAAAAAAAATTAAATGCTATAGCTATTTCATTGTTATTTGGTGTTATTGCTACTTACATGCAACAAATATATAGTGCTAATGTTGCACCGCAACATAAAAGCTTGTCTCACGTAAAAATTCTTTCAGTTTCTTTTAAAATGAAATTGGTTTAGATACACAAAAAGAATGGCAGTTGTACAAACAAAAATAAATGATATTCAATGTTAATTAATCTAAAATTCATTGACCTTTAGTTATGACTAGTAACTCTGGTTTTGTTACATTATCCTTCTGTTTCATGATAAATTCCTAGCAATAATATTGCTAAAAAAGTTACAATCAAGATCAGAGGAAGTTTTTCTTGGAGACACTTTCTCATTCAGAAAACTTTTTTTTAGAAAATAAGTTAAGTTAATTATTTTATTTAGTACTTATAGTACTAAGTACTTTAGTACTTATATACTACTACCTAGAATGTATTTTCTTCAATTGTGTTACATCTTCAAATCCAAACCACCAACTCCTTTTAATCTCTAAAAAAACGTAGCCACTCATATGTGATGTGAAATTTCAAATAAATTTTGAAATAATTAACTGATATCGCAGTAGGCCAACGTATAATTCATAAAAAATATATAAAGAAATGAAAAATGGCAAACATTTTCTAAACGAATTCCCCTCGTTCTGTGATAAATTCTCATAATTTTTTGGAAAATTCCTCAAGCCAGTGGTATTGATAATAGCCCTCGGCCTACGGTCTCGTGCTTTTATCAATATATTTACTTGCTTTCGAAATTTTTGGCAAAAATTATTTTGAATTATCACCGCCCTTGTGAAATTACTACTGATAAAATTTAATTTGGTTTATATTATTTTCAGGTTGTAAGATTGAGGCAGATTCAGGGTTAGTAGCACTGATCGGAGACATGTAATACGAGCTGCCTTCAAGAGGTGTAAGTGCGTTATCTTTATATACAATTTCCATACGAAATGCAATGTCTAAGAACTTTTCTTTCAAAATTTTGTAATTCATTCGCCACCGTTGGGCTGATTGTGAACCATATAGGAAAAGCGTTGGTCAAAATTGACCTAATTAGGACCTAGTTTCTACATTTCGTGAGGATAGTATTGATCTTAGGATGGCCGCCGCTCCTTTTGATTTTTTGAGACTTTATCTTGTATGCAGGTTATAACAACTTTTGTTTTGCATGCTAATCCCCATGTATTTAAGGTTGTTGAAAGCATTCATGGTGCCGTTTTCTTTTGTGATCAGATATCGACGAACTTATATGTAGGACGAAATTCGTTCATTTTATCTAAAAGACTACCCAGTGACATCCAAAATAGTCTGTTTGATTCATTCAAGAATTCAGAAAAGCAGTTTTCCTTTATGTTACTTTTGTTTGGGTTGTAAAGATTTAACACCTCAGTGTATGATGTGCCCGGTTGTGTGAAGTTATTGGTTGCTGATTTTGCGTTTTCTATTTTTCTAAAAATAACTTCTCTGTGTTTCAATTTATTAGTTTAATATTTGTTCTTAAATTTATTGAAAGCCTTACACTCTCTGTAGCTCGTAGGATGACCATCCGACCCGCAGTTTATGCAAACCACAGGTAAAGAATTTGTATTACTTTTTCTCTCTTGCACTGCCGTTTTTTGTGATTCTCACCACATTTCAAGCATCTTAAAAAGTATGCAGAGTTTTGCCCAATATGTCGCGTGATGGAAGTAGTATCAATGTGAGCACTAGAAGGCGCTGAAGGTAAAAAAACACAGTTTTCACGTAGTTCTAAAACTTTATGATTTTGTTTCTCGGAAACGGCACCATGTAGAAAAATTTTGAAAATAACAATTTTGACTTACAATTTTACATAGGTTATGAAAACATTTTTCGATTTACAAAACTCGTAAATTTAACAAATATTGGTCGCCACTTTGGAGCCGCGATTTAGAGTTTTAATAATTTGACACCGGATTTAGATTGAATATGACTGTGATTATCTTATAAAACATTCTTTGAACTTTAACTTCTGTTTTACGGCACGAGATATAACGTGAAAACTGGTTTTGGTAGTGTTTTTTAACCTTCAGCGCCCAATAACGCTAACATCGATACTACTTCCATCACGCGACAAGAATTATATAAACTAAACTAAGCAAGAATTATTAAACTAATTTTCAAAAAAAACGTGTCATCCTTTTCGAAAAATTGATTTAAAACTTTAAAACCCTGAAATAAGGGAGAAAACTTCCCTTAAATTTTTATAATAGCTATTTATGAAACAACTTGCTAAATTAGGTTGTTTTAAGCACGAGGTGTGATATAAAAATACATCGAGTACTTAAAACAACTAATTTAGAGACGTGTTTCATACAAAATTTTTTGTAACGAAGCTGCGAAATTAAACTTTTATAAAAAAAACAATTAAACAAATTGCTTTTGTATCTAGTACGTTTTGAGAAGACCAATTTGATCTTATAAGGAGTAAGTAGCCTTAGTTTTCTTTTAGTTTTCATACTGCCAATTGTGAAAAATATCAAGATGAGTTCAAGTGATGATGATTTTATATCGTCTGATATAGAAAAAGCAGCCAATGAAGCTATTTCTACAATTGTAACGGAAAAATCTAAATTGGCGTACGAAACTTCATACAAAAATTTTGATGAGTGGTTCAAAGAATCAAAAACTACAACAATCAATGAAACGGTCATGCTGGCCTATTTTTTAAGAAAACTAAGATCTATGAAACCTTCAACATTGTGGTGCGAGCAATCTAAACTAAAAGCTATGGTCTTTTTGAACGCCAGCGTGGATATGAAATCATTCACGAATTTGATAGCGTATTTGAAAAGGAAGAGTAAAGGTCACGTCGCGAAAAAATCAAAAACATTTACCAAGGAACAAATCGAAAAATTTCTATCGACTGCTAGTGATAGTGAGTACTTGTTGTTAAAGGTGAACTTTATCATAATGGTGTTTTATGTGTTCTGATTTTTTCATGCAATTTTTTAGACTGTACTTATAGTTGGTGTAGCTGGTGGTTGCCATAGGGACGAGTTACTTAAGCTATCAAAAGATGATGTGAATGATACAGGTGAATTTGCGGTTGTTAGCATTATTGAAATGAAGACAAAAGTTCAACATCAGTTCGTCATCACTGAGGGATCTCTTGGTAACATTAGTTTGCTGGCTGTATTTTAAAAAATACGTTTCACTTCGTCCTTCCAAAACACTAGATCGACGATTTTTCATTGATTATCCACCGAAAATTGTATAAGTCAACCTGTTGGTATAAATACCTTCGGAGCTATTCCGAAGAAGATTGCGGAATGTTTGGGATTATCAAGTCCTGAATTGTACACGGGACACTACTTTCGTAGAAGTGGTGCCACGTTGCTGGCGGATTCCGGTACGCATTTGTCGTTATTGAAGAGATTTGGCCGATGGAAATCTGGTAACGTTGCTGAGGGTTATGTGGAAAGCTCCATTTCCAACAAATGCAAAATCGTTAAACGAATTTTGGGCAATGATACATCAACTGCTTCAATCGCAACTTAAACGGAACTTGCGCTTCGATCGCAAGTGATAATACGAGCAAAGGCCACAGAATTGTTGACCATTATACTCCTACTTCAGTCGCTAGTATAATGTCAACGGTTGGCTCATCAAGCACTTCGGTCGCTAATGCTAGTACGAGCAGGGAAGCAATCAAGAGAATCATTTCGCCACAAGAGGTGACCATCACTGAAAGTACGCTACAAGAACGTAGTGCTTTGGAGAATTCACCTGTATGGCCAATGGGAACCGATAATACCAATTTACGGGGTTGTATATTCAACTTTTGTACTATTAACTTCACGTCTAACAAATAATTATAATTTGAACAAAATATTACGTTTTCATTCAATTTTTGAGCTATTATTAATACTTTTATGTTTTACTGACATATTATGAATCGTTTAGACCTTAGTTACCGAAATAATAGTGATACTCTTAATTCCCAAGGGAATTATAATACAATTTGAACTAAAAAACAACTAACTTGATCAATTAAAACACAAAATCATGCTATCGAATACTTGATAAAAATAAATGTTTTAGTTTAATAAATTTTTTATAGTAAAAAATAAAATTATTTATGTATCACGTGAATTAGTAGATGTCAATTACCTTGCGAAAGTTACTGACCCTCGGGTCAGAGGCCCTCGGGTAGTAAACGTTTCCCGCGGGAATTGACATCCTTGTAATTCCCTTGATACATAAATAACTATAATGAATCGTTAAACCATTATTATTAATGCTTTAATAAATTATAAAACAAAAATAATAATAATACTTTAATGAATCATTAAACCATTATTATTAATGCGTTAATAAATTATTAAACAACTACGATTAGTACTATAATGAATTTGACCAATGTACTAGATTAATGCTTTAAAAAGGCTCATTTAATTACTAAAATGACGCACGGAAAAGCGTAGATTTTGCAACTTAGCTACAAAATAGCTATTATGTATTAAGGGCATAAAGTATGTCTTTTCCGCTTGAGAGTGAAATTGTTGCTCGAGGTGTTAGCCCAGAGAAACAATCACTCGAAAGCAAAAAAGATACTTTATGCCTGAATTGCATACAAGATTTTTTGTACGAGTAAGATTCTGTATTATTTGCATAAATAAAAATACATATATATACACTAAATAGTCAAATAATTTTTCGAAAATTATTTTATCAAAGTAGTTTTTCGAAATAATAGGCCAGTAAAAATAGTATTTGAACAACAAAAAAATTCGTTACAGCAAACTGACAGCGGGATATTGTGGAACACGATATTTTAAAAGAGGAAAACATAAATCGAACCGACAGCTGCTATCCGGGGGAGTGGGGTGGGTTTTTAGGGGTTGAAAACAGTTTTTCGTGATTTCTGGCTAAACTGTCCATCCTATCAAAAAGAGTTATATGTAAAGTAAAGTTGTAGGGAATAAAAAGATCTACAACTAATCTATGGACTATTTTTACCCTAAACTCAAATTTTTCGAAAAAAATGTGAAAAACCGATTTTATTCTTTTTTCTTTTTTTCTTTGACAAAAAAATTTTGCGAAGCTCAAACGTAGGCGAACGATACCTCTATTTATTGCAAAAAGGCAGTAATTTTTTCGGAGGGAAATATTTAGACGTTGTTGTTAAATTTAATTTAAAAAAAAAACAAATTTTTAACTGTGATTCCTTTTAAAACTACGCCTCCTACAGAGTTCTGTTTTGGCTCACTTACTCGTTGTTACGTTTCCTTCTGATAAGTGGTAAAAATGAGTTATACTGATAAGGAAAAAATGACGGGAAAATTGAAGAAACCAAAAATTCGCTTTTTTCGTGGTAATTTGCATATTTATCGTTGAATAATTGTTACTAATTAATAAAATCATTTTAATTTTTTTATGATTACGTAAATAACGATCATTCGGAAATACACTTATGAATAATTATATGCTTTCGTTTTCGAACTTGATAGAAGTTGTTCGAAGAAAAAATCAACAATTACAATTTTAGCCGTAATAAAAAGCTTTAAAATTAATTATATCAAGAACACGAGTATTAGCCTCTTTGTTAATTTGGAATATTTAAGAGTAGGGATAGAACTATTTTTACAAAAAAAAATAAATTAAATTCCAATTGATCTTCAACCCAAGCGCCATCTTTAAAAAAATTTTTTTAATATTTTAATTTTAAAATTAATTACAAAAACAATTAATTAATTTTTTTTCAAACGATTAACTAATCACCTATTAAACAATAAAAAGTTTGATAAAACTGCTAAAGCCGTTTTTGAGCAATTTGATTTCAAAGGTACATCGGATTGGCAGAATTTTCATTTTTCTAAAATATTTAATGCTTATTTTAGTTTATAATATATGATAATTAATATATGATATGTTTTAATTTAATATGAATTTTTCATTGTAATTGAAAAGAAAATTCACTATTAGACTAAGAGCCCGCGACGGCCAGACCTTCGTTATTTTATAAAAGCTGAAAGTTTCTCTGCGCATACCCCCTACTCAGGTAGGAACGATTAGTGACATATGAAGTTTGGATCATAGTGGCTTTGGCAGGGAGCAGGTTCCAAAGGGGCCTCCAAAGTTTCGTGAAAGTATAAAAGCTAATATTTTTATATATTCTTCGGGATAGTATTAGAAGTCACGTCACCCATTGCCAGACACTTACTATCGTGGAAACCCCATGCCAGACACCCTTAAACTTTAAAGTTTAAGACACCCAGACACCCTTAAACTTTAAAGTTTAAGGGTGTCTGGCAGGGGGTTTCCACGATAGTAAGTGTCTGGCAATTGGTGACGTGACTTCTAATACTATCCCGAAGAATATATAAAAATATTAGCTTTTATACTTTCACGAAACTTTGGAGGCCCCTTTGGAACCTGCTCCCTGCCAAATCCACTATGACCCAAACTTCATATGTCGCTAATCGTTCCTACCTGAGTAGGGGGTATGTGCAGAGAAACTTTCAGCTTTTATAAAATAACGAAGGTCTGGCCGTCGCGGGCTCTTAGTCTATATCTATTCTATTTGATAAATTTCAGCAAAATCTGCAAGTGGCATATTCTTGCTAGCAAATATTCGAATGGGTTTTGATCGTCGAACAAAACGTCTGTCTGTAATTTGAGTATGTTTGGGTAAAAGATTAAACCTTCAGAAAACCCAAAAAGCCTTATTTAGTACCTTCTTTAAGCCTCAGCTAGTACCTTTAAAACAAAAAAAAAAGTTTAATAGAATCAGTAAACTTGGTTTTAGTGTATGGCACAAAGCACAAAAAAAAATCAAACTATATTCAAATGTCTTTTTCTCAAAACAAAAAATAACGATTGTCCTAGGTTTAGTATGTTTTGAGTAAATAACAAATCTGTAAAATATAAAAAACATGAAAGATAACAATAGTACATTATGATGCTAGGACGTAAAGCTAAAGATTTTGGACGGATGTGGAGTTTGCAAATCGAGGCGCTAGCCGAGATTTGCACCCACATTAAGTCCAAAATAGCTTACGTCCGTGCATCATATACTATTTTTTATTCGCCGCAAGCAAAATATTTTTAAAAAAATGTTTATTCTAAATTAAAATTATAAATTTTCATAAATTTTAAAATAAAAATATGTGGAACAAGTTACCTTTGACAAAATATTTATTATTTTTTCCAAATTATTGTGTAGCTATGACAACAAATGATAACAACTATTTTAATTGGATAATGAAATTTTGAATTTAAGGGTTGCTTTGATAAAAAATTTTATTTTTCATAGAATAGAAACAAATACAAATGCTTTTTGCTTTTTTGGACGTAGCTATGACAACAAAATAAATAGCTGAAAAGTGATACTTTAAAGCCGCAAATCACAGTAATAAAGTAACACTTTAATATGTAGGCAAATAAAAAAAGGTACTTTTTGAGATCGATATGTTTGAAAAATAAAATTTACTTTTTTGTTACTTAAATAAACTAAAAGTAACGAAAGCATATAATTATTCATAAATGTATTTCCAAATCATCGTCGTTTACGTAATCATAAAATAGGGAGGGGCTGAAATCTCAAGCTCTGAGATATCAAGACTGGGTTAAGGATTTTGATATAGTTTTCGGCAAAAAACTTTTATGAGGACATGGATTTTTGTTTTGTTTAGAAATTTATCACAAATCTAACCCAAAACATCAATACGTTGCCGGAAAATTATAACAGATCGTAAATTAAAATAAATTATGAATACACTCAGCAAACTACTCAAAAACCTCTTCATTTTGCGTTGCGATAAAATATTACAAAATCACAAATTCATATTTCTTTCAAAATTCCAAAAATATTGTAAAAATTAAATAAAATTCAAACTCTTTTTCAAAATTCCAAAAATATTCCAAAAATTATTTCAAAAATTCTTAAAATATTGCAAAAATTATAACAAAACCAAAAATTGAAGCTTTTTTCAAAATTCCAAAAATGTTACAAAAATTAGAATAAAATCAAAGATTTAAACTTTTTCAAAATTCCAATAATATTCCAGAAATTCTTAAAAATTCAAAATTTTTCTAAAATTCTAAAAATATTGCGAAAATTATTAGAAAATCAAATATACAAACTTTTTTCAAAATTCCAAAAATATTTCAAAAACTATAACAAATTCAAAAATTTCCATGTCCAATTTCTTTTCAATTACATTTACGTCATAAAAACAGCTACATTTTTTTTCTTCAAAAAATTAGCTAAAAAAAATAAATGAAATTGTTTTTTGACACACTTGACATTATGTTTTTGACAAACTTATAATGCCATAATTCTCAATAATAATAATAAAATTTCATTTCAAACAAATAATTAATTTTATTATTTTCCAAAAAATTGGGTAAAAAAATAAATAAAAATCTTTTTTTTGACACACTTGACAACATTTTTTTAACAAACTTACAATGCCATAATTCTCAATAATAATAATAAAATTTCATTTCAAACAAAAATTAATTTTGTTTTTTTCCAACAAATTGGGTAACAAATAAATAAAAATATATCTTTTGACACACTTGACCACATTTTTTTGACAAACTTATAATGCAAAAATCTAGATTTTGGTCTCACATACCAATCCCGACCATCAAGATTTCTCCAAATTCAATGTTTCTTCTCGTAAACACTTAAAACGAACGTAAATTAAGCAAAAACTTTCCTTGTTTTGACACACTTGACGATTTTTTTGACACACTTCCGGTACAGTTATCAAACACAACCGAAAGGACGGCTCTTTCCATTGAGTAAACCTATTTTTAGAAAAAAAAATTTTGAAATCCGTCCAGCGGTTTTCTAGATTTCGTCGGTTGTGACGGCCGGACGGCCGACAGACAGACATACATTTTTTTTTTGCTTTTTTCGAATCAGTGGTCCTAAAACGTCAAGAAATGCCAAAAAAGGTGGGGTAAGAATTTCAGTTTGAGCTCATGAATGTAATACTTAGGTCTTTCAGACCGAAGTAAAATTTAAATGATTTTATTAATTAAGTAGTAACAATTATTCAACGATAAATATGCAAATTACCACGAAAAAAGCGATTTTTTCGGTTTTTTCAATGTCCCCGCCATTTTTTCCTTAGCAGTATACATTTTTTTACCACTTATCAAAAGTAGACGTAACAACAAGTAAGTGAGCCAAAATAGAACTCTGTAGGCCGCCTTCTAGTTATAAGAGGAATCGCAATTAAAAATTTGGTTTTTTTATAAAAAAAATTAAATTTAAAAACAACGTCTAAATATTTCGCTCCGAAAAAATTACTGCCTTTTTCCAATAAATAGAGGTATCGTTCGCCAACGTTTGAGCTTCGCCAAATTTTTTTTGTCAAAGAAAAAAATCGGTTTTTCGCATTTTTTTCGAAAACTTTTGAGTTTAGGGTAAAAATGGTCCGTGCAATCGGACCATTTTTACCTTAAAGACCCTCTTGTAGATCTTTTTATTCCCTACAACTTTTACATATAACTATTTTTGATAGGAAGCACAGTTTAGCCAGAAATCACGAAAAACTGTTTTCAACCCTTAAAAACCCACCCACTTCCCCCCGGATAGCAGCTGTCGGTTCAATTTATGTTTCTCTCTTTGACAATATCATGTTCTACAATATCTTGCTGTCAGTTTGCTGTAACGAATTATTTTTTTTTCTAAGTTCTCTCCTATTATTACTAGCCTATAATAGTAATATAATAACTTTTTTATTCGCCTATGTATTAAAGTGTTACTTTATTACTGTGATTTGCGGCCTTAAAGTGTCACTTTTTAACCATACATTTTGTTGTCATAGCTACGTCCAAAAAAGTAAAAAGCATTTGTATTTGTTAAAATTCTATAAAAAATTGAATTTTTTATCAAAGTAACCCTTAAATTCAAAATTTCATTATCCAGTTCAAATAGTTGTTATCATTTGTTGTCATAGTTATACAATAATTTGGAAAAGATAACAAATATTTTGTCAAAGGTAACTTGTTCCACATATTGTTATTTCAAAATTTATGCAAATTTATAATTTTAATTTAAAATAAACATTTTTTTTTAAATATTTTGCTTGCGGCGAATAAAAAATAGTATATGATACACGGACGTAAGCTATTTTGGAATTAATGGGGTGCAAATCTCGGCTAGCGCCTCGATTTGCAAACTCCACATACGTCCAAAATCATTAGCTTTACGTCCTAGCATCATAATGTACTATAGGCATTGTTATTTCACTTTTAGCATTGTTACTTCAATAGGAAAAAAGGCCTGCTTTATGTACACTTTCTGAATCGCAAAAGTGAATTTTACGGTTTACTCGTATAAAATAGTTCATTATATAACAAGGTTGAGAAGTAAGCTATTATTGACCGAGAACTTTTAAATTAGGAGAAGCGAAGATATGGACAACCAAAAGATATGTCCGAAGATATGTTACAATCCAAAAGAACTACAAAATCGCTTCAGTTCAATGTGTGGTAAATATTGCTGCATCTACCTCCGGCATAGATTTAGTGGAAAATCAATGAAAAATTTTTTTAACGGATTTGAAACCGATATGTCTGACTACAACGATCGTATCGTGAATTTTGTCTATAAAAAGTACTCTAACAAAACGGCAAAGAAAAAAAGGTGAACGAACCAAATAAAACTCGTCCAGGTTGAAAACATGATCAAACTTGTTCAATCAGGTAAAAGTGTTCAGGTAAAAGTATGTTATTAAATTTTTTTAAAATCAACTAATAACAAACTTTTATTTTCAGACTTTCAATTTCAGACTTTCAGACTTTCATCACTGCAGTTCAAAAAAAAAATAAAAAAAAAAATAATAAAAAAAAAAAATAGAAAATAAAAAAAATAAAAAAAAAATTTAATAATTTGTGAAAAGATAATTTTCCCATTGAAAGGGAACCGTTTTTCGGTGATTATTCCTGCGTGGTATGTCTAATTTTCAATATTTTCGTTTTGTAAACCATCTATGGCTAGATGTCGTCTTACGTGCAAAATTTCATTTTGATACCTTTAATAGTTTGGGAGGAGTATGCGGACAATCGAATATCCGAATCGGGGGAAAATGGAGCTTCGCTCGCTTCGCTCCAATTATCATATTTGCTTTGATTAGATTTTGATATTAGTCATTTTCCAATTTCCATTTCATTTTTTAAATATCTTAAAATATCAAGTAGCCTGGAAGTTTAGTTTCATACAAATAAAACGAAATAAAGGAATTCAATTACACTCGTGACTTAGGATGTTGATTAGAATGTTGACTTAAGATGTTGACGAAATATTCTCTCATCCTATGAATTCATACATCGTAATATCTTGAAATTTAATTCAAAAAATCCCAAAGACATAACATAACTGTTTCTCTGAAAGACAACGAGAAGAAAACAAAAAAACGATTTGACATAAGATGACGCATTACACGCTAAATATTAGTTGTGATCTTGTTTGCGGTGTACGGTTGACTATAACCAATACCAACTGGCATTTTATCACTACAATGTTTAAAATTTACTAGCATTCCATGAATACATACATTATAAATTTTTAAAAAATGCAACCTCACCTGTTCTTTAATTTGATATTCTTATATCAAGATGCTATTCTTTTAAATCAAAACATTTCTTCTAGTAATTTTTGATCTAAAAACAAAATCACGTTTAACCTTTTACGTTTCTAAACGTTTTTCATATCACGCGATTAAAGCCAAAAAAATTGTTCTTAAAATATGCACGCGACTTAACGATGACTAATCCAAAATAAATGGCGATCATTTAACTTTAAAACATAAAATCGTTATTTATTGAAGAATTTGTTTATCTTAAATGATTTCTTAAAAAATTAGAATAGAAATTACTTAAAATTAATTAATTATTACATTTACGTCTTTGTAGTTTTTATATTTCAGTTTCTTACTTTTATTTTTATATTTTGTAAAACGAGACCAGAATTAAATTAAGTGGAAACAACATGCAGAATAAAAAACCCAAAACAAGTTGTGACTAAATTATTTTGACTATAATTAATTAGATAAATTATTTGTTAAATTAATCAAATCGTTTTAATTTTTGTGCAGTCTTGCTCAATCAAAATCATTAAAACATACATAAATCAACTTGTTTAAAAAATGAGGTGTAAATATATTACCACATAATGTCATGTAAATCAATTAAATAATAATAAATGTAGTTGCATTTTATGGTAATTAATTCTGATTAAATATAAAATATCCCCAAAACTGTCTTGAATGTGTGAATCTGTTTTTTATCGTGTGTTGTTATTTTATATCGCACTTTTTTTTTGTAGAAGTAATTTTAAGTTCAGTGAATTGAAATCTACAAAATGTTTCAATTTAGAAATATTTGTAATTTTTTTTAATAAAAGAAACTCAGTTTATCTATTATATGATGATGTATTAGGAAAAAAACCATGTTAGACCCCCATATATGAAAATACAGAAATGTGTTAACTATATGACGCCACAAAACACATAACATATTTATTGGTGAATTACTTTAAAACCTGTTGTTCATATTCTTTTGTTTAAATAAATAAGATGATTTGTTTATTACTGATTTTTAACGTAAACTTAAGTGATAATACTAGAATGTGATAATACTAGAATAAATCAACAGCTATGAAGAATTAAATGACGTTTCGAAATTAGTAATAAAAGTTTTAACACAACAAACTTTGGGATAAAGCTTCTTTGATGTTTATTTATTTGTAATTTAGGCTTGGATAGGATCCGAGTTGAGTCTCTACCAACAATTTAATATGAAGACTCTCTGCCTCAATCACGGGGTAGGGCAGGGTTAATCAAAATTAGCATTGATTTCACCAGCATTGGACAAACTACAAAAATAAATAAACTTTATGTAAAAATTAAATTTCATCTACATTAGTTGATTTGTTGTAGCATTTGTTTTGTTTCCACAGTGATTGAGAACTTTCAGCAGGGAAACTTAAACTTAAAAATTTCAAATTCCCAAATATCAGTAGAGAAAGCTAGGATGAATGCGAGGAGGAGATGGAGGGGAACTTTTATACTTATATATGTACCTAGGGCGTTATGTAGGTTATTGCGCCCGGAAAGCGACGTAATCTAGCCCCAGGGCCTCTGGGCCGAGGGATGAAGGTCGCTTGATGTGCGTAATACCCAGTAACGCCAGTGGTGCAAACAAGATTTTATGCTTCACTTAATAAGCTAAAAACTAGCTAGCTTAAAACTAAACTAAAGAATTTAATTTGTTAGTCTATATTGATATGCAAAAAAATAAAAATGTATCATAGTATGCTAAGAAAATACTGTTTTTTTTTTAATAAAATGTGTTGTGTAGTAGGGCATTACAATTTACAATATGTGTCACATAAAAACCTTTTAAGACCAAGGTTCCACAACAACATACGTTCAAAGGTGTTGGTGGACGTAAATCTTTCTTTTTTTGTTTTTTTTTTATATTTTTTGTTAAAGAATGGATAACTAAACAAAAAATCCTATCACTGACAAAATATGACATAGACCAATATTTTATGATAGAATAGAGAAAACAAAAGTAAATTAAGAAGTAAATCGCAAATTTTTACAAAAATTTGCTGAAACAATAGAAAAATGTAGATGCCAATAATTCAGCCGGTTGCATATTCTTTGATCCTGTGACGCACTGTCTTCACTACATGTATGATAAATAATATCATACGTATTTTGATTTTTACATGAAAGCAATTGATTTTTGACAGGGAACAACTCAAAATCTCTGTTTGACTATTTCAAAAACTTCAAAACCAGTTTCGAACCGTTCGGTACGTGGCTAAGTATTATTATATGGGATACCATCCTAGAAATTGAAGCCAATCTAAATGATTTTATCGATGAGAAGGACAACGCCAAGGTCCATAAAGGGTATTAGACATCATGTAGGATGGAGATTGTAGCTTTTTGCAAACTACAAGATGTCAACATTACTGTTGTGGAAGTGGACAACAATTGTATAATGAACGATTAATGTTTATGGGTCATTCTTTTACAAACCGGACACCTTTCTGACCGTCACATTTTTGATTTGGCTGAAATGTTTCGTAGAGACTTTATATCAAAAAAAATTTCTATTAAAACGTATATTTAATTAATCAAGAAATGAGTTTTACTGTAAGAAATAAATTAATTTTTCTAGGGTGGGACGACAAAATTTTTTTTCAAACGTTAAAAATAATAAAAAATTAAATCTACATATTTGATTGTGTCTAAATTTTCGATTTTGGTTGTGTATTTTTTAAATGCCAAAAAATTGCTTTTTCTGTTATTTTGGCTCTACTTTTGATGATTTACTGAATATTAATTAGACCGATTGGCTACAATCAATTCCCTCAGCAATTCAATCGATTGGAAAATGGCTAATAACACCGGCACAAATTTTTTTTTAAAATTGAATAAATTTTTCGGTTTAAAATTGGATACAGAATAAAATGGCAATGTACAACACTTACAAAATTATATATAACCATATACAGATTACCTGAACTACTAACTTATGTTTTATTTACAACAAAAGTTTTGATTAAATTTAAATTTTTAAAAAAATCGCTTACTTCGAAAAATAGCGTTCTATTCGAGATAGCGTTCTATTTGAAACAGCGTTCTATTCGAATAATTATATCACTTTTTAAGAAAATCGAAAAATTGTTCACCCTCGAACACAACGCTTAGGCGTTGTTTTCGGGGGAAGACGGTAGTGATATCTCACTGCTATATGGCCAGTAGTATGTGATATCTCACGTTAACTCGTATGTCAATAGCAGGAACTGGAGTACGCGGGGTTGTTACACCCGTAGATGAAAAATAAAAAAAAAATTTCAAAACAATAAAAATTGATCCCTCCGTTTAAAATAAATATTTGTTGTTTGTACGTTGCTATGTAAACAAATTCTCCTAAATTTTGTAGCGTATGACAAAAACTTTGTATATGAACATTTAATAACTAAAATGATGCTAATAGTACATTATGATGCTAGGACGTAAAGCTAAAGATTTTGTCGGATGTGGAGTTTGCAAATCGAGGCGCTAGCCGAGATTTGCACCCACATTAAGTCCAAAATAGCTTACGTCTGTGCATCATATACTATTTTTTATTCGCCGCAAGCAAAATATTTTAAGAAAAGTTGTTTTCTAAATTAAAATTATAAATTTTCATAAATTCTAAAATAAAAATATGTGGAACAAGTAACCTTTGACAAAATATTTATTATTAAAATTATTGTGTCCAAATTATTGTGTAGCTATGACAACAAATGATAACAACTATTTTAATTGGATAATGAAATTTTGAATTTGAGGGTTACTTTGATAAAAATGTTTATTTTTCATAGAATTTAAACAAATACAAATGCTTTTTACTTTTTTGGAGGTAGCTATGACAACAAAATAAATAGTTGAAAAGTGATACTTTAAAGCCGCAAATCACAGTAATAAAGTAACACTTTAATATTTAGGCGAATAAAAACTTTTTTAAACACATGTAAAAATCTTTTACTAGCTTAAATTGAATAAGAATTATTTGCATTTTGTAGACAAAACTACAGAAAAAATCATTTTATTTGGTTTTTTAGCGTCTTAATAGCGGGCGTTACGAATTCATAATGTCCTCTCATAACACCACGGTTTTTATGAATGTGTTTATATATCGCGTATCCAAGACATCATAACAACTTTATATCATTGTGAAGCATAATAGTAGTTTATGTAACAAGTACGCAAAATATGGTTTTAGCGGACGAATCGTAATGTTTCCGGACGAGGCGCTAGCCGAGTCTGTAATATGAAGATGACTCTGCTAAAGCCATTTGCGTACGTGTTGCATACAACGTTTTTTTTTATTAGCTCTTAGGATTTTTTTTTCTAATTTATTGCTTAATTTGTATTCTTGCGTACTTAAAAATTTGATTTTTGAACACAACTTATCAAAGCAATTGTGATTATAATTTGAAAATAATTATAATATAAAATGAAAACAAATTTTGAATCCGCTAAAGTGTTGTCATAACGACTTTAAATACTGGGCAAAATATACAATTTTGCGGACTATAAACAGTTCTAAAATTAATCATTTTTCGGAGCTAATACTAAAAATTCCAAGCGGCACGTATATCCGCTAGAAATAGGTAGATTTCGGGACCAGACAGCTTTGTGTACAAATAGAATTGGATGTGTCAGATTAGTTTAAATAAAAAATTTAAGTAGAATAGTCCAAGTCCAGAATAATCCAAAAAATTTATCAAACCAAACTAAATACATTAACGGAAACTACTTTTTCAATGCGATTTCGGAACAGTTTTATTTAATTTGGTTAAAACTATACTTTTAATAACATATTAAATCCACCAAAGAGCAAATAAACGTTCTCACAACGTCACAACGTCACACCTACAAAACCACCACACATAATTTTGTAATCTAAAATTGTCAAACAACTTTTACACCTCAAATTATTCAAGTATCTACAATTTAGGAAGACTTTTATAAATGTGTAATCAATATGCATATAAGAAAATATTCCTTAATTTAAAACAATAATGACTCTATGACTTAATTTTTTAACAATATGACTCAATAATGACTTAATTTTTTTTTAAATTTTTGCGAAAAAAAAAACAAAAGATAATGTGTTTAATATTTCTATGTGATATTTTTATGGAAGTTGTTGTTGTAATTGAATGGTATGCATTAGGTTTAATGCTAATTACATTGAAACCTCTTGGGCTAGAAAGTTGAAAATCTCGGAGGTAATAGTTGCAAAGTTTATCTAAAAGTAAGTATGAGCTTAAATAACATAAACTCAAAAATGAGGAAGGCATGGCCGTTTGCGTTTGTTTTCGTTCTAACAACCCTGGTATCTCAACCTCTAGACTTGAACTATTTTTTTTTAAATTTTGGAAAGATCTATGTTCTAGTTAACGTGTGTATACATTTTCAAAAGTGAGATTGGCCATTTTCAGCAAAATCAAGGACAACAAAGTTTATTAAATTTTTAAAACAGCTGATTTTTCAGGAACCTGGAACGCCGAGGTTGTCATTTGAAAAAAAATGATAGAAATGTGTTCAAATATTCAATATTGATAAGTTTTATTAAAATATTATGATTCATACGAAAGTTAAAAGCTAGATAATTGGACTTTTTTGGGTCTAGCCACTTAACCTGTACCCGGATATGGCCAGTTCGCGAACTTGTCTAAGAGATGTTTGCTGCAACGTATACAGCAAAAATTTTTGTTGTAGGTCAAAAAATGCGATCGTGAGAGTGCCGGTAAATTCCGTTATAACTCATATCGTTATCTATCTATCTATCTATATATATATATATATATATATATATATATATATATATATATATATATATATATATATATATATATATATATATATATATATATATATATATATATATATATATATATACATTTTTTTTTGATTTTTTTTCGGCCCCGCTTATCATTCATAGTTGTTTGGCACCAAAATTTTTCCGAAATTGCGAGATGAAGCCCATTGCAATATGTAGATTTTTATATGAAATCTACCTAAAAATAAATTTATTTACCAAATTTATAGAAACGAAGAGAAATTTCTTTTATAGGTTTGAGAGTTGAGACTGAAATAATTTGATAAAAGATCTGCAGAATATTTAAATGCTCTAATGATGTGTTATTTTAATTTGACGCTTAAGAGTTGCTTTTTTATAGCATATAATACAAAATATTTAGATTAATTCAATGATTCAAAAGATTTTAGATAAGAAATTAAAAATTTATTTCCTATAGCAAAAATTGTTATGCTTGTTCTGTTTTAGTTGTAAGCTCAATTATATACCAACCGGTTGGTTTATACAATAACAAAAAACTTTACTCATTAAAACCCGGAAACTTTGATCACGTAGAAGTAAATGGTTAGGAGAAGATATATTCAAGTGAACCGAATGAGATTTAGTTTGAAAGATTAATTGTTCATTCAAGTCAAATTGTGTTTTTGGAGTTTATTTTTAACTTCAGGGTTAAATTCTAGAACAGGTTATTTATTTTTTAAGCATTTGTGTCAATACATTGAGAATTTTATTTACATTCAAACTGCTCCATAACTTTTTATTTATAATTTAATATTTGATGACCGTTTAAAATTAATGCAGCATCGCCAAAAATGATTTGATTTACAAGTTAATGTTGGTGCTTCTGTTATATGTTTCTATGATTAATTTTGACTGAAATAAAATTTTTTATGGATATAAAAAATCTATCTAAGAGTGCTGTTTCCCAATGCGGAAAAGCCTACGTTTTTCGCTTGTTGGGTAATTTGAAATGAACACTAAGTTATGATCGTATCAACGTAAAAAACTAACGATTGTTTTGCTTTGAGGTAGATTTCATACAAGCAGCGTGACTATATAGGGGAGAGGGAAAGGGGTGTGAACCAGGGTTTGGTTCTCACCAAAGCCAAAGTAAAACTTTGTATTATAAAAATAATAACCATCAACACGCCGGTTTGCCGGGGTGTTGAAAACTGAAAGTGAAGCAAATTTTTAGGGCAGTCTGATTGGGCCCTGATCGCGAGTGCGCTTTTTCCGTATCAGGTCCTGATTAGGATAACCGGATCAGGTCCTGATTGGCTAACCAGATCAGGTCCTGATTGGCTAACCAGATCAGGCCCTGATTGGCATAAGCGAATCAGACACTGATTGAGATAGCCGGACCAGGACCTGATATATATTTATATATTAAATTAAATATAATACAAACAAAATGAAAAAGTTACAATGGAAAAAAATTAAAACAAATACGACCTAAACCCCTATTGTTATAATATTTCAGCCATAATGCGATAACTAAACCATAGATGAAACTGTTTTAACTATATGGTTTTAAAATGGATATCTAGTGAATTTTAACCAAATGAAATTTTATCAAATGAAATATGGCTTATATCAGGTTAAATAAGGCAGACCCTAATAGGAAAATCATTTATCATTTCTGATAGGGGCCTGATACAAATAAATAGGGCAAACCCTAGTAAGATATTTCGTATCAGGCCATGATCAGAGTACCCAACTAGGGGTCGTATACAAAAAACCAAATCAGGGCCAGATATATCCAAATAAGGTTTACACAAAAAGGGTATTCTAAATCAGGCCAGGAACAGGTCCACATCAGATTGCCTTAACAGGGTTTGCCCATCACGCCCTGACTGTATTCAGGTTTTCCCAAACTAATTTCTTCTCGGACATTTTGTTTTGTCAAAAACATGTTTTGATGATCCTCGATATATATCCTCATTAGTCTGAGAAATAAGTTATTAAGAAGTCTACCATCTGCCGGCAAAAAATCGCTGAATATTCAAATTTTTGAAAATAGAGAATACATATTTTGTCAGGAAAAAGTATTTATTGAATTTTCGTACACTTAATTCTAATTAACAAAAAGATCCGCTAATATTACCAACCATAAGAGTAAACCATCGAGTAGTATTCATCACTGAAAGTTCTAGAGGATTCTGCAATCAACACTAATTAGTTTTATGTAAGTTTGTTGTTATTTATATGTTATTAGCGCAATAAGAGATGATATTCTTTTTATTTAATTTGAAATTGAAATACAAAATTTTGAATAGTAAAAATGTTACATTGACCATCAATAAGTGATCGTGACGTAAAAGCGACCGCGCTCCAATATCCCGCTTAGGTGCTCAGTGTTGTTTTTTGAAAATATTTACATTCGATCTCACACAAGATTTGTTTTGTTGTGAATACGTGCTATAACAATCAATAGAAATTGGAATACTGTAGCTATTCCCGTAGTAATAGCTAGGTGTGAGAAGCCCTACCGTGTGCACCACATCATCACTGTACTCCATTATCTGTAATGAGTTTATTGACGGGATATTGTAGTTAACCGGCAGTTTCTTTTGACGGTTCACATATTTCAAGGCTAGAGTAAAGAGTATAGGGAGATAGCATCACCTTATCTTACATGAAAGTCGACTTTAAAATTTTTTAATATTTTGTTTTTCTATCGTACACAGTTAATACGTTTTGGATTCCATTTTTCAAGGTTTCATCCTGTTGAAAGAAGTTAAGTGATTGAATGTATCAATATTCTTCCACTTTTTTCGCCACCATACAATCTTCGTTCGTCTACACAGCTTTGTAACAGCTTTTCTTGCCAGCTTATAGTTCTCCGTTATAGACCTGGTCACTAGTATTTCATCCTTGTAGACATTTTAAACAGCAATCTCTTTTGTATTGTATAGTGCCAAGGCAGGCTTGATCCATCCAGGGTTTCTGGCAATGGTTTTCTGGTGGTCCAAGTATTCACTCTTTGTCTCTGGAATCTCTCTTCAGCTGCAATATTCTTAAGTGATGAGATGTTTAAATTCTTCTGTTGGTTAAATTTTTTAATGTTTGGGTTTGGGAATTGGAACCATATTTTATACATTTACAATTTAGTGATCACTGCTAAGTGGTCACTACCAATGTATGCACCTCATATAGATCGTGCAAACAGAACACTCGAAAAGAAACGATGTGAAAAGAAAGTTTTGGAAATTCTCAAATTATTTGATAATGCAAACTCAGTCAATCTCTTACCATTAGCATTTGAATTCAAATGCAGGCTGTTGGAACCACATTTCTATCAGAAATATTTGCCAGACCGTTTCTTCCAATTATTACCTATCTGATTTTTGCAGGGCAATGATGTCCATTCTATGCCTGTCAGTCTCTGTTTCTTGACTCTTGAGAACATCAGGAGCGCTCAGGCTGCACGTTTTTGCTTCTGATTTGGTAGCCTGGTCCTTTTCCACGTTAAGGTGAAACGTTTCTTTGTTTGCCAAGTCTGACATTGTTTTTGTGATTTCTAATCTTAACGAATTTATTTTATTTGGGATGAGGTGTTATCCTCAAGCCCAAACATTCAAGATTCCTGCCTCAATACTTTGCCTCAAATAAATATCAGATATCTGGTATCAACCACAAGGAGCATTATGCACTTGGTGTCATGCACCAGATCCAGCTGTTGAACAAATGTAGGAACAAACAGACAGTCCATGCTTTAGCTAAATACTTTTCACCCTAGCCGCCACACATGTGACTAATTCCAAAGATGTGTCAATCAATATGTATCAAGTAAAAGTTAACCAGAAAACGGATTGAATTGAAAGAAGAAAGGATAGTTTCTAGCTGTTCCTATAAGTTGGGAGGAGTTGAAACTGGATAGAACCACATTTCATGTTCAATTACATTTTATGTCATCAAAATAATTACTTTTATGTTTTATATCTTTCCAGTAAACATCTAATGTTCAAATGTACTGCCCAATTTTCAAATAATTTACTTTTTTTCTTTTAACTAAAAGATTCGCAATCAAATCGATTGTAAGCTCATTTAATGTGCATTCATGTTTTGTTTTAGGTAGATAGCATAAAAAAATCGACATATTTTAAGTTTTATTATTATTTTTATGTGTCACAAAAAAAACCATACGATAAATAAAATAAATCTTTTCAGTCGAAAATGTTTCCCATAATGTTTCTCAAAAAAATTGGGAAACAAAATATATGAAAATTATTCTTTTGGCACACTTAATGATTTTGTTGACATATTTATAACACAAAAATCAAGGTCCTGGTCTTTCGTACAGATGCCGATCATCAAGATTTGAAACTAATCTAAGAACTGAAAATAATCGTTTTAAACGAAAAATATGAAAATGATTTGCTATTTTTGACACACTTAATGATTTTTTTTGACAAACTTCCGATGCAGTTATCGAATTTTTAGAAAACAACATTTTGAAATCGCTTCAGTAGTTTTGTTGTTTTCGTCGGTTGTGATCGACTTCTGTCTGCCAGAGGAACATTTTTTCGAGGAATGGCAGACAGAAGAACATTTTTTTTGTGCTTTTTTAGAATCGTTATGACCTAAAACGTCGAGAAATGACAAAAAAGTGGGGGTAAGATTTTTACTTTTGTCCGAGATTGGCTCGGTCTTTCAAACCGAAGTATCTTTCAGATCGAAGTAATATAAATAAATTCTATAAAATATTCGAGATAGTTGTTTATTCAAAATGAAACTGTGTTATAAATTTCAAATACTTCCATTAAATCCATGAGGAAGCCTTTGTTACAAAAACGTTAAACGTTAAAATTAATGTCAAAATTTGTAAATGAATGATTTTTATTGATTAGGTGTGGAACAAAAATTGATATTAGATTAACAATGTTTTTTATTTTAGGCAAACGTTCGAAAAATCAATTGAAGAGTTTTCTACCTGTTTGGCCAATATAAAATTTTACACATGAATCACAATTTATTTGATAAATGCCAGAGCACCCATCCAGCTTTTCTATAATTTTAAAATTTTTGTTTTTTTTAAATTTATTAACTATTATGTGGGGTAATAAATTAAATATTTTGCATGTTGTATAATATACTTTTATATTTATGTAAATTATGTATTTAATTGTATCAATAGAATAACATTTATTTATAATTATAAATACAAAAACATATGTTTTTCAATTCAGTCAGGGCGGAATAGTGTGCTGTAAAAATTATACACTGCGTTTTGCATTCAACGTATGCTCTGAATGGAAAGCGTGTTAATTATCAAACAAACAAAAAAATCGCTTTATATTTATATGTTTAATTTATTTATTATATTTAATATTTTAAATTAATTTAAATTTAAAATATTATTCACAAAAAAAAAATTAAACTAAATATTAAAGTTTTTATAAATTTAAAGTTTTGATCATTATTAGGTAAATGATGTTTTTATTATTATTATTGATAAATTATAAGTTCCAGTTGCTTGTTTTGAAATAATATTTTAAATTAATAATTATTTTATAAATACAAGTTGAAAATCAAAATGGCGAAATTTCAGAACGAATTACACTGCGTATAGTGCGTTGTGCAAAATTGTTCTACACTAATTTAAATTAGGACAGCATAATTTCTCTTCGCTAAGAGTACGTCGGTTAGTTCTACACGACCCGGATGAATTAACAGACTTTATTTCTTTGATTAAGCTTATTTTCAGCTACTCACAACCCAAGTAACAAATGTATTTAAATAAAAAAAAATATATTATACTTAACATCCTCAGCCAACCTTCCACTCATTATTATATTTCAACTGTAAACAAAAGCTCTCGTTGATCATCTTAAATAATCTCCGCAGGTAACTTTATTATACAAACACAAAATTCCATCTCTATCATTTCATTAATACAAAAAAATATTAACAACAATAAAAAACACAAACAAGCTAATTTTAGATATATTAAATAAAACGAAGAAAAAATTCTTATCATAACTTTTTGTTTTTATTCATGTTCAGTTTACAATAAGACACTAACCATTCCGCTTATATATGTGTATCGATTTATTTAGTTAAATTAGTTTACAATTGAATCCGCGTAAATAATATCATAATAATTTGTGCAATATAATTAATATTATAATAATAAATTTAAACAAATAAACAAGACAATTTATTACGTAGTTGAGTTAAGTTTTATTTGTAACGAGCTTTTTTTTTAAAGTGTTAGATCCTAGAACAAAAGAGTACATATATAGTTTATAGAAAAGTTTTATGTGATCATTTAACAGTGATATTTTAACGATTAAATACTCTGAAAATGGTTCAGATTTATAAAAAATAATTAAAAAAAAACAAGTTAAAATTATGCAAATTTTTTTGAATCATTTAAAAATCTACATTTGTTTTTGAAATTGTAAAAAATTAGGTAAAATTTCATTCAGAGAGTGGATTAATGCTTGCTTTTTAAAAGCTGCAAATAATATTAATTTAAAATTGATGTAAGTAAATTTGCAATTATTGTGTTAGTTAAAACTGAATTTTTTTTATGAACGCAATTAAAGATTTTGGAAAACATGTAAATTCAAATATATTTATTTTTGTAGTTTTGCATTCTTTTTAGGTATAAATTATCTTAAATTTTTCTTATGTTTATTTTGTCATGTGTAATAATTAATTTCTACTCTTAATTTGCTTCCTCATGTTATCACTTTTCAAATGGGTTAAATTGTTGATCAATTGGTATTGCGTACGTAAACTGAAGTAAATAATTAATTAGTTATTCTTAATTATTTATTCTGGCATTTTTGACGAAAAATAAACTGGTATGATTATAATAATGTGTCTATAACAATTCCAAATAAAATGTGATGGAACGACTGAATGACGTTGAAAGGTTTTTTAAAGATGACTCAAATAATTATAATTTATTTGATAATGTAAACTCTGGGTGCTCTTATACAACTAAAGCAGTTCTTTATCTTTTAATAATCAGTTTAAAACATGATCGATACATTAAGTTAGCCAACTAAGTTTGAGTCATGTTCTTTACAAAATTATTAATTATAACTATGAAAAAGCCGGTATTTTTCTACATCTTTTGGGACATCCCCAATAAAATATTAAATTATTGTTTACAAAATTTCCATGTTTTTTATAACACTTCATTAACTTTCACCCACTACATAGGTTGGCGAGTGTAGTTAATCAGATGGATAGGTTAATGCACTGTGAAGACTTACATTTGCTTACAGCAAAACCTGTTACATTTTAAAAATATCAATAAAACTTGAATTTTCCTTCGGACTTTAGATTGTTTATTTTATGTTTTTATTTCTTTAATCTAAAAAAAATTAATTTGTTAATTGAGGTCGTATATTAAAAACTTGTGAAATTTTTCTTTCATTGAGAATGTGACGTTTTTTTTTGTCACAGATTTGAATTATTAATATGATGAGGTAAGATGAAATTATGTTAGATTAAAAAATGCAAGTTATTCATATGCGACGTTCTTAGTAACAAAATTTTTCCTTACGATTATTTTCTGAATACTTCGATAACTTCGCACGGCCAAGGAGTTGTGTGGCACGAAAATTTATTCGAATCCTACGTGAGTGATAAGGATTTTGATGTCTTTCTGCATATCGGTTGGCAATCGTCGAATTTGTAATCGCCAGTTTCTAGAATTCCGAGAGACATATGGATTGTTAGATATTAAGGTTGCTGCGGTGCAAGACTATTTTATATATCACTTGCTCTGGTTCTAAATTGAATAACCTTATCCTACATATTATCTTAAATGAATTTTGTTTTTTTTGAAGAAAAAAAACAAGTTATATGAGTGCGTATCGGATGTTTTTAATATTTCAATATTTGGGAAGCTTGAAGTTGTTGGTGCGTTAGTAGAGCCAAACCCATTTAGATTTACATAATTTTAGTTGAAATTTTACACGTGCAAGCAGAGTTGGATATGCAATGATTTAAAATTTATATTACAAATTTGATAAAGTTTTTGCGTTCATATCAAGTGAAACCAATTGAGTGAAAAACAATTAAGCACTGTAACAGCTCAAAATGGGTAATTTCTAACTTAAAATTATTTAGAGTAAAATAAGGATTCAGATAGTTTTAAAAATATTAATATAAAACTCTCTGTGGTTCTATGCATTCCAAATTTGTTGCTACCAACTTGAAATTATTAACTTCTGATTGTCTAAAATTTTAAAACATTCTCATTGTATGTTTCATTTGGTTAGGACGGTACCACAAGCCTTTTTTCAATAGATTTGTTACGTTCTCTGGAAATCTTAATATGGGAAATTTGATCCCATTGATCTTAATTGATCTTAATTGAAATTAGAAAGAAAAAACACTACAAGTTTCTTTTAACAAATTGACAACACGGATAATTAAACTGCTCGAAATGTTTTCGATCAAATGCGATGGTTGTCAGCTTTTTTCTACAGAAACCTGCTGTGGCTATACATTCAAACTCCACCCTGGGACCTTTTGGTTTAAAATTTTGTCCAAAAGTTGTTTGAGAAAACATACTGCGTGGAAGTTTTGGATGTCTATGTAATCAAAATTAGTAAAAAAAAAACATTATATCACAAATATGGCCATCTAGATCGACAAAAATCCTGCAATCGCCATTTTCATTTCAAAACTTTTTTTGACCCAAGCGAGTGGGGTGGGGTGTTATTTGCAATAGCATTTAATTTAAGAAACATTGCAATATTTTTTAGAATTTTGCGATGCACAGTTTTTTAGTTATTGTTAAAAAAGTTTTATTTTAAGTATATGTATACCACCACCACCCTAAATTTTGACTCTGATTTATAGAAAAAATAATCTCAATTTAAACCATTAAAAACCCTCAAGTAACAATTTTTGTGTCATTTTTGATCAATGTAGATGTGATTGACATTTACTATTGACGTCTTCGATTAAATATTTATTCTGTTATGCGTCCATAGTCTGTCGATATAAAGACTTTACAACATAACTTTATGTCATTTATTTTTGATATTGTGTTCTTTTACATTCACAGAACCCTTGGCGAGCGAATTTTATTCGCACTTGTCCGACTTTTTAAATTTGATAAATGCTCTCAGACCACGCTAAGTATCTGGTAAAAATATTATGTATATGTTACCTAATTTTACAAAACCTCGCACCGAATTTCCAATTTGCTTTTCAAAACTAGGATGTTCCTTTTGATGCAAAGCATTGTCCTTCGCACATATTTTCCACTTTTTTATTTACGCATCAAACGAAGCATACGTGCCCTTCATCGAACGTCTCTCGGTAATCGAGTACCAGATCCTCCAGCATTTTTGTACCAATATTTTGGCATATAAAAGCCTTTAAAAAAATTTTAAATTTTAATTACGTGTGACCAAACAAACCAGCTCTGCATTCGGTTCTCAATGGTGTGTGGTTATTTATATTACTTTAAACGGTTGTCGTGTCAAGGGAACGGATAATTTTTAACGTAATTGATTATGTAGGACAAACTGGTTGACCACAAAAATATCAAAGAACATGAATTTTATTTGATCCAAATTATTTTTAAGAAGATAAATATACAATCTTAAACTCTTAAACTTTTATAATATTAAGCCTTTTCCCGTACCAAACAAATTGTGAAAAGAATACTGTCAAGACTTTGTTGCTCCATATTTGCAAGCATCTTAATTCGGCATTCGCATTTTCTCTGTACGATTGAAAAACTGGATTAGCAGATTACAAGTCCATGACGGTCTAGCCATTTAAAATTGTCATGTATGCGATGACAAAAAACTATGTCTAATACTTTTTCTTGTTTTGTATATAAAATGGTTCAAAATTCAAAACATTTTGAATTTTTGTGACTTTCGTTCTAAGAAAAAAGACAATAGTCTAAAGCATCGGAAAAATTGTATAAAACTGTTGTTGTTTTTTCAATTATTTCAGTCAAATCGAACGCGCCTAATATAATGATATGGTTACAAAAAGGAGTATACTTCTTCAAGCGTATAAGAGTTTTTTATGCTCAAGTAATCGATTTCACCATCCATTAAATTCTTTCTAATTAGTGAACTTGTTCAATTTTTTAAACGATGCATTTTTTTTTAAAACTGTAAAGCCTCGATATAACGAATCACTAAGGGTGGGGGGTTGCCCGACAGAGCCAAATCGAGAGATCAGCAACAGTTCGACGATGTTGTAGTGAATTGAGATTCGACGCTTAATGTCGATCGTCAAGAATTCGTATAGTACGGTTTTGAACAAAAGAGTCAGGATGGAAACAGACACAGCGCCCTAAATTTGACAACAATACGCCCTGCAGGAACAAATGTAGAATTAAAAAATGTTTAGAAATTGATACTGTGTGAAATGTTTTTTACAGCTATTAAGAAGTTCGATTTTTTGGCGCGTTCTTCGCATTGCCGTTATATGATAGTTCAAAAGTTAGTCGTTGGAAATTGAGACTCGCAAGTCACTATAAACGAATGCTTTCACCTTCGCCTATTTGAACCAATCGTCGCAGAGCTATTATAACAAAAGTAGACAAGCTTTTTATTCAATTATGGTGTCGCTATCACCATGCACCTCAAAATTTGGAAAGCGTTTGTATGGAATACTCTCAAAATGTATGCAATTACACCTTAGTGAAATTTAAAGTGACATCTTTAAAAATAAATGTTTCTGTATATAAAAGAATACCCGGTTTGTCATGCTCGAGATAATATTACACTTTGACCGAATCAAATATGCAATTGTTTTTTTGTCGTAATGATCAGAACTTTTTTTGTAACTAAACAATAAATCCTATCATATAATAAAATATGACATGTGTCAGTATTTCATGATGGGATGTAAAAAATAAAAATAGAGCTGGTAAAAACTAAGCTTTTAAAAAACATAAAAATAATTAAATATTTTATCATGTTATTCACCCGATTTTGGACGGAATAAAGGCCATTATCGAGGTTTTACTTAATACTTTTGAAAAAAAAAAAAAATAAAGGAATTCGAATGTAACCTTCAAAGGGGTATATTCGAAGCTGATATTTTTCTACAAGTGTTTCCTCTGAAGTGAAGTGTTCGGCTAGTGTCCGGTTAGTTCAGTCGGTGGAGCATTAGACGTTTAATCTCAGGATCGTAAGTTCAAGCCTTATGTTTGGCGCCCAACGAGGGGCTTTGGAAGTACTGGAAAGGGAAGCACTAAAGGTTGCACATGGAAGCACTTCAGAGATTTACCAAAATCTAACTTTGTTAATTTAGCATGGTTATCATTATAAATAAAGTTCTAACAAGCAGAGGTAGCCGTTGTTCTGAACTTAACACTGCTCAACAAAATAGACGTCTCCGGTTCGCTTTAGTCACCGGCCGATCTTGTTGATTTCCATTTCAAGATGCTTTCATGAAATATGCTCCAAAATTTCCCTTCACATGTATCAATTAAATTTTTAGAATCATTTTTTTGTGACTGTGATTGTCATGTGTTTTGGGAACATGAATTAAGGCATACAAATCTCTTCTATTCTTATATGCCTTGGAAAGCCGTGGTGGTGGAAAGCAAATATATTTTGTCAGAATCAATTGTCAGTTAATCCAATAGTATATCATCCCTATATCATCGCATACATATGTTCCTTCAGACTCAATGTATTCTTCCCGGAGTGCCAGGGTAGTGTCTGGGTGATAGGATGACACCAAAAATAACCAGGTAAACATATTTTGCAATTTCTTATTTTTTACTATCTCTATCTTTAAGCACTGCTCTGTGCCCAAAATACCACATTAATACGAAAAACATTGTGAAATATGCAACTGTTTACCATCGCTTACATTTCTCTTTCTGTATTCGACGATTTTAAGTTCCACTTTATGATCTCAACTTGTACAAACTACTATGATGTCGATAGGTCGACCCTTGCATTGCTAAAAGTCTAGAGAAAAAACGAATGTTGAAAATTTGATGAATATATGTGGACCGTGCCATTTGTTTATCCGCCAAAAAACCATGTTTCATTATACAGCGTCCTAGACATGCCAATTATAAATATAACACAACTTTTTTAATATAATGCAGTTTTCCTAATGTGTAAATACCAACAAGTTGAGTCAATTACATTCATAAAATATTATACAAACTCGAGTTAACTATCAATTAATTTTTTGTCCGAAGCCTCCGGACATATTGATTTTTTTTCAAAACATGTGTTTTTGATTTTGTTTTGCTGACAGTGATTTTTATTTAAAAATGAAACCTGATAGTTGATGTTCGAAATGTTTGTTGTTTTGTTTTATGTAAAAAATGTGAACAGCAAGAATTAAGTAAAACAGAATAATTTGTGTCTAAAAAAAGTTTGACTATCGTACAACATGTTGTTGGTCAACTATGTTATGACGATTCTTTAAATAGAGGCATCTTTCGTTTGTTTGGAGCATCCTATCCTTGTTTTAGATAATTGAAGAACATTCGAAATTGTTTGAGGTCGCTGGTTTCACTGGAAAAAAATTATGTGATCTATATTTCTTCTCGGTGCCATTAATTTATCACACAATTTCTTATACTATTCTACCATCGTTCGTCCACATAACGGCCTCTAAGCTAAGTCGACTTGATTTAATCATGGGTTTTTATGGATTTTCATCCGAGCAACCATAATCAAAAAACTTAATTCTAAATGCTCTTCGACTCGAATGACCACTATAGTTTAAAGAATGACTACCCAGATCTTATTTTCTATTTATCGGGTGACTTCCTTTTAGCTCTCCATCCCAATCGAGAGACCCTAATGAGTGCCGATGTGATTGTATAAAACTAGCATGTTTAACGTGTTTACTTACTCTGCTAATAATTCTTAGATTTAAACAACCTACTAATCCATCACTAGCTTTTGTTACGCACTTATTTGTTTTATACTTTTTCAATGTTTCGCATTCAACTGTGTAACACGTTTGTGAACATGTATTTAAGAGCCTTGGCAAAATGTAAATTTGTATATCAGTAACACATATAATTTAATATCAAGGACTTGCAATTTGTGAATTCTAAAGTATCAAAACTTCCCAAAATCATATGATTATAGCATTACTACCCATACACAATATCGCCCATGCGACTTACAAATACCCTCCCTCCTTGTCATATTACTTTGTATAAATAATTTAATGTGAATGAATCATAAATAAAGTTTTAAACTGATATTGATTTAATACAATTCTCATAAGAATAGAAGGTAACTCATTATTTTCTTAAAAAAAAACTTGGCAAATATTCTTAATTAATTTTCAATAACAAAAAGAACAAAATTCTTGCAATTATAAGTTTTTTCTCTGTTAATATTAAATATATATTTAATATAATCCAATTAATTCTAAATCTTTTACTGTGATTAATTTATGGTTTCAAAGGCTATGATCACACTTTAACCCAAATAAATTAAATTTTCTGGCTACTCAATGCTATATATAATCAAATTAGAAAATGTTTAAGGTTACTAGAATGAGAATGAACCTAATTTAAATTTAACTTTTGCTTAATTTTTTGACATCTAAATTCAATTGCTAATTTGTTTGAAATTAACATAACGACTAATTTAGAACTCGGGTATGGATTTACGTTAAACTTCTAAATTTAAATTCGCAAAAAAAAACTTTTATTTCGTATCTAACAGACCTTACCAAATCCTTGATCATAGTGCACATTCATTTACTTAAATCTACCTTCTTCGGCCTCTATCACTCCTAAAAGTAATCTAAAAGTTTAAAATTAATTCTTATAATTCTTACTGTCACCATAATTTTCATTTCAAATTAATCTTACATTGTTTTATGTTAACCAAATTAACAACAATAATCCGGACATATCAGATAAGCGAAATAATAAAATAAAATATTTCAATTAACCTCGAATCTTGCTTTTTTAAGACAAAAATCCAAATTTTTGTTTCAATAACTTACATTAATAATTGTTTTTATTGTTGAAAAATTATAATTTACAATAAAAATATTAAAATTATAATTACAAAATAAATTCGCACAAAAATAAAAACAAAAGTAAATAGACATAAAGTAAGGAAATCGTAAAAAAAGTTACTTTCAAAAATTTATCTTAAATTATATTTACTAATTAAATAAATGTTTAGTGTTCATTGACCGTTTGACGATCTTTGGCGTTTAGAAAATTATTACAGTAATTAATTTCTTTTATTATTTTAACCCAAATTTTGTTTGTTTCTTTTTTTATTTATTTTATTGAATATATTTTAAATTTTTATCGTTATTAATTTTTATTTATTTTTTATTTTTAGTTATTAAAATTACTCAACTATAAAGTGCAAAAAAAATTTTTAATTAATTGGAAGTTAAATAAAAAAAATTAAAAATATAATAGTAGCAAAATTTCTTTGTTTGATAATAATTAAAAAAAAACTGTTGTTAGTTGTGTTGTTAAGTGAATTAATAAATATATTTTGGTTAAGTGTAGGTTTTATAATTAAAGTGTATTAAAAATGGCGTCAACAAAGAGTTATCATCTTGTTAACGAGAAAAATCGCAATGAAAGTGTTGGGCTGTTAGCGGATGAAAATGGAAAAAATGGAAAACCAAAAATAGGTGAGTCATATTTTTACGAGAAAAATTTTAAACAAAGATTTTATTTGAATAAATTAATAAGATGACAACAAAATTTTGTGGTATATATGTTTTTATAATTAATGTTTTAAGTTTAAGGTTATTTAGATTTTACTACGTGAATAATTTTTGATATCTTGTAAACAATATGCAAGAATTTTTTAGATTATAAAATTTAAATTTAATAGAGTTGATTCTTGTATTTAAATATTTTATGAAAAGTCATAAACACAAAAGAATGTTATATTTTTTCAACTCTTTTCTTAACTCGATATAGCCGTTTTATTAAGAACTTAAGCTTAAATTAAAATTTATTTGTAATGGTTAAGAAGAAATTTACCTGACTGTTGGTTGTCACATGCAAATATTTTATTATTTTATTTTGGAAGATCATTAGTTGAAAGCAACTAATGAAAATGTCTACGCAATTTTAAACAAATGTCAGGGAATAATCATTATACATGGATTAAAAAACATACTCTATTTCCAATCGAAATGCAGTTGTCTCAACCTCAGCGTGTGGTGGGCAGATATGGCGAATCAAACTACGAAATTGATTCAACAACTGTACAATTATAGAACGATGTAGTTGAGACAATCACACGTAATATTTGTGTGAAAATAAAATATAGTTAGTTCAAATACTTCAATTTTAAAAGGAAAAATTCTTGATATAAGACCAAAGACAATTTTCTTCATTTAAATATTTATTAACTTTATTCAACTACTGTTATATTGGATATAAAACTTTACATTTTAAATAAGTCTTATACTGTTTTCAGGAAAATGTTAACGTGTAGTGGTCCCATTCGCTGTGAAATTGATGGCAAATATTTTTTCTTTGTTTGAATAATAAACTGCCAACTTCGAGATGAGGTTGTCATTATTTCAATTTTTTTTTCAGTGTGTTTATGTAAAAATTAAATATGATTCAATGAATTTAATATGCTTCAAATTTTAAATAAAAAATTCAAAAGTTAATTTTGTTCATGGAAATAGTTATTAACTTTATTCAATTACTATTATATTGAATAATACTTTATATTGTTGACCTGTAGCTGTCTCAATCATAGGAAAATTGTCTGTAATATTTTTCCTTTGTTTGAATAATAAACTGCTAACTTCGTTGACGTTGTCATTACTTTAAATTTTTTTCAGTGCAGAAACAAACATATTAAAGTGGCAATAAAACAAAATGTAAATTTAATAATGTAATGAAAAACTAATAAAATTTTAATAACGAAAATGAATAATGAATTTCACAATAGATTTTTTAAAAATCTATTTTAAAAGTTTGATTCTATTGACCAGAGAACAAAAATTTCAACTAAGCCTACTAAGTTTATTATTTCTGTGTAATTAATTCTAGCACTTAATCATTTGAGTCAGTTTTGTGGAAATAATAAGTCGTGCTTATACAGTATTTTAGCGAAATACAATTTTTTAGAATGTAAAACTAAGGTTAAAGTTGTTAATTCAAAACGAGAATTAGATCTATAAAATATCTTAAATGAAATTAAAATAAATGTTAATCTTTAAAAGAAAAACATCCTTTGATCAGGATTCGTGATCTGGACGACCGACGCTAACCAAACCATTTTAGATCGTCTTCATTCTTAACATACAATATGTGAAATAAAAAATATGTGCACTTTTAGAAAATTTTAAAAAGTTTTTTTGAGGACAGGGTGATCCGAAAGATTTCTGTGATTTCAAATTCATGGTAATTTTTAAATCAAATTGCAAGAGAACGACTCACGGATATTAACCGTTCATATGCGTGGGAAAGGTAATTGACTGGCCCATTGAAAATAATACACTGTAAACTTTTTGCTTACACTGTCAAAAATATTAAATTATATGAAATAAAGTTTTTAAAAATGGCACTGCGGGTGTAAATCAAGCATTTTTTTAATTTTTTTTCGCAATATAAAAGTTCTGACCTTCTCCTAAAACATCCCAAAATTTAAAGAAAGATTTTGTTTTGTTCTAATGCTATTAATTTTTGAAGATGTTCAACTCAGGTTAAACATTTTAGTTTTGCCACTTAAATTTATGACCCGAAATGCACAATATAAAAATCTAATATCTTTAGAACAAAAACAAACTCTCTCTTTATATCTTGGCATATTTAAGGAGAAGCTTCGAACTGTCATACTGCGAAAAAAAAATAAAAAAATTCTTACCTACTCCATCTTTTAAAATTGTATTTCTTAATATTTTTAACAGTGTAAGCAAAAAACGTACAACCTACAGTTGATATTGGGCGAGCCATTCCTTTGCAATTTTATTTCAAGGTTACCCGGCATCTGAATTTCTAGAAATCTTCCGGACCACCCTCTCAAACTAAACACTTTAAAATTTGTCTGAACACTTTTTATTTTTGTTTTCCCTTTAATTTCTTGTTTGTCAAGTATTAAGTTGATCATAACGGTCGAGATAAGCGTCGCTCGTTCAGATATCGTCTTTCATCTAAAATTATTGGACGTGAGATGCACATCTTCCAAAATTAATATCTGTAGAACAAAAAAACGCAGTTTTTAAATTTTAGTATACTTTAGTATTTATGGACCATTTTTATCTAACAAGAAAATTTACAATTTAAAACTTAAATGCTAGCTTATTATAAGTAAAAAGCAAATGGAACAGGCCAACTTCGCCAGAAGTCAATTTCGGGATTTCCTTATATTCATCATACCATTCTAGGAGTTTGTTAAAAATTCTACAACCTCTATTGACAGGCTCATTTGTTCCATAGTTAGTGCCACGTTTCTAAGAGAAATCCAGCATGCCTGGTTCTAGCCCGATTCATTGAGACCGCGTGATTTAAATATTTGATCATACTATTAGATTTGATGATACCAAACATAAATATAGCAGAATGCATGTCACGTCTATCCTTCAATTACTGTAAGTTAATTAATTTACGCCTATATGTATAATTCCAGATAATTTTTCGGATCATAAAAATGGCATCCAAACCACAGATTCATATTCCAAAATTGGTCTCACTAAAAAACAATAAAGAGCAACCCCGAGACACTAGATGCTTTACCAATATCTGCATCGTAGCTTTGCATCAATAGCAATTCCTAAGTCAGTAACATTATTTTTCCTTGAAAGATATATATCATTTATATGATAATCGTTTAAAGTGGGCTAAGTTTTTTGGGCAAAAGAGATAACCTGAATTTTTTTATATTTAGATGGAGTTTATTATGCGTGCACCAATAGGATAGATCATTTAGTTTGGATTTTAAAAAAGGTATATATCTTCTGTACTTTTTATTTCCTGAAAAATGTTTAGGTCGTCTGCATAAAACAAATGCATAACTTCATTAGAATAAAAAGATTAAAAAGGGGAGGGCCTAAATGGCTTTCTTGGGGAACGCCAGATGTTTCACTAATTTCGGATGGCAAACAATCTCGAAATTGTACTTTCTATTTTCTGTTGGTTAGATATGATGTAATAGATTTTATAAATCCACCAGAAAAGCCGAATCTATTTAAATTTGTGATCAAAGATTTAATATCCACTCTATCGAAGGCTTTCCTATAATCTGTATACACTGTATCGACTTGGCTGGTTATAATCTGTATATACTGGATCGACCATTTTCTAAAGCCTCAAACAGATATGACGTAAACACAATCAAATTTCTTTTTGTGAAGTGTTCTTTTCTAAAGCCATGTTGTTGCTAGTTAAGATTAGCAGTTACCATCGTTGCAACCTTATCGTGGACAAGTTTTTCAAAAAGTTTTGGTATTTCTTGAAAGTTTATCTTGAAAGATAATTTTCAATGCTACTTCTTTTGCCATTTTTGTCACATATCAGAAAAATACCAGAAGTCAATGAACTGCTAAAAATTATAAAGTGGACTGGCATATTGTTTAAGAACGACTGGTGGAATATTATTAGATCCACAAAACTTTTTCGTATTTAATGATAAAAAACCCACGTTATTAAAAAAGTGATGTTTTAACTTAACATTTGTAGATTTCATAAGGTAATTGCCTTACTCAAGTGAAAAAATGAACGTTACGTGCCGAAGAAGGCAAGAGTTTTAACAAAAGAGCAAGTAGAAAAATTTCTTGTTGAAGCTCTTGATGACTATTTGTTGTTATATAAAATGTTTACAATTTTTGGAATTTTAGTGCTTGATGGTGTGACGAGCTTCTTTCGATGACGGTGAAGGACGTAGAAGATGTTGAGAAATATATTATCGTCAATTAACGGAATACAAAGAATTTAACAACAAGGAGATTTACGATCACAGATGAGGGCTGCAGTTTTCAACCTTGTGCTTTGTACAGAAAATATGCACCTCTTCGTCCTCGTCAAGCAAACCCATTACGTTTCTTTTTAACCTACCGTAATGGTAAATGTATTTCACTCAATGTTGGCCAGCACACTATTGGCGGTTTACCGAAAAAAATTGCAACATATTTAGGGCTTCAAGAACCTGATTTATACACAGGTTACTCATTTCGCCGATCAGTAGCAACGATGGTTGTGGATTCCGGCGGATATATTTTGACACTAAAACGTGAGGGAAGATGGAAAAGTAGTGTCGTAGTATCAATAAAAAAATTGAAATTGCGAAAAAAATGTTTCCTGGACGAAACTTAACAGATGTGGCATCCTCATCGATAAATGTGGCTTCTACTTCGAGAGGTTCTACAATTAATTGTCCAAAGACGAGCGAATTCACTTCCGCTTCAGGAATGTTCGATATTAGCGGAAATTCTAATTGTACTTTTAATTTTAATTTGTATGAAACAAAGAAATAAAAATGTTCAAATGTTAAAAACGCTACTATCTTTTTGAAATTTAAAATGTCTCTACTCTTGTTAAATTCATAACTAGTCTGCTGTCAATTTAACACTACTAGTCAGTTTAAATAACTTTTCAACGTCAAGTGACAGTTCGAATAAATGACGTTTACAATTTAGTAACAAATAAACATTTTTCTTGTATGGAATACAAAATAATTAATAAAGCTATCTATATACAACGACGAAAAAATTCTAATATTATTTTGTTAAATAAAATGTGTTGTGTAGTAGGAAATTACAATATTTGTCACAACTCACAACAACACATAAAAATCTTTAAGATCAAGGTCCCACAACAGCTTGCGTTTTAAGGTGTTTTTTAAATGGATGGATAGCTAAATAATAAATCCTATCACATATTAAAGTATGACATAGAGCAATCATGATAGAATAAAGGAGATAAAAATAAAAAAATAAATGCACAACAATTTGCACAAACAAAATAAACCCAGTAAAGTTTTTTCATGGAGTATACCAAATATCAAACGCAACGATTACTTAGAATTTCTAGTCGTAAAAACTTAGAAAGATTTATCAGTTTTCAATATATAAACCTCAAAAATCATATACTAACGCAATTAAAACTCAAAACCTCATCAAATCATTTAGTTCTCAAATGAAGCCAATAAACCCAAAAAAAAAAGCTACATTACATACTCTTGACAATATTTGTTTCTTACAAAGTCAATAGCAAGGTCTTGAAGAACAAATCCATACAATTTATTGGTACACAAAAAATGAAAGTATAAAATACGAGTTGTACTGAAAAATTGTTCGTAAAAAAATTATTTAAATAAAAAATAGCAATGGAAAATCAATTATACTTTATGTATACAAACGTAGCTTTTACTATTTACAACACCGTACATAAGGTTACCAGCTTAAAACAAGCATTAAAAGTTTGGATCATAAAAAATAGCCATAAAGAAAATTTATGTCAGAGTCAGAACTACCAGGATATAATTTCTTTGAACAAACTTAACTTTTCTTAAAATTTATATATACCAAGATAAAATAAAATATCCGGAAAAAAACTAAATTCACATAAGTTTGTTGTTGTAATTATGCAAATATGTTAGAACACATTTAATATTTACATACTTGATCTTGTTATCAGTTACTGCATCTTTTAGAATCTCATTAATTAAATTTGTTTGATTAGATTTAAATTAATCATTTGATAACTTACATTATTTAGATAAAAAATATCATTTTTTTTAAATATTCATCCGGAATACATAAGATAAAATGTTAGATCCTGTTGTTTTTTATGACACTAACAAGATTAATTAAATAAAAACTATCCAATCCTTATCTAGTTTTTTTGGTGAATTCTTATGTAAAGAAATAATTGAAACGTATCGACAAAACATAATCGATCGATCATTCTTTTATTAACTTGTTCAAAAAATATACCATAAAAATAATTCATCTTATAAACTTTCGTTTTTATAACGACTTCAAATTTGAATTTTAAGCTCAAAAGTTTCTATTGTATGAATAATAAATATTATCCTTGATTTATTCGCAAGACTAACATGAATTTTTTATAGGTGATGTTATATTATTACATTATGTTGTATAGTTTATAGGGTTTACAGACATTGAACTTGATGGTTACAAAACATAAATCGATTTATAACGAATTAGATAAACTGCGCAAACAAGCTTTATTAAAAAACAAAACAAGTTTAGTAGTTGATAAAAAATGATATTTAAATTTTTATAGATTTTATAAATCATAAAGTAACGAAGTAAACAAAAATAATGAATGGAGGAGGTTGGCATTGAATTAATTAATAAAATTTATCTCATTTAGTAACTGGATATTGATTGTTAATATCAATTGTGGGTGTGAACGATGGAATGCTTAGTAGGTGGATTACTACGCTGAAGCTCTATCGAAACAAAAAAAAGTTTGGTTGTTGTAAAAACTAAAAACCTTATGATAGACTCTAACTATCCCTTTTACATCAGAAAATATTTCATCCTCTTTACTGAATTGGAAACATTTTATGCATGCTGGATTATATTTTTAATTAATTTTGTGCGAGAATTGGGTATTCCAAAGAATGTTTTAAATGTGAAATAACCAAGTCATTAAATGTATTTTAAGTTTAAAACTTCTCTAACTTTTATAATTTTATTTCGCTAAAGACTTTTACTAAGATTTTAATTACATTTGAAATATTTACATATTTCTATGTAGGCTTGTTTCTTGGCTGATTTAAGATTAATTTATATGCTAATAAAATATTTCAAATAAAATTTTATTTGCTGCGTACGTAAATTATTTTTAAAAGATGCCCATACAAAGTTAGTTCAACCTTTATTTAAATAAAAATATAAAAGTTGACAGTTTAGTATAATATATTATTATTAATACAAATTATGCAATATTAGGGTTTGAAATGTTATACCTAGCAAATGGAATAAAAATTTAAATAGAAAAATAATAATTTTAAAAGGGAATGACCTGACCGGTCTACCAATTATTTATGCATTTTAATAGCTACTGTTCTCATAAAAATATCTTACATACAATTTTCTTTTAAACTTTTTCGATCGTTCTGCATAAGTTCTCCATCCTTTAAATTTATGGCCAAAAAAAAATGAGAAATCTTCACAGTGATTGGCAAATAAGTAAGAAGTCAACGAATTATGTGAGCATTGCAATATTCATAATTGTAAATTTTGAGGAATTCCAAGTAGTTTCCAAATTTTAAGTTTGTACCATCTAAAAAGGACTTGACAATCCTTGCCTTTACCATTTAGTTAGATAAATCAAGTGTAAATTTCTTACAAATAAACTGAATTGTTAGACTCAAAACAACAATGTGAACTTCCCTTATCAAATATTTCTGCAAACATTTTTACAAAACCGTCTTAAATTTTGGGACATAAGGATATCATAAACGAAATAATTTCGACACTTTCAATTCTTTTTGTAATTTTCTCTAAATACAGCGCTGTAGAACATTCTGACATTTGAAAATTTATATCATATATCAATGGAATTAATACATTTTAAATAATTTCAAAGAAAACATTGATTGTACTTGTACAAGATATCAAGTTTCATTATTGAAAAATTTTATATAAATGATAATTAAAAAATTGTAAATATGAATATTTAATAACTTTTAATTTTCACCGTTTCAACAAATATTTTATCTGGAATAAAATTGATGCTAATCATTATATATTTAAGTAACACCTAGGGATTGCAATCCCGTGGTGTTTTATGAATCCCGGGACTACGGGATCCATAAATTTTAAATCCCGGGATTCCCGGGAGTATATGGAAAAACATAAATAATTAGGAAAAAAACACAATTTTCAAATAAGAAACACATTATTCATTTTTAAATGTCGAAAAGAATAAACATATAAAACATTAACTTACTAATTCAACTTCTTAAAAAAATAAAAATTGAAGAACCAAAATAAAACTTCAATAATATTACATAAAGAAAAACCAGCATCATACATTTTCGAATGATTTAAGAATAGTATATTAAGAAACTAGTTTCATAATCGACGATTTTATCGCACGCAATCTGTTTAGAAAACGACCCGCGCAGCGGGGAGTTTTCTAAAGGATAAGTGCGATAAAACGTCTTATGAAACGAGTTTTTTATACTATTTTTTCTATTTTGCTTTTTTTGTCTTGATATTTTAAAAAATATTTTTTATGTTTTAATGTTTTAAAGAAAATTTCTAAAAATTTCAATTCAAAATAGTAAGCTCTGCGTTTCATCATATTTCTATATATTTTTTTGTTGCAAAACTAGCTTTCATAAAATGTGTATTTTATTAAAATATAGTCAATTTGATATTTTGTTATTATTACTAATTATTTTAATTAATTAAAATATTTAACAATAATTTAGATTATTTTTTAATAATAAGATTAATTAATAAGAATAATTTTATTTATATAATTATTCGTTTTAACTTTCACTGACGTTTGTATGACCAATGTGACCAACCTTGAAAAACAAAACTTTGCGTATCTTAATGAAGGCCATTTCGATACGCATTTGGGTATCGAAATGACTTTATTTTAGACTCAAAACTGATTTATAGTCAAACTTGTTTGTTAATTTGGAAATAATATTTCCGAAGGTTGAAAAAGCCCAGAGATTCCACATTGAAAAAGCCCGTAGAATTTCACACAGATTCCACACTTCTTGGTGGAATGTTCAATAAATTATTATACATTCACTGCAAATGGGGCTCTCTTTGTCCGCTTTGTTTACTTATTTTCATTTTTCTACCAATTGAGGTGACCTGTATAATATTTTATGTTGTTGCATTCTGACCAAAAAAGTTTTTTTATAGGCATTAAGCGTGAATTAAACTGCGTTACAGTTCATCTTCCAAATTGCTTTTCTCTACTAAATCAACTGAAACCTTATCCTTAGTTACATTTTCGTTGTAATCTGTGATCGATGATGTTGCAGTGTGAGTAGTTGGATCACCTCTTTCACATCCCACGTCTGCTGCTGCTGATGAAACGTTAAATAATCTTCAATAAAAACTATTATGGAACTTTGACTTGGAACAGTAAATATGTTCGATGTATCATCAACAAAAGCAGAGTTTCCATTCTGCAAATACTTAAATACTCAAAATGTTACGGTTTTCCTTGCCTTTATGCTAGTTATTAAGCTAGTTGTTGAAACATTCGTCAACTCCCGAACTAATGGGTTGCTTTGTTTTTCTAGCTCAGTACAATCTGAAAAGCTACAAGTGCATTAGCCAAAATTTCGTGATGTAGTGGATCAAAATTGAAGGAGCAAGCATTGGCTGAATAGAGCTTATCCACTAGAACCCCTAAGATATAAACCTTAGCAAGTATTTTCTCATTGCTATTGCCAGTGGTATATGATCTCATTTCATAAGACCAAATATAAAAAAATACAAATCAGAATAACAGAATAACAGGATTCCGTGTTTTAATCCATTATCCCAGCAAATACGACAATCAAGGGATTTTCTTTCATTAATTCCGGGATTGCGAGATCATAAAAATGGGTCGAGATCCCGGGATTCAGGATCCCAGGATTGCAATCCCTAGTAACAGCCTAGTGAAATCTATTTTAATAGAGTTTGCCATGGATTTGATTATTTATTTGCCGAGGCAGTTTTATCTTAATTACTTTGGATACTATAGGCTTAGATAGTTATTTTAGTCAATAAATTAAAGCCTATCCTATATGGAGGAATCGGTTTTGTTGATTTGTAAGTTTTTTAATTTTTTTTATCGGGAGTAACAATCCCGCGTATACCAGTGCTTGGTATCGATATACCAGATAACTTGAGATATCACATACCAACATGCAATAACAGTTAGTTATCACAAGCTATGGTAATGTCCTTGGGGCGCTGGCGGTTAAACTATATTCTGTCAACGGTGGAACCCTATTGCTTGTTCAAAGAAACAAGCTTTCGTATAACTCTATTTCTGAACTTTAATTATTAAGCAAGACAGTGCGTCACATGACTAAGGAGTATGCAACTAGCTGGATTATTTAAAACTCAGTTTTAATTTTGTTCGTGCAATTTGGTTGTACAATGTAAACTGGTACATAACAAAGTATTCGAACACATTAAGCATCTGCTTTCCTGTAAGCAACAAGATTTTTTTAAAAATCACTCAGTGTTATCTAATCTGCTCCAATTTACAGAATACGTTTATGCTTCGATTAACTTGGGTAAGGGAGTTGATGTGATATATACAGATTTCACCAAGGCTTTTGATAAAGTTAATCATCATCTTCTTTTACGGAAACTCAAAAGGTATGGTATCCGTGGTAAACAATTGTGGTGGTTTAGATCTTATCTGAGCGACAGATGTCAATATGTAGAGCTTAAAAATGAAAAGTCTTTTGAATTTATACTCATATCTAGTGTTCCGCAAGGTTCGACATTGGGTCCTTTATTGTTCATTTTATTCATCAATATGATCTTGTTAGTAAAATCAAAAGTGAAGTTCTATTGTTTGCCGATCTTAAAATATTTTTGTCAGCCAAAACATTTAGTGATCGTTATCAGATTCAATCAGACCTGGATAATCTCCAGTGCTGGTGTGTTGAAAATGATTTACATCTTAACATGGTGTCACCTATCACAAACTTAGAGTGTATATAAATATAGAGAGAACTTAAATACACAAATGTATGAAGAGAGTGAGAGAGGGAATAGATTGTGATGGAAAATTTGCCAAAATAAATGTCTCTTTTCTAGATTTTCACGAAGCATAGCTAAAAAGCTAGTTGGTTAAACCTTCGGAATATTTATCCTACGAAAGTCTCGATATGCAGTTTAAATTTGCAGCCTTAGATACATTGAGAAAAATATATCATGGCTTCATCAGTTTGCAATTAGTGTTGTGTGGAATGGTCTTCACCAACTTTTAGCATGAGATCCATAAGGTTGCTTTTCTCCTCGGTTTACCCTTCGATCAGGCATCGACATTGAAAATATTGATATTGAAAAATTATTGAGAAACTAGAGAATCGTCATAATGGTTCAGAGAATCTATTACACGGACGAGATAGTCATTGTGTTCATATTCATCCGGCCTCTAAGGCTTGTTCGTCACAAAAAGACTCGTTTACGGCGTCAAATTTTCAAGTTTGTGACCTAAACTGCTATTGAGATGATTGATCTACATGCATTTTAAAATTCGAAAAGTTTGCAAAACTGACTTTAGTTGGTCGTTCCACACGTTCCACACGTTCCACAAAAATATCTAAAAGTTAAAACACACTTCATAAACATATTGATATTTCGTAAGGCGAGCAGTTACAGTTTTTAGATTAGTGTTACAAATCCATTAAAAAACAGACACTTACAACTCTGTTCACACTGTAGCATGTGCATATGCTCAGATTTTTTGCTTCTCAATCATAGACTGTGTGCGTGTATAGAGCATTGTGGTATTCAAATTATATTTAAAACCAGTATACCGCGATGAACTTGAATCAAAACTCACGGCAATACCTTTTACTTCATCATACAGGTATTCTTTGTGATATAATTTTGTTAAAACTTGATTTCAGCCAGAAGTTCTCTGATGTTAGATATTCATTATTATGACACTCGACTTATTTTAACGTAACGATATTCAAATCTTAAAGATAAAACTCAAACACACAAAAATACTTGTATTTTAACAAAGAGTTATGTTTGATATACATCGCTGCCCAAAACTAAAAACCATGTCCTCATAAAAGTTTTTTGCCGAAAACTTTATCAAAATCCTTAACCCAGACCGAAGTTTTGATATCTCAGAGCTGTGAGATTTCAGCCCCTACATATTTTTCAACTTGTAATCTTTTCTATCGATTACTAGGAAAATATTATGTCTGATAAATGGCTTTTCTACCATTAATTACCATCTCTGAGCACGCATAGCATATCCGCATATTCAATAAACTTTATAACTCTGAACTCCAACAACTCCTCACAGATAAGTGTTCACGCAATAAATTACATCTATGAACGTATTCACATTGGTTTTTCAATACAGAGAATATAAGCAATACTTTGAGAAATTGAGCAATACTTATATCAGATACAGATTTGTGACGCAGACCAAAATCATGCAACATAAGATCGAGTAAAAGATTATGTCTGATATAAATGACTGTTCCTCCCTGGTTTTTTAACAATAACCATAGTAGCAACTCTTTTGGATAAAGAAAAATAAATACGTTCGGCATCTGATTTTTGATGATTTATGACCCTAAATTCTAATAACGAATATATGCTCCACTCTAAAAGCAGGCGAAATCTGACTCTCATGAACCACAAACTTGAAGTAGATCGTACAATATTATACGTCCGTACCTTTGCTCACCTTTTTAGATAATTGACAGTGTTATTAACTAATTAATTAATTAACTGTAAGGAGGGATCAGTTTTAGTTGATTTTTAAGTTTTGTTATTTTTTTCTACTCGTTCGACAGCCCTGCGTACTCTAGTTCCTGCTACGGCTATCACATACCACTGACAACAGCAGCGAGATATCACAAACTAAGGAGAAATCTTGAGGGTGTTTACGGATGAACTTTATTCAGTCAACGGTAGTTGTCAATCTTAATTATGGAATATTCCTTAAGGATGGTACCCTATTGTTTGCCCGAAAAAACGTGAAGCGATTCAAATTTTATATACATACAATTAAACGGGAGTCCTGCCTCTTCTCTTATTTATGACCAAATATTTATAACAAAAGAATCAATGTTGAATACAACAAAAAAACTAAATAATATAATTTACATTCCCATTTCTAATGTCTCTTATATTGAAACCAACAGTTGGTATTACATCATCACGAACTTGTCCAGATATCATAACATCAACCAACGCCAATTCCATCCTTTTTCCCAAAACAAATTCCTAATCCTGTCCCAAAATTAAATTTATCACAGCTAACATTTTAAACAGAACTATTTGTTCACCTTCTAAACCATTTAATGTGTCATCCTACATATGTGCTGCATAAATAATATCAGTAATTTTCACTCAATTGCACACCAATCAGCCAATTACAAATTTAGTAGCGGATACCATCGATAGACTATCATCAATCACATCTATGTTTTAACTTATTTGTAAATTTATAAAACAAAACATATCTTTATTACTTGTAACAATTTTAATTTATTTATATTTTTTTTCACAAATTGAATTTATTAAATTATACATCAAGTTACATTTGTGGCACTAACACTACTATTCCTATTACATTGAGTAAGATTTAAATAATAATCTATCGATCAAACAATTGATCAATGTTTTATAGTCAAATTTTTCATCTTTTGTTTACTTTTATAATATATTTCATCGTACAAAATTTTATAGATTTCCCCATATCTCTCAATACAATGAAAGTCAACCACTTCCATACATCATCTCACCAAACAACTTCCCTACAACTACGTATTACATCTACATGTAATATAAACTGAGCTTTACAAAAAAAATGTTCATCATTTATGTAGACAGAAATTTGTGATATTGTGTTGTGTCATTGTAAAAGACTAAAATTCGAAAAAGTCCGTCGTTACAAACGAGCCTACATATAACTCTTTATCTCGGTTTGTATTGAGCAAAACAGTGCGTTTTTGTTTTGCTTGTGCAAATTTTTCTAACAATTCTTTTCTTATTTTATTTTTATTTACTTTATCTTAACATGAAAGATTGGTCTATGTATTCGTTGATTCGCTATATTTGCTTATGAAGGGTCCACTATGGACTCACGCTTTTTATTGTTTAAATTATCGGTTTTTGCTGGCTGACAACAGCAATTGACTTCTGCGTGTCTTGCAACTGAATAGTTAAACGTTTGTACTTAGTTTGTTTCGGATATTTTGTTCTGATTTTATTTTTGATATTTTGATATTTCTGATGTATTGTTCCGGTTTATCTTTGATATAAAGCTCTGAATTTGGGTGTTCACATCATTATTCTTGTCTAGCTCAGTTTCAATAGCTGCAACAGGAATTATGTTTTGCTTACAGACGAATGGTTCCATTTTTTTAAATTTCAATTGATCAGCTTTTGATTGCTCAGTCATCGAAGATGTACCTCTTAATCTAAAACTTCAGAACAACTGTTATTTAACGCATCCTCAACTTCTTTTTTCAACCTGTATGATTGTGCATTTATTTGAATAAACAGAAGTAGGCTATAATAAGACAATTGACAATAAAGTTATTTCATTACGTTAAAATCTGTCTTAAAGTTATATGTAAACAAATAGATTGAATTTATGATAACGAAATATAATAAGTAATAATAGTCTCTTAAAAAATCTATAAATATATAATATATCTAGATGTTTTTGATATGATCTCTCGAACATTTCGCGTATGTGTGGGTGTAACATTATTTTAATTCTGCATATTTGAAGGTTATTGTTAGTGAACAGAAGCAAAATGGTAAATTATTCACCAACAAAATATGGAAAACAAGCTTATATTCAAGTTATTATATTCCGAAATACATTTTTAAGAGTAAGTTTTATAAGATAATTAATAAACATTTAAAGCATTGCAAAATTACTGATTGAAGTTGAAAAGAGTAAAACAAATACGACAAAAAATAAGGAAACTACACAAGTGATAAATTTGCTGTATCAAAAGTTGTTAGACGAAGAAACGCAAAACTATTATTGATTGAAGGTCTGCAGGATAACTTATATATCAGAGGTGGCCAAGCTTCACTACACGTTGAGCCGCAGTACAATAATCTCTCGTTTCGAGAGCCACAAAAAAAAAAAATTTAAAAAGTATCAGTTGTTTGGAAATATTTATTTTATTGAAAAAACAATTATGTACTTATGGTTATAAATACATACAAATACATCTTTAAAGTTTGTTACATGACATGCCTGCTGGTAGATGGCATGTTTGTTTGTAACTTGGCCGTGAATTTTCTGAAATCTGGTTCATAGTTTGTTAGCGCAGTACGAATTAATTCCGTTAAATGCTCATTTGTAAGTTGTACACGGTGGTTTGATTTTATAAACTTCATTGTTGAAAAAAGTGATTCACAACAATATGTTGTACCGAATATAGACAGTAATCTGGCAGCAGCTTTTTTCAAATTGGGGTACTTTGATTGAGACACTAGTTTCCAAAACTCATTTGGAGATTGTGTGCATTTTAAGAATGTGATCTTCCTGTAGCTCTAGTAATTCCATTTCTCCTAAAGCACTGTCATGCAAAATATAACAAGGAATCGATAAGCCCTCGTTAATAATGTTAATTTCGAATGGATTTACAAGTAAATTAAGAGAAATATTTAAATTATTCAGATCATTAAATCGCAAGTGAAAGTCTTTTAATAATTCTGCTAATTTACTGTACTGAGTGAATACTCAGTTTGTTATCATTAATTTTAGAGAGTCTGTTTTTCAGACGAGGAAAGTGGTTGAACACTTTTGTTGTTAAATCTCGTTGAAAAGGTTGAATTTTTTTAATAAAACTCAGAATCGTTTGAATAAGATCAGTAATAACTTTATCTTTTTCTTGTAAAGCTAGGTTGAGGGATTGCAGATGCTCCATTATATCAGTCAAAAACATACAATCATTAATCAATTCATCATCCTTTAATTCCAGATAGTGTTTTTCGTTTTCTTTGAGGAAATTTCTGATAGGTTCCATTAAATCAACAAATCGGCTTAGAACATTATAGGTGGATAACCATCGCACAAGGCAGTAAAATGTTATATCTTGCGGATGATCTTCAAAGTCCAGTGCTTCGATAAAGTTCTTGAATTGGCGATGGGCTTTTGAATTCGTCCGAATATAGTTCACAATTTGTAGCACAGTTTTCATTACGTTTTCGTATTTAAAATATTTTGCAACTAAATGTTCACGATGAACAATGCAATAAAGTGCCGAAATTCGGGTATTCTTGGATCATTTTTTAATAGACCAATAAGGCCTACATTTTTTCCTAACATTGCAGGTGCTCCGTCAGTTGCTACACTTACCAAATTATTCAGTGGAATATCTGTATCTGACAATATATTATCAAGGGCACTCTTAGTATCAATACCACGAGTAGTATTTTTAAGTGCTACCAAATCCAATAGTTCTTCCTTTACGATTAAAGATTCGGAAACGTATCGGATAAATACAGCTAACTGGGGGGTGTCTTGTATATCGATTGATTCGTCAAGGGCTAAGCTGAAAGCTACTCTATTTTTTACATCTACTTGTAGTCGCTGTTTATTATCTTTACTTATTTCCGTAATACGTCGCTCAGTGGTATGACGTGATACTGAAACATTGCTAATTAATCTGTGCAATTTGATATTTAAAGGATCCAGCATTTTAACCACCTGTTCCATATTCTTTTTGATAAATTTTCCCTTTCCCTAAATTTTCCCTAAACTTTTCCAAGCGATCATAAAACTAGCCTCGGTAGTATTATCCGCTTCTGAACTAAAAGATGATAATAATGTTTGCTGATTACTTAATGCAGATTTTAAAGAGTTTATTTTATTTGTTCGGATGTTGGTATTCAACGGATAACTATCCAAAAATTTACTATGGTTTTTTTCGTGATGCCGTTTTAGATTACTGGTTTTATAATGGACAAGTGATTCATTGCACATATAAGACACAAAGATTTTCCCCCTTTATCGATGAATGCGTATGCTTCAACCCATTCTTCCCTGAAGCTACGATTTTATCCGTCATATCTCCTTTTTTTGTGGTCTCACATATTTAGCAGTTAAATTAAAAAACGGAGTATTCATAAAAAACACGCAAAATATTATATTTCGCTACAAGAGATGAAATCACCGTTTTTTTCTTGCAATTTCCTTAAGTTTTTAATTTCGTTTTTGGTTTAGGGTAATATCTTACTGTCGTAAATGTAGCAGGTTGAGGTAGCATATGTCGGATTTGCACGTGTTTTTAATTCTATTTAATTATGAACTTATTCAATTTTTAATTGGAATATTAAAAGATACATTAAATTTAACGTCGGCAAATTGCCTAAAGATAAAATATCAAAAATATTGTTTATAAAAAAATTGCAGAAAAAGATAATCATAGAAAAACAAACCAATCCAAAAGGAAAGACTTTTGATTTTGAGAAAGATTTTTGTGCATTAATTTGAGACAAATACAGGTGATTTTATTTTTAGCCCACTAGAATATGTTAAACGTATAACCTTAAATAATAAAATTAGTTAAATTTATTTGTAACAGCGGATTATAAACTTGATTCGCGAAGTAAAGTAGTATCAAACTAAAACAAAGTCGCAAAAAACTCCAATAGTAGTAACTTCGACAGGACGGACCTAAATATAATAAAATGATTGCATTAAATCATATTATATTATTATTTTAAATATTTTATTTTACTTGTTATATTTTCATATTATATTAAACAGCATTATAAATTATATGTATTATTTCTAATTTTGTTACAATTTTTATGAATTATTAAATATTATTTAATTTTTTCATTTCTTTTCGAGAGCCGCATTTATTCTTTTAAAGAGCCGCATGCGGCTCGCGAGCCGCGGTTTGGCCATGTGTGTTATATATTAACCATCAAAATCGACAAAATCTGAAATTTTAATAGATATTGTAATAAACTTCGTCCAGAATGGGTTAATTTAATTTAATCATAAATAACCAATACGTTCCGCCTAAATGTTTTCTACATTCTATGGCAAATATGAATTAAAAGTTAACTCCCTTTAACAAATACATTTTGCATAAATTAAATTTGAGTTCGCTAATACAAATGCAAGTATGAATGAAAATAGGTGTGGCCTATTCAAGATGTACGGACTACGTAGTATTGATTTCTAGTGGATTATAGAAGTTTCGATTTATTTATTTTTCGATATAAATAAGCGAACAAAAATATCAGATAGTCAGTTTTAATTTGGCAATTAAAAGTGTTTTACAAATATTCGAAAGTATAAGGAATAATCGGTGGTACTTGAGCCTGGGTACTAATAGTAAAAGAATTTGAACTTGGTGGAATAGTAAATACAGATTTTACGATTCCGAATATTATTTATTCAAATTGTGGAAAAGTGGTGAAGTTTATTGTACATAAATTGGAGACCCTGGAATTTATTGTTGACAAATAAAGTTTGAGATTCTGTTAACCAAAGATCTATCTTTTACTGTCGTATTTGCTCAATAATCGAAAAGAACCAACGAAGAGTCGTTACAATATTTAGATATTTTTTGTATGAAATATTTTTTTCAAATGCACTTTTATTTTAATCAATAATTACTTGTAAATACTAAACAAAATAATTAAAAATAAAAAACAAGAAGGCAGTCTTGAGGACTGCCAACAGAAGTGAAAACTGTAAAATAGCTGTGTTTTATCGTCTAAATACAACAAAATCTTTACATACTTTACCACACTTACACGCACTGTTATTGACTGAAAAAAACATCCAGAAAATTCAATAAAAAAGACAAAACCAAAATATGAATCAAAAAAACGTGAATTAAATTATTTATTATATATTATAATTAATTGCAACAATACTTAGGTTATTGGTACTAACAATTACGTTTTCTGTATTTAAAAGTATAGAGAAAAACTCACAAATTAATTATGACAAAAACAATTTTTTTTACAAAAATACAACAAAGTCTTTACTTATCACACTTACACACTGTTATAAACCGGAAAAAGTCAAATTCAATTAAAAAGAAAAAAAACAAATTATAAATAAAGAAAATGAGAATGCGGATATATCCTGCGTAAGTCCTGACGCGCAGACAACATTTGTGTTTTGAGGTATTTTTTTTAGTTCAGTTTTGTTCTGTAGGCGAAAGGTAAGATTATTGTAAGTCCTGACTCGCAGACAATTCTGTTAGGCTTATTTTTTTGTTGTTCAGTTTTGTTCTGTGGGCGTGATTTTGTTCTGTGTTTAGATAATTTTTGTGTGTTTGTGCTAGAGTGGTTGTTCTGGAGGTGAAAGGCAGAACTCGTAAGTCCTTGACACACCGACAACATTTATGTTTTAGTTTTTATGTTTAGTTTAGAACCGCAAACGTAAGAAAGGTCCTTTAGACGTATTCCTAACGGGGTTTACGATCCTGCGTACTTTAGTTAGGTGGCAATTGGCTGCTCCGAGAGGGTCGTGAGTGGTGATTTGATATGGCTCGGATCTTGTTGACCCCTGATGGTTTACCATCTAGGTCATCCCACCTAAATTATTCTACCACATTCATGGGTTCTCAATGAGGTCATGGTCACCAAGTGAGCCTACGCTCATTTAATGCCATGGTCTTCGAAAATTCTGGAGGGTAGGAAGAGCGCAGACCAGTGGAGGATAACAGGGAGATGAATCACCTGTCGTTCGGGCCGCTGTGACTGGCGTTCGCTATCCTAAAACCAACCTCTTTATTCTTAACACAGGGTACTCCGGTGGTGTCATTGGCTATCCAAGGAACAGGGAGAATTAAAATGCTAACCCTTGGGTTTCTGAGCCATAGTTATACCACCTCTGTTCTCCAGTCGTTCATCGATATTATCGAAACACTCTACCAAACTCTTTTTTGTTAATTATTGTGCTAATTATTTTGTGTTTAGGTTAAATTTGTTTTTTTTTGTTTTATTTTGTGATTTTTTTAATCTGCTCGATTATTCTGCTGCCACCTATTCCCATTGAATTCTCGGTTCCTGCTCAAATTTTTCTTCAATGTGTTTTTGGATATATTTTGTTTGTCTCCTTGTAATTTTTTTGTTGGTCATTATTTATGTCTTTTTGTGTTTTTTTTCCTTTGGGTAATTTTTGTTTGTCTTGCCCGGCTAGTTCAGTCGGTAGAGCCTGAGAGTCTATCTCGGGGTTTGGGTTCGAGTCCAGCTCCCATTTCATATCCTAATTTTTCCTATGATTCTCAGGACAAATGTAGTCACCCAGACTTCCTCCTTTCATCCTGTCCTGTAATGGGTAAGATTTTAAATGTGGGGTGTACTTTCATTTTCCTTCCTATAGTAATATAACTATAGATATAAATTATTTTCAGCTCACTTTTCACCCCGTTTGTGTAACAACACAAGCTAAACATTCCAATGTACATCCAACACTTCCGGTATTAAATTATTTTTTTTGTTAATTTTATATATTTTTTCACCTAGTTATGAAAAAATTGTAGAGAATTGTTAATAAATTAAAGAAATACACAATTTCAATGTAAAATAAAATTTATGCTGACGAATTTTCTTTTAGCTCGTGTATCAGAATTTTTTCCCCTAATTTTTTCCCCTTTTTTTTTAAGTTAATCAGTTGTGATTGGTAGTTGAGCTGACAGTGAGTGAGTTTGAGAATTTCGGGGAGTGGAGTCGGCATTGAATTCGGTTGAAGCTCTTGAGGACGTTTGAGTTTGAAGTTTTTTTGTCGTTTAGTGATTATTTTTTGAGTTGTGGAAATTATCGGTATAAAGTTTCGGTAAAATGATCATTAAAATAAGAAATTTAATTTAAAGAAAAATTCTTGGTGAAATTAGAAGTACAACCAAAAATATTAGTGAAATTATTAGTACAGTAAAAATATTACGAAAAGATTAGTGAACTTATTAGTATAATGAAAATTTTATTATTTAATTTAATTTTTCTATGGTTGAATAAAATTAATACTATTCTAATTTTGCATGCAAGAAGTAACTGTTTATTAGAGATTTTCGATTTTTGTACATTTAAATAGTTTAGTTTCGAACATTCCATTTAATTTTAAAATAACGTTTTTATAACGTTATAACATAACGAAAAACAATATTTTTCTGTTTCATAACGTAATAACGTACCAAAAAAATAAACATAATGTTATAAAAACGAATTGCATAACGTTACGATTTTTTTTTCGTTTTGCAACACTGCTTTTAATATTTATTTTATATTTAATATTTATTTAGCGTGACGATGACTCGAATATATAAATTTTTCCCCAAACAAAATCGCACAACGCGCCTAAAGAAGTTTTCAATTCAAAAAACAGAATAGCCACAGAACATTTCTTTTAAAAACTGAAAAAAATATTGAAACGTAAAAATCCCCTGAATGCAATCGATTTCTACGACGTCACACTGTGCTAAAAGACAATAGCAATGAACTTAAAAAACTACACTATCGCTAAATTTAAATACCGTAAATTGTCCGCAGCCTTAAACTGTGTTTAAATTAATCTTTTGTGATGAAGATGTCAACTCATATTGAAAGAGATATACATACTCAAATAGTAGTTTTTATTTCCTTAATTTTATTTCACGGAACTTATGGAAAATAATGATGGAAAAACCAATATTTTATTATTTTTAGCACTACCTGTCAAAAAAAAAATTAATTTTCTTGTTAATATCGAAATGATAATGACTATAAAAAATTGCATTAGCAGTATTATCAATTTAAAATTGGTAAAAAGAAATGTTTATGATTTTTATGAATTTATGAATAAAAAAACAATAATTTTAATGGTATTTAATAAAAATTAAAAAAAAACTTTAAAAAAATGTATCACTCCAGGAATTGAACTCTCAACCTACAGTACCTTCAGGCCCGACGCCAAGGGGGGTTATGGGGGTTGTGACACCCCCCCAAGAATTTTCCAAGTCGGCAAATTCGGCATTTTTACGAAAAGAATTTTCCAATTCGGCAATTTTACGATTTTATTAAAGTTAAGTTAAGTTTATTAAAGTTATTTAAGCAAAAATTTAAATTTTTGCAACGATTCCCACTTTTTGTTCAGTATCACTTATTTATTTTCTTTATCATTCGGCAAATTACGATTTTAAAATCTTTACAGCAACTGGATTTAAAATAGCCTAGGGTAAAACATATGGATTAATGACTAATACATTTTATTTATAACAAGATCTTCTATAGAAAACAGTTTAATGCGGTTTTAGACACGTTAATAAATTTATGTACAAAAAACCTTCTTAGTTCCATTAATAGCATAAAACCTCTATATGAAATGTTTAAGCCACCTATGAAAAGGGAATGCTGCACAATATTAAATGTTCAGAATGCATTACAATTATTTCCTAAAAACGTTGCCATTACCGACTCGTATGCTGTGCAAGCAGAATTAGAAATTCTCTGTGATCGATGCACAAATGAAACATCTCTAGCGGAAATTATGCATAAATCTGAAGAGTTAAAAACCATTCTTCCTCTAGCTAATCAAATTTGCCGTCTTGTAATTACGGCCCCTGTAACAGTTGCATCCAACGAAAGAACTTTTAGCAAATTAAAGCTGGTAAAAAACTATCTTCGATCAACAATGACAGATGGCCGCCTAAATTCACTTCTAATATTACAGTCAGAAAAAGATCATGTGGATAAAATTAAATTTGATGAATTTTTAAATAGATGGGTAAATTTAAAACAAAGACGCGTCAGATTTCAATCCCAATAGAATATAACAATGTAGCATTTCAAAATTATTGTAGTTTCATTTATTATTTTATTTTCTAATAGATATTGAGGTATTGGAATGTATCTTACATCGATTCAAATTATGCAAGAATAAAATCTAAAACAAATGGAATAACAATGTGCGTGTGATATTTACTTTTATCCACGACTACTAAAGAATATATACTTTCCATGCGTATATCTTTCATTGTAATTGTATTCATTCCTTTTCTATATATCAAATTCTTTTTTATTTATTTCATTACGCTTTATTTATTCAAAATTCCCCTAACAAATTAAAAACTTGATTTGTTGGTATAGTAATATAAATGAAATAAAACACGAACAATACATATAAAATAAACAAACATGTTTTATTTTGTTTTTATTTTCATAGAAATATTTCAATACGGCGATATAAACTTTTACAGGAAAACTTGAATGAAATTATTTGAAATATTTGTAATCGTGGATAAAATAGTATCTTGTGGATAAAATGGATAAAATAGCATCTTTACTCGGATGATTCCCTCCACTCGCTACGCTCGTTCAGGGAAACTTCATCCCCGTGAAGAATTGCCTTCATTCTAGCTCATACAAGAATCTACTATTCTATATTTGTTTAATTAGTGCCGTTAAAAGTTCTACGCCAACCTTTTTTTGGGTTGTCTATTAGCTGTGTTATTTTGTAATTCTGTATAAAACAGAATTAATATTCTCAATACGATTTGACAGCTAAATAGTTCTGTAGAATTATTACAGAATTAATTAGCTGTCAAATCGTATTGAAAATTTTAATTCTGTTCTATAGAGAATTACAAAACAACACAGCTATTAAAAAAAATGGATGAAAATGAAATCAAATTGATATTGAAAGAAATCTAGTAGTTTATTGTTTAATAGTTTTAGTTTAAAATTGTAATTCGATTTGTAATGTTCTTCAACCTCATTGTCAATATTTAAATTATTGTAAAAATAGCTTTTAGATAGATGTTTTACAATATAAGACGATTCAAATGTATATCTATAAATCCCTTTTGTGCGATAAATTTATAAATTAAATTAATATTTTGAAAAGGTGCAGATTTAAAAAAAAAATTAGTCGGCAAATTCATGAAACTTTAGTCGGCAAATTCATGCTATACACCCCCCCCAAAAAATATTCTTTGGCGACGGCCCTGAGTACCTTAGTCGACCGCGTTATCCATATCGCAACTTGAAACGTTACGACTGGATAGAGGTATTTTATATTTAATATATTTATTTAGCGTGATGATAACTCGAATATAATAATTTTTCCCCATACAAAATCGCACAACGCGCCTAAAGAAGTTTTCAATTTTATAAACTTTTTTATCAATAGCGCTTAAACTAGAAAAAGGCCGTCGGTTTCACTGTAAAAAAATACCTGAAGGGATTTTTAGCCATTTCGAAACAGTCTAAATAATAAACCTTTTCTTTTATATGTGTTGATACCTCAACAGATAAAAATATATCAACCAACCCAGCGGAAATCAATAATGCATAATAATGCAAAATTGCATTATTATATTTAATTAATTTTCTTTATAATAACTTGATATAATTGTTAACGTAGCAAAAATTGCTTATTTAAAGAAAATGAATTACCATACCATTACCACATTAAAACTTTAACGTTATTTTTCTTCATCATACAAATCTTCCAGTAAAGCTAACTGTCAAGCCCCCACCAGTGAAAAGCGGGTTAGTTATTACTGAAAGATTGTACAATATGAAAAGTGACAGCTAACACTTATACCACACAGTGGACAAAATAAATAGAAGAAGCAATCATGAGAAAACTCAATATTAATTTTTCTTTCTAGAGGGAAAAAGTTTTCCAAATATTTCAATTCATATCAATTTGAAGTTGTACGTATTTCTTTTTCCGTATTTTGTGAGCAATACCCAAGTAAGGAAACAATTTTTTTCATTCGACGGTATGGTTGGAAATTTTTCATATTAAAACTTCGTTTCTCATTTACGTGTTTCGGATGAATTCGTACCTTCCTCATCAGTGACATGTTCGAATCCGTTGGTGGGCACGCTATCAATTACGCCATTGAGGCGATGACTTGACTATTTCGAAGTTCAAATTTCTTCATCACCTATTTATTCACAAGTTGTATTTCTCCACTGTCATTATGCTTATTTATTATAAAAATGTTTTAACATTATATGGTAATTTTTCCATTAAGTTTCAAGATTGTGTGTTAATTGGGAGGATGAAAAATATTTCTATTCTAATTAACATCATAAGACAAATAATGTTCTTTTCAATGCACAACGCAATTGTGCGAATTAAAAAATGACCACCACTTGTGAGATATAATTTTTTTAATTAGTCAAAACTATTTCCTATTATATTTAATTTAAAATAATTATCGTAAATTAAAAAAAGTTATACAGAAATAAAAAAAAAATAATATTTACTTCGTACCACCCTCTATTATCTTTCATATTTGAAGGTTATTATGAGTAAAACAGCGAAATAATTAAGATTTGTACAGACAAAAAGTCGTGCAAAACTGCTCTAAGTTTTTGTATCATTTGAATGGAATGTAGTACACGATTAATATATAAAATAAGCAAAAAATCATTTTCAAGGACATTTTTTTGAATCAGTTTTAGAGTTCAAATTTTTTTGGCTGTCAAATTAAGAACCTTTCTGTGTCTTTAATAATGATTGTTTTAATTAATGAATTATAGCGATTCACGAAAATATCTGATGATAATATCTATTCTATTAACTGGAACTTTTGGAAAAAAATGTTGGCGTCCACTAAAGAAGATGGAAGAGGGTGAAAACTTCTGATTCACAATCGATATGTATTTATGTATTATATCAATTGAGTTGGGTTTGATTTTTTTATTAGTTTGAGTTGTTTACTTCTAAGATTTCCTTTTCAATATCTGATGAAAGAAAGGACTTTATTGAACCGAAATTGGTCTGGTTTTACTACTTTGCTTTATTATTTAATTAGATTTTTCCTAAATCAAAGTTTGTTTTTTTTTAATTTGTAAACACAACAAAACAGTTTTTATAGCGTCAAGGAAACAATTGTCTCTTCCAAATTTATATTTTTACATACGTGTGTCGCCATTTGTTATTTTAAATTCAGCCACATCTGGCTGACTAGGTAGCAAATTTTTAAATCAATTATGCTTTTCAGATAAATAGAAATATGTGAGATGACAAGCTCAAACTTAAATTTGGCATAAAAAATCGTTTACAAAAATGAAAACCAGACTTTAATGTATGCTAAGCGAGGCTTAGTATATATACTTATCTAAAACGAATATTCGACTATAGCTGAAAATTATTCTAACAGAAAACTTTGCCACAGAAAACTTTGCCACAGAAAAAAAGTTTGCAAAAAAATTATTTACAAAACAATTACCGTCCAAATCTTACCACATTTACTAAAATAATTGTTCATATATAAGGGGAGGTGAGTTGTAATTCACAAAATTTTTCTAAAACTAATTTATTTCAAGACGATTTTTGTGCTAGGACGATGAAATTCGTTTGCATATTATTATATCATGTACTAGTGCGTAATACATAAATAAATATTTCATTATGCACTAGTGCGTAATAAATAAATTATACATTGGACCGTGCGAAAGTATTAGATCAGTTGATTTACGTTTTTGAGTTAGGATTCCCTATTATTTTTCTTATTTTTCTGTTTTTACTCTTCACTTCAAGCTTAAACTAATTGAAGTAAATGTCTTTTTAAGTCTGTTGAATGTTGTTTTTACATTACGACAAAGATAAAGTATACGAACGAATTAATACAAGTTTAACTTTCACTAAAAAACTCTAATGAATAAAACTGTTAACAACACCCCACGAAATTTTTTAATAATACTTCTTTTCCATTTCTTCAACTAGAAGCCTCTAAACATTTTTTAAATAAAATAGTAATGTACGATGAATATGAATGTATTTTATTCTTGTTTCATTTTAAATTTGCTTCTGATTTTGAAGGATTTCTTAAACATGATCTAGATCAATTTATTCAGATTTATTTTTGATTTTGATTAAATATACTCATTTTTAATTCTATAATAAAATAATCTACGTCTAGAGACGCCTTGTGGATTTTCTCAATAACGAAATACTTTCTATTATTATTCGTTACAAAAAAAATCAGAATTGAAAATTTTATTATTATAAAATTTGAAAAACAAAACAAAAATCCGAAAATAAAATAAATCTTAATTCTAGATAATAAATAAATAATTGATTGATTCAATATTAAATAATGTAAAGGATTTTATTTTGCAAAATATTTGAAAGTTTTTTTTTTACGCTTGAATCAATTATTTAAAAAATTGCAAATTAAATATTTAACAATGAACTTGAAAAATGTATGGTTAAAACCAGTAAACCTGACTTTGACAAAAAAAAATCAATTAAATTAAAGTGTTTCGAATTTAATTGTTCGCGGTTTTTTTGTACGTTGGAAATTCTGATGCGCTGCGTCATATGTAAATCGAATTTTTACCAACATTTTTTTTAAGGAAATAAAGTTGTTTTTTATATTTTTATTATTCCGATAATTTTGATCGTTATTTTTAGTAATTTATTTAAAAACTAGATAAAACTTAATCTACTCTCCAATGTCCCACCAATTGAAAACCCTTTTTCAATATGTAACCCAATGATGCTATACAAACAACTTATCTTCCGTATATTAAACTATGAAGCCAAGACGAACTTCTTATACTATCGTTATTATTCCTTCTATTCGCTCGTTCCGTGTTGGCATCTTTTGTTTCTGTACTTGATTGAAGTGTTTCATTTCTACTAATCTCACTTTTCATTTCATTAACTTGTAACTGATCCTCAGTTGTATTTTCACTAATTCCATCAGTTTGATCTTCTATATAATCATCCGTTACTGGAGTTTCTCTTAAATCACTAATATCACTGGGTTCAATTTCATGATCGTAATCAATATCAATATTCATCGGTTCAGATACTACACTTGCCGCCAGTTCTTTTATTTTTTCGGTTATCGGATTAATTTGATCATTTGTATACGCAGATGAATGTGTGGGTAATTTTGTGGTTAATGGAGTTGTTGATGGATGCTCATGATGTTGATGTGATGGCTTTTGTGTAGTTGTTGGGATTGTTGGATGATTTATATAAAAAGGAAACGATGGTTGATGTGTTGTCGTAGGGATTGTTTCATGATGTTCATAATGATGATGAGTTGCTCCGTCACATGGTTTTAAAAACTCCTTAATTGCATTATAAATTCCATGTGGAAAAGTTTTAATGTAAATTCTTTTTAACAATTTACCTAAACTTATGTTATCGAAAACTTTTAGTATTTCCGTTACATCTATAGAATTTATAATTGTATCAATAATTTCTTCGATTAGTAAAAGAGATTTTTGTATTGCAAGATTTTGTTTTGTTGATTGAATTTGATTGTAATCGTTAACCCGTTCAGCTTGAATAACACTTGTTATTGGAATTGTATAGATCATTGGTTTATGATTTGATAAAGATGATGAACTAATTTGACGTAATGGTCTGGATAGTAATGGTAATAAATTTGATGATTTTATTTGAATTAAATTTATTTTATTTTGTTTCAAATGTTGTCCAGATAGTTTATGTAAATGAAGATGTAGAATAAGTATTGCTATTAGAAATTTTATCTGAAAAAGAAATAAAAAAAAAATTAAGAATATTTTATTTGCGTTCAGTTTTAAGTAAATAAAAAAAAAAATCTTTCGGTCAGAACAAATCTGTATAGTCAGTCCTCCATTTTAATCAATTGTGTTTATAATTCCTTGGTTTAATGTTTCAGTACTTTGAAGGTGATATGTATTTAGAATTAGAAAGAGAATTCTACCTCGTTAATGGTTGAATGCACTATACTTCACATTTATACAAAAGAATGAAAATAAAACGTCACCCTGAAAAATTATTAGAACGAGTCAAATAAAAGACGAAATATTTATTCAAAAGGTTGACATAACCTTAAAAAGTTAACTTTGTCACACAAATAAATAAAATGACAAATTTCCTGAAAAGTGCTAAACTAAGGTTTGGAAAGGTTTGATTTTGGCATATTTGTTCCCTAAACATCTGACTATTCACTAAAAGTTTAACTTCATTCAGAGTACACGCTAATAATTTATTCGTGAGTTTAAAGCCGTGAGTATGTATTTTTAGTAATATTCGAAATATGTATTTCATAAAATTAAAAGTGTGTTTGCAAAAGTTTTATGATTTTTGAACAAATTTTAGTTTGTTGTTACTATAAAAGAATTCGAGATCTCTTACGTACTATGTGACAGATTAAAAATTTCGCATAACTGAAATTGACCTATTTAAAACTACTCTGTCTACAATTTTATATATTAGCGAGTTGCACAACATATATTTTTGTATAAAGCAAGCGTCATCTCAATTTCTAAACAAGGCAAATGATTAGCACAATAAATTTGAATGAATTTATTTTTAACAAAACGTAATTTGATTAAAATAAATCAAAATACAGAGTTGTACTACTAATCTTTGTCTTTTAAAACAAACACAAACAAATTACCCTGATATAATCTACCAATATTAAAAGTTTAGAACAAAGCTTAGATGTATAAAATGTGGGATCTTTTAAAACATCTATGTATCTCGAAAAAAAATAAACCAAAAGTATAAATATAATTTTTTCTACGATACCATATGAAAAGTCTATTATCATAGTTTTTAAACCGTTTACGTTGTCGTATGTATAGAAAAAAATTATATTTCCTATAAGCGAGATGAAAACATTTTACATTCTTGAAACTGTCCCAACCGTCGTTAACGCGTCTCGTGAACAAATTTTCACTCACGAAAAAGCAGTATTTTGTACCAAAATGTACAATTTTCTGGAATGACAAATAAAATAAAATAACCATCGTTCATTGTAGAAAAATAGCATTTCTCACGCGAAGATGAAAATATTTTTCGTTCGTATTTGCTCCACTCAACTGGTGCGAACAAATAAATGTTCACTTACGACAAAAATTGTGTTCATCTCTTGTATCAAAATATACTATTCTTATCAAACAAAACCAAAGACAAAAAAATTCATACATTTTAAATAATTTGATACACAACACTTTAATAGTTTTAAATTATTTAGTTACTGTGTTTATTTTATTAAACCACTAACCACTTTTTTTTCTTCTTTTTATTTTTTCTACTTAATAAAACTTTGTAAGTTTTCTTTAATTTTCTTTTCTTTTGTTTGTTGTTGTTTTATTACAAAAGTTTAAGGAACACATTTTAAAGTTAAATGAAATTGTTTTTTCTTTTTAATTTAAAATTGAAGAGATAAAGAGTAAAATATGGTTTAATTTCGGTTACATAAAACGGAAATTATGACAGTTGATGGTGGAGTCTTAACGACAAGATGTATGAAATAGATGATGAATAATGGTTACACAATTATGATTGATAATTAAATGTTTGGAATTTATGTTAATGTTCCAAGGGTTACTAAATTTTTTATCATTCAAAATTCAGTCATGATCATCAAGGCGACCCGGTTTTATTATTTGAACGTTTACATTTCTATAGGCACAAGTGTCTCAAATCTTAAGTTTTTTTTATTGATGTGTTGTTGACATTAGCATCGAAGTAAATGGTAATAAATCTAGGTCACACTAATTTTATATGTTTTGTAATTAATATTTTCTCGTGGCATTATTCAATGAAGTTTATTTGTTCTATAAAATATCAGTTACAAACTTACCTTAGAAACTGTTTTCATTACAAATTTGATTTACGATAGAAGTAGTTAAATTGTTTTTTATTGGTTTAAAAAAAATTTAAAATATTTTAAACGAGTTTGCGATTTAAAAAGAAAGCCATGGCAGACTTCATTACTATAGCTGTGAATAAATATTCAGCTTATATCCATTAAATATTTGAATTAAAAATTCTATTTCCATTAAAAACTGTTTCCAAAGCTTTTTCTTAGTTGTAGATTTAGGCAAAATAAATGTTATAATGAAAGTGAAACAAAAATAATTGCACAATTCTACTGAAATTTTTTGCCTTAGTTTTATTTTAATTTAACCAAATGAATTTCTCTAAAATATAATGACATCGTTCAATTTCACCAATAACATTTGAATTATATAAGAACTGAATCTAAAAAACTTATGGTGCAGATCATGAAACTTTTTGCAATCCATACAATTTTCGACCGATCTAGTTTCGAACCAATGAGAAAATTTTAAACTTTAAACGATGAAAAATCTCCCATCAAGAATAAAAGAACTGAATCTAAAAAATTTATGGTGCAAATTATGAAACTTTTTGCAATCCATACAATTTTCGACCGATCTAGTTTTGAACCAATGAGAAAATTTTAATCTTTAAAAAAGTTTATCATTCTCATTAGGGCTAGCCGACTAGATAAACTACCAAAAAATGTCAACGCTAATATAAACCAAAAATTAGGTTACATTTCTAGCGAAGTATAAGAAGATCTTAATGGGAGATTTTCCATCGGAGTGATGTTATATCACAAATAATTTACTGTATTAATTATTGATTATGTGTCAATAGACACACTTGAAGATTAGTCATCTTCTTCTCGCCGATACGAGCTTGTTATTCAATACTAGTATGTCTAGAGTATAACAAAACAGTGATCACTAGAGAAACTAATTGACTAAACCTGAATCTATTAAATATATGTTTATGTAAATTTTTTGTTTTCTTATACTTCGCTAGAAATGTAACCTAATTTTTGGTTTATATTAGCGTTGACATTTTTTCGTAGTTTATCTAGTCGGCTAGTCCTGATGAGAATGATAAACTTTTTTAAAGTTTAAAATTTTCTCATTGGTTCGAAACTAGATCGGTCGAAAATTGTATGGATCGCAAAAAGTTTCATAATTTGCACCATAAATTTTTTAGATTCATATCTTATATTCTTGATGGAAGATTTTCCATCAGAGTGATGGATCACAAATAATTTTACTGAATTTGAATAATACTAATAACAAATAGTTATACGTCTGGCCTACTGCGATATTAAAAATTATCAAATAATTTTTGTAATAATTAACTGATATCCCAGTAGGGCAACGTATGATTCATAAAAATTATATAAAAAAATGAAAAATGGCAAAAAAATTTCTAAACGGATTCCCCTGGTTCGTTGATAAATTCTCATAATTTTTTGGAAAATTCCTCAAGCAAGTGGTATTGATAATACCTATCTTGACGAAGTTTGAAAAAAATTTCAGTTGTAATTTCCCAAGGGCGGTGATAATTCGAAATAATTTTTTACCATTTTTTCAAAAAATTATGAGAATTTATGAACGAACGAGGTGAATTCGTTTAGAAAATTTTTTGCCATTTTTCATTTCTTTATATATTTTTATGAATTATATGTTGGCCTACTGTGATATCAGTTAATTATTTCAAAATTGCTACTGATAATTTTTAATATCCCAGTAGGCCAGTCGTATAAATATTTGTTATTAGTATAATTCAAATTTTATTGATGAAATTGAATGATGTCATTACATTTTAGAGAATTTCAATGGGTTAAATTAAAATAAAACTAAGGCAAAAAGTTTTCGTTCGTATTTTCCCAAGGGCGGTGATAATTCGAAATAATTTTATGCCAAAAATTTCGAAAGCAAGTATGTATATTGATAATAGGACAAGGCCGTAGGCCGAAGCAATTGGTATTATCAATACCAATTGCTTGAGGAATTTTCCAAACAAATATAAGAATTTATCAACGAACGAGGGGAATTCGTTTAGAAAATGTTTTGCCATTTTTCATTTCTTTGTATATTTTTTATGAATTGTACGTTGGCTCTCTGCGATATCAGTGAATTATTTCAAAAACTATTTGATAATTTTTAATATCGCAGCAGGCCAGACGTTTATCTATTTGAACATATAATTGTTATATGTGACATACAATCTGTTTGTAATTATTTAATCTAGAATTTCATATTCCTCACGCGAGAGAAACTCGTTTTACCTTTGTGAAGAAACGTTTCACCAATCGCCACATCAAAAAATCGGTCAAATGCGCATAAAATTCGCTCACCGAGGGTTCGTTGCATGAATGTAGAAGAACAAACTGTCAAAAATAATTTACATAAAGTTTTGTTGTAGAGTTTTTATATTGCCAGACCATATAGGCATATAAAACTGGTTTTTGCCTGTCAAAATCTGCCTGTTCTGTCCTGTAAATGTCAATAACAATATCAATGTCAATTGAAAATGGATCGAAATTATACACAAAGTGTTGCATCTTGTTAAATATTATCAATAGCTGTTCATGGTAACTAAAAAGTGATTCAATTAAACTACAGCTTGTAAATGATCAAAATTGAAAAATATACATTATCAATTCAAATAACAATTCAATAATAATTGAAAACAATAGTTTGGCGGCCGACCGTAGGGCGGCCGACAATTATAGACGAAACACAAAAACTTACTTCAGCTCCGAATTAAATAGACTTTTTTTATGAAATATGAAATTATTTTTATGAAATATGAAATTAATACATCAAATTTTTTATGAATATTAGGAGTGTTTTTCAAAACAACATGTTACTTTACTGCCGTCGTAAAATATGGAAAGAAAATGGCGATAATTTACTGCCGCCGTAAAAATATGAAAGTTATATTACTGCCGCCTCACAAAAATGAAAAAAATGGCGTTAATTTACAGTCACTTTGATCGTATGTCAAAAAAGTAAGACTTAAGCCTTCTCTCTAGCGGCAGTAAAGTTAAATTTTTTCAGCCGTTTGCCGCAAAACATAATTATGTGACACTTAGGTTTAGTTCACAGTTTATTAAATTTTCTTTCTATGTGAATTAAATGTTCTTTCAAATGACACCCCACTCGTTTGGGTCAAACATTTTGTTTACTCTAGCCCCCTCAAAATACAGAAAATTATTATGTGACACTTCGCTATAGTTTTAGTTCAGAGTTTAATAAATTTTCTTTCTCTGTAAATTTTTCCAAATTTTTTTTAATCAATCCAGCTCAAAACCGAAGGGGGAGGGGAAACTTTAAGTTGGACTTTTTTGACAATAATTCAAAAAGTCCAAGCGGCACGTATATACGCTAGAAATAGATAGATTTAGAGATCAGACAGTTTTGTGTGCCAGTAGAATCTGATGTTTCAGATTAGTCTAAACAAAACAAACTAATTACAAACAGATATCGAACAAATTTAAAAAAAATAGCTACATATAAGCAAAACTATATCTATCCAATTTTGCAACAAACAAATATCAAATCTACTACAGAACATGTGTGTGACAATTTATGACTGCTCTATATCATATGTCGTGCAATTACTGCAAAGTATCAAAATAGTTTATTTCTAAGAAAAAAAAATTAATTTCTTCTATTCAAATCTTTTTATTTTTTTTCACTGACTGTTATAAGGTTTTTGGAAATTGTAGTTGGGGATTGTTGCAAACTTTATTGTTGAAGCCAACAAGTCAAAAACCTCTCACTGCAGAGGTTTATATTTATAAGAAACGGATTAAAATTTTACCACAGATTCTAAATTTATGAAGTTTTTAAAAATATTAGTATCCAAACGGCCGTTATAACGGATTTAAAAAACCAATTTCTTTTCTAGTACAAAGCCTCTAGTTCCTTAACCATGTGTCAGATTTGTCTGATTTACGAACTTGTCTAAGATATTAATAAAACACAGATTTTTAAGAAAGGTTTTTTGATCTGGCTCCACAAATGCGACCGTGAGAGTGCCAGTTGATTCAAACGCATTTTGTGTTTCACAAGCTTTTTTGTTGAAGCCGCTCACTCAGAAACCTCCAACTGCAGAGGTACATTTTTTGAAAGAAATTGATTGAAAAGGTGTCGAAAATTCTAAATTTATGAAGTTTTTAAAAATATTAGAATCCAAACGGTTGTTATAACGGATGTAAAATACAACCTTTTTTTTTCTAGTACAAAGTCTCTAGTTTCTAAACCATGTGTCAGATTAGGATGATTTACGAATACAAACTTGTCCAAGACATTATTAAAACACACATTTTTAGAAAAGGTTTTTGATCTGGCTTTACAAATGCGACTGTGAGAGTGCCAGTTGTTTGAAAAAAACTTTTTTATGCAAACTTTTTTGTTGGAGCCGCTCACTCAGGAACCTATAACTTCAGAGGTCTATTTTTAAAACAAAGTGATAAAAAAGATTCCAAAAATTTTAAATTTGTTAATTTTTTTAAAATATTAGTATCCAAACGGCCGTTATGACGGTTTTAAAAATCAATTTTTTTTAGAAAAAAGCCTCTAGTTTCTTTACCACGTGTCGGATTTTGCTGATTCATGAACTTGTCCAAGACAAGTGTGTGGCTAGGAGTGCACATAAAGTAGGGGTGAGCGGGTCCGGCTTCCCGTCATTGGTTTTTTTTTTTATAGCAAAGTAGATGTTTTTTGATTAGTAAAACATATTACTGATAAAATGGTTACGTTCATTAAAAAACAATAAAATATTTTTCTACACCCGTACTATAATAATACACTTATATGCCCATAGTCCGTTTCATAATGATATCCATTATGATACAGATCTTATACAACGATACAGATTTTTAATCAATAGAAACCCATAATTTTTCAATCAAGCATACTGTGCATTTGACGTTTGTCCTAGAGTCTTATCTAAGTGTTTTATTTGTCAAAATTAGTAGGTTTTAAATTTTCGTAGAATATAGCTAAATATCGAAAATTATATTATCAAAATGTCTGATATCAGCGATATAGAAGAATTACCATCATATCGTAGAATGCAGAAAATGCAGTACAACTATCCATTAATTACAATCCTATCTAGCAGAAACTTTCTTAAAAAACTTTGATCGCAGTCCTAAAATAACATTACATTTTTACATACGAATCCTTTACTTGGTAGCTTTAAACACTCCAACTATCTACTCAAAAATATTTACAAAAATACAAAGACTTGTGTGCTTCAAGAACAAATCATGTATGACAACTTTGATCTAGCACAAAAACAACATAAGACATAACTCTTCCATTGAAGACTTTTCACTGTTTGACAGGGAATAAATGAGACTAAAATCGAACATCCGGGAAAAAAGTGAACAACACGAACACAACACCAAAAATCTATCAATTTAAATACACTTTATCTTTAATATGAATTTTGGAGTAACACTTCATAACAACAATAGTTTATTTGTATACAACACAACAATTCAATTTCCATCTTCACTTAATCGAATAACAAATAAAAGCAAAAGTTACTTACTTTTTCCATTTTCTTGTATTTTTATTTTTTCCTATTTATTCACACAATCAACTTTTCTTTATAAATCTTTTATTTTTTTTTGGTACAAAATAAAAATCCAATTTCTTTTTAAACTTTATATAAAACTTACGAACAAAATAAAACACAAAAAAAAAACAAATTTAAACAAACAATCAATCAAAGTGTTTTCAACTTTCTGACATCAAACCTTTAAGGGTTAATTTGTTTTATAATTTTTTTTTGTGTGCAGTTAGAAAGAAAACCCTTATTCAATGATTTAATTACAATATATTGAAGAAAACGCGAAAGAGAAAGATAGAGAGACGGAGAAAATGGAAAACTGTCAAATTTTAAATGATGATAATTAATATTTTAATTATTATATAATAATTAAAATTTAATTGAAAATCGATTGAGTACTTAAATGGTTTAAAATGAAAAATTTGAGTTAATTTGATTTTATGATAATTTATTTGTTTTTTCTTTTTTTTTTTTGCTTTATTGATTTAGGTTGATTAAATTGGTTAATTAGATAGGCATTGAGTGTTAATTGTTTTTGAATGAATAAAAAAGAATAATTATTAGAAAGAGTTTAGTGTAACTGTTGTTATTTGTAATTTTATTTTAATGAGTTTTATTGAGAAGGTTAATATTTTTGGATTTCAAGATGTTTGTTTAATTTAGTTTAAACATTATGCTCTCTCCAGAAAATGTTACTAGTAATATTAATGCTAATGTCTATCTCTGCTCAAACAGTTAACGGTCGTAAGTCGTTTTATTTACTTCAACGCTACATTGCTTTTCTGGTATACACTGCTTTTCTGGTTAATGGTATACATACAAAGAGAACTGCTTGCAACAGTGAAAAAATGGATTGTGTGATGTTGAAAGGTTTTTTTTTTGGTGGAAAACACGATTGTATTTTTTTGTAAATAAAAAACAACGTGCCGCAAAATCATCAAAGTTGATTTTTTGATAGAATCGTAGATGATTTTTAAATATCTCATGAAATATGCAGGTTTAAAAAAAATCAAGTAAATATTTTAGTTGGAAATTCGATTCTCTACTCTGATGATATTTTGAAAAAAAAAAAAACTCGAAATGCTTCGTAACAAATATGACGAAAAAGTTCTAATTTTGTTTTTTTCTTTTCACGATTGCATTTTTAGTTTTGTTATTTTATTACTTACTGAATTAGCACATTTTCGTTATCCTTATTATTTATGTTTTTTATGAGTTACGAAGATCTACAATTTTTTTTCCAAATATCAATAGAAATATACTCGGGATTTTTGTGAACAATTAAACTCAAGTAACTAAGGGATTAATTTGAATTTTTACAATTCAAAAGTATGGTTGGAAATATCTCAGGAAAAAACTCTGTTTTTCTCTTTTACGTGTTTCGCTTGGAATTCGAACTCGTAACCTCATCAGTGCCAGAGCGAGTTCAATTCCTTTGGCAGAAACGTTTAACCACTACGCAACGAAGGCGATGATATTTCTAGGTTGAAACTTACTTAAGTTGAATTTCTCAATCGTCAGTTAGACTTAATTTTTTTATGGAAATTTTATTCATTTTGAATGAAGATTTTTTTGCATTGAATTTTATTCGAATAGAAATATACGTTTTAGGCAGAAAATGATTAGGACCTTTTATGTAGAAGATTGAATTTGAAAATTGAAATCTGCATATTATAAAAAAATCTACATAAATATCTGATCTAAAAAAATCTATATATATGTTTACATGTGGGGTGTATAGAAGAAAGGTTGAAAGACCAGCAATAAGTTGGAAGAAACCCGTGTCAGTAGAAGCGAAACTATAGAGTTAAATGGTCCCGTCTAATTGATGCCCTATGCTCCTAAAATGGGGATTAAGGAGAAAAAACACTAAGTTTACCAACTAGGCATTAAAAAATTCATTAACAAATGGGTAGGATTCTGCAAATGTTTTGTTGAGGAGAAAACTGCTTTAGGAGCGTTGGGCGATTTTGTATGGGGAACATTTTATGTATTCGCGTTACCGCCACACGAACTATATATTTTTATTAGCTATAAGCCTATAAGCATGACGTGTTTTGCTTGGTCAACAGTGAAAATTATTTATTTATTTTATTTATTTCAGTAACAACATACAAATTAAGACCTATAGGTCATTTTTATAATATACTCCGTATAAAAAAAAAGAAAAACAGCTAAATAAGACTAGCATTAAACTATACATTATTAAAAAAACTTTGTATTCTACTAGAATTCTCAAATAATAAATCACAATGTTACAACAGTTCACCTATGTTCACCTACTTCCTATGCGTGTATACTGAAATATAACAAAAGAGAGAAAAAATGCAATAATTCAGGTCACAGTCCATATGCCACCAGGTAAAAGACTGTAACCATTATTAAAGCAAAGAAGTAGCAGGCTGCTGTAACAGCACAAAAAGTAGCATCCAACTAGACAAAATTTAAATAACATCAGTCATATCAATAAAAGTGGACAGAAAATTATTAAAAGTTTCAAATGTTGTTAGTTTTAAGTTAAACTAAAAAAATTAAATAAAGTTCAGTTCCAAAGATTTTTTTTACTTTACCTGTTTTAAAATAATTAACTGTGAACAATAAAGAATTTATTATCAAAATTAAATCAAATGTCTACATGTGTTTTAAAAAGTGTCAATCAAAGAATTAATTAACCAAAGCTAAAGGGGTATAACACTATGTGGTCTATGGATGTGTAAAATCTCACAAGTTTGCGTCACCATCACGCTGTAGCTATATATATTTGAGTTAGCTAAAAGTACGACGTGATGTTCTTAGCCAGTATTGTTGAAATTAGAGTCATTTTTTTAAAAGTTGGACACTTTTGATATTTGATGCTTTCGATTTTCCTAAAATTTTCAGGATATTTTAGAAGTACTGTGACAAGAAAAAGTGCAGTTTACCACCTCTTAAATCTGGCGCGTTTGACGTTGAATAGAGGTCAAAGTTTAAGATCACGGGTAAATCGTATAAATTATATAATCATTACTCATATCATACTCCATAAAACCATGAGTGACCCATAAAATTTCTTTTGAATATGGATTCTACTTGATAATAGGTAGATGTTAGCATAAATATTTTGGTGGCTCAATCATGGCTTTGAGGGCCAAGGTCATTCGAAAATGTTGTTTTCGTTGCTTTTTTTGCCTTGTTATGTGGCTAAATATCTTGTAAGCCCATAGGTGACCCACAGCAATAACTATTGAATTAATTACACAACATATAAAAAAACCTAGAAAAATTTAAAACAGCTTCGGATGCTCTTGGCTTTAATTTTTCAAAAAAGTCAATGTTCAAGTTCAATATCTCTAGAAGCCATCAGTCAAAAAGTTTGAGACATAGCTGTAATTATACTTCATACTGTGTAGTTTAAGGTCCAGGCTTAAACTCCGTGGGGAAGTGTTTGTTTTTTTTAATACATGATTTTTTTCAAACGTCCAATATGCGTTTTACAAAATGTACCATTGTGCACATTTTACATATTTTTCAGGCTATTTTTGGTATTATAACTAATTTTTTATTAGGGCCATAATTGATTTAGTTAATAACTTCAAAATCGCAATCCCAGGTCAAACGCGTCAGATTTAAGAGGTGGTAAACTGCACTTTTTCTTATCACAGTACTTGTAACATATCCTGAAAATTTTAAGAAAATCGAAGGCATCAACTATCACTCGCTCATACAAAGTGTCCAACTTTAAAAAAAGGTTTTGATTATTAAATATAAAATATAAAAGTTGATTTTATTTTAACTTTTCGAAATCATATTTTTTGATGTGACCCGTTATGTTTCTAACCCTGCAACATATATCAGTATTGTCACCTGCTCCATCTTGCTCGAAAAGATGTTAATTTTGTTCGACTTGTTTAATACATTTTTCTTTTGCAATTCCTTTTCCAAGCGTTGAACTCAAATTTTCTGCTGCTTCAAATCTCAAATCACTTTTTGTCTGTCAGATCTCATTTCTAATACCATTTCATCATTTCAGATTCGTTTTCTATTTTGACTGCAGTTTTTATTCAACGTTTTTGACTGTAAACATACATTTTCTGTCATACTTACTTTATTGTATTTTGAAAGTGATGCCAATATAAAAAACAGAAAAGTCAAAAAGCAAAATTAATTATATATTCACAATTATATATACAACAAAAACATCATTGGACAGTATAAATTTTAGAAATCTAGTTTTGTGTCTTAAAACTAATCCAAAATGAATAAATCATTCCACAAAATATTTCTTTTTAATTATTCATAATAATTAATCACCTACCAATTTCCATAATCAAAATCTTAAGCAATTTCAATTCAATGCGTGGTGTTGATTCTTGATTATATAAATAAATTTACTTTATACTAAAACTCTTAACTGCTAATGAGATAACTATTAGTTTTTTGTTTATCTTTTTGGATGTTAAAATTGTTTTGTTTGTGTTTGGTAAACAAAATTTACTATTCAAATTTGCAACAATGCACAATGAACATATTTTTTGAGTGATATTTAATCAAACTCTCAAAGAATAAACAGTTATTTAAACAATATGACTGAATAAATAATAAACTTCATCCTCACATCCAACAAATTTAAATTATTACCAATAAATAACTGATATCACAGTTAAAATACAAACGCAGTGCTATGCAAGTAAATATTAGTATCAGTAAATAAATTGATCGATAAAGCTTTGAAAATTTGTTTAATTCGTGCACCAATTTTATAAAAATGAAAAATTTTACACGCGCTTCAATATTCTAACAAAATTATTGTGATATTAAAATGTTTATATTTTTGTTTTTAATTAAATCTAGTTTGTTTCATGAATTTAAATTGTGTTTGTGGCCTTTGCCTTTTTACAATTATCTCTAAAACGTTATTTGTTGTACCAAAAAAAGGTTTTGTTTGTTATTCCAATTAATGTGTGACCTGTTTTCGTTTGGATCAGTTATTTTCAGAAAAATTCATTTTAACTTTTCACAAAATGAACAATGACAAGATAGACAAATATTAAATAAAATACGATATCAATTAAAAGTTTAGATAACAACCACTTGACGACTCAGTATCAATCAAATTCAAAATCAATCAAATCCATTGAACCGCAAACAAAATTAAATTCAGTTTTATTTAACAAAAATATTAAAACCTTATAAATTCAAATGGAATGAACAATAAAACAAATAAATTCAGTTAGTATTCATTTAGGTGAAACAATTAACAGAAACTTGAAATATTAAAATGAAAAAGTTATTCAATTTGAATTCAAATACAATATATGTACATAGAACTATATCTATGCAAAAATTTGTAAACGATACCTTGACCTATATAAAATAGAGAATAGAAAATTGAATAGATTTTCATTTATTTTTTATTTATATTTCTAGTTTTGATATAGGATAAAATAGAATAGACGGGAACATTTATTTGGATCAAGCAGGATGTTTCTTTTTAATTGCTATTCCGTATTTGCTAGAATTCGATATTAAAGCTGCCGGAATAATGTAGCTATATATGATAATGAGATCGTTGACCTATGGCTTGTCTTTATTTCGATGTGTCATGAACCAAACTAAAATAAACTTTATTTGTAACAATTGCAGTTTCTAAAACAATCATGACAAAAGACAACATTTAGGATAAATGTAAAAATTGTATACATACAATTAATTTTTTTAAAATTATTTAATAATATTAGGTGCCGTTCGATTTGACTGAAATAACTGAAAAAACAACAATTGCATACATTTTTCAGATAATTCAGTACCTTCAGTCAAATCGAGGTCAATACTTCAGTCAATACTTCAGTCAATACTTGGTGAAAGTAAAAGCATTGACGAAACTTTACGTGCCAGCGTTCTTGATAGCAAAGCTAATTGGAAACCAAGTGGAAATGGAGATATAATGTAATGGAAGTTTTTCTTATAAGTTAAAATTACACCGTATCAGTTTTCTTTTCCAAAAATTACCTATACATACTTTACAATGACCACCACGCGAAGTTTTGACACATCAGAGGCTTAGGTTTCAGTTTTCTTATTTTTTCCGTATACCGTATGTAATCCAATGAGTTTATCATTTTAGGTTTTTATATATGCATCGATATTTGACATAAATTTTCAATTTTTGTTTGTGATATTTGACATATTGATTTTTTTCAAACATATTTGAAATAGTACTTGTGGTACTTGTTGGTAACGCTTGCTGAACACTACATAGCTGTATAGTTTCTTGGTGATAAAAAGCACAATTCGAAATTAATTTCTCTTCATCATATTGTAATCAATCACGCATTCTTGTTACAATTTCCTAACATTTCTTAATGTTAATTTTAGAGAAAAAAAATTTGATTTGATTTAAATTTTCACATTTATTTCCGTTTTATTTTTTTTTTGTTATGTTTCCATCTACGCTGAAAAACATCAACAACGCAGAGTGAAAAATTAAATGACATTTTCTTTATTTTCCCATCTTATATAGCTTTTTATTTATTTTTACTGTTTCGTGACAATATGAAAAAAAAAAAAGAAATAACAAATTAGAAGAACAGAAAAACAGATGTTGCAAATTATTTTGGCATTAAAAAGTAGAAAGAGATTTCTTAGATGAGATAATGTTAAGATAATTGTGAAATTTATTATACTAATTTTGAGTAGTGTTTATGAAATGTTTATCAAAATGTTAATTAATTTAACCCTAATTATTTTGAAAGTGGAATGTATTTGGAAACGGTGTTTTCAATTGAACAGAAAGGAATGGAACCTCACCCTCAAATATACTCACATGAGCAGTTAAATTTGTTTTATTTATTTCAAACTGACAGAACTCACACATTCATTGGTTCTCACAATTTTTTTTCTACTATCAATTTTAGAATTTTCTGGAGCTGCTGAAGACTGACTACGGAGATTAAACATTATATGATTTCTGTCTGAAGATCTTACCCCACTTTTCGGAATTTCTTGACGTTTTGGATCATAAGGAGTCTTAATAAGCGAAAAAAGGTCCGTCTGTCCACCGGCTGTCATGTACGTCGAAAACACGAAAACTATTAGGCCGATTTCTATATTTTTTTAAATCCTTCGTCCGGAGGCGGTTATTTTAAAAGGTTTTTTTTTACCAAAATTAGATAAAGGGGGATGGTGGTGTCGCTCGAACACCTTTTGCTTTTAAACTTCAATAATTTTTAGTAATATTATTTAATTTTGATAAAACTCAGTACATAAGTTTTTTATGAGGCCACATAGTTTTGAAAGCTTATGAAAAAATTGAGCTGAGTGGAGGGAAGAAGATGGTCTATGAAACATATATAAGCTTTTATTTCGAGTTTCCATAGCTCTGACTTCTGACTTCAGAGAGCTTTTTGAACAAATTTTATAATTAGGTTTTCCGAATCCATTTTTATTAAAAACTTTAAATATTCGCATTTGATTTTGATGAATCTCGTTTCATAAGCTTTTGTTGTAGTTTCCCCAGTTTTAAAAGATTATGGGCAAAGTGGCAGCTAGAGGCATAGTATACAGGTAAATGGGATAAAAGCATATACTGTTAGTTAGGATTTTTTGTGAGCAACAAAACTCAAGTAGCTAAGGAATTAATTTGAATTTTTTAAATTCGAAGTTATGGTTGGATTTTTATCAGATAAAAACTCCACTTCTAGTTTTCGTGTTTCGGACCGGATTCGAACCCGCCCTCACCAGTGTCGTGCTTTGAATTCTGTTACGGTAGACACACTTATCAATAATGCCACCAAGGCGATGACTATTTCGAAGTTAAAACTTCATCGTGTATTTTTGCAATTTAATTCTAATTAATTTAATTTTAATTTTATTTGCAATTAATTTTTAGATATTACTTTGTTCGAGTATTTTATACTATACTGTTAGATTAAATGTTGATTTTTTCATAAAAGTTATAATATTGAAAAGAGGCATTTTTGCTAAATGGAGAAGTTGTTTTACTTAGTTTTCTGGACTGACAGGCGCAGCTAGCTTGGATAATATCAGCTCCCCTTTATCGTAATTATTGAAAAGAAGTGTTTACCACAATAAACGGATTTCTGAGAAGTTTGCTGCACTTGACATCTCATTGTCTTCATTTTTCAGTTCTTTATATTTATACATTTAAATTTTAACTTAATTACACAAAATAATTTTGTTCATAAATAAATAAATGAACATGATGTAATTATAGTGAACAAACTTCTATGAAAACAGTCCTTTATTTTGGATTTACGTGTCTTACTTGGTATATTATCTAAATGCCTAGACTTGTTTACTGTATTAGCTTCAGATTGAAAATACTTAAATTCGATAACAATTTTAATTTGTCACACAATTCTAAACGAGCAATTATAGATCAGACCGAAGCAGAAGAACAAACACGTGACAGCAACATACGCTTTTAACAATATTGTTTGTTTTTAATTTAAAAATTTACCACATTAATTAATGCAATAAAATTTATCGATTATTATTTGAGGAAATTTATAAAAGACATTGTAATCCAGATTCTTATATTTGTTCTAATATGCATAAATATTTTTTTATTTTAAAATTATAATTATGAACTGCGTTATGGCAGATTGTAAACTTATTTAAATAGTCGCACTTTGTTATTATTTTGTTTATTTTTGACAATTTGTTACACGGCCATAATCTACATTTGTGTCATGGTGAGATATCAATTAAGTTGTTCTGTGTTATAAAACAAAAAACAACTTGAAGATAAATATTTTAACGTAAGATAGGTTGCAGTGAACGTAGTGATAGTAGTGAAAAGAAATATTACATGTTTTAGGTGCCCTGGCAAAAAATCTTGTAGGAATTTTTGTTAGGATATTACATGAACTTTAAAAGATCCTATGTGAATCTTATATGATCTTGTAAACTTCTTGTCCCAATTCTCTATAAGAAATGATCATGATCATGTAAGTTCCTATACAATTTTCCTACAAGAATTTTTGCCAGGGTGCTGCAAATCTTTACCAAGCTAGGTATGCTTTTCTTTAATAGGAGTAGTTCACTCATATGCGATCCATACGTTTAGACATTTTAATAATCAGCCATTTAAGACGTCGAAAAACTGTATCTAACGATTTCAATGCTGTTTGGCTGTCCACATAGACGTTTATATCTTGAGTATATTATATAATGGTCTATAACAAGGCTACATTTATCTCATTAAAATTTTTCATTACGAATTTTTCTGTGTTGCTGATTATGCTGCATGCAGGAATTTATTTAAATCAACAATAGCTGCTTTGTACAGAAAGAACCAAAATGTAGCCGAAAGTTATATGTAAAAAGATTTACACTTTTGATTAAACAGTTTATGTATTTTCTTTTATTTTATTACTTCGATCTGAAAGACCTAAGAATTACATTCATGAGCCAAAATTGAAATTCTTACCCCCACTTGCTTTGGCAATTCTCGACGTTTTAGGACATACAGATTCTAAACAAGCAAAAAAAAACTTTGTCTGTCTGCCGGCCGTCCGTCCGTCACATCCTATGAAATTTAGAAAACCGCTAAAGGGATTTCAAAAATTTTTGTTTCTGGAAATAGGTATACTCAATTGGAAGAGCCGAAAGGGCTATGTTTTCGATAACTGTACCGGGTGTGTGTCCAAAAATTTGCTTAAAAAACGGTAATTTTAAGTGATAATGAGTAGTGACCTTGAATTTAAAGAAATCTTGACAGTCGGGATCGGAATTTGAGACCAAAAACTAGATTATTGCATTATAAGTTTGTCAAAAAATGTTGTCAAGTGTGTCAAAAGAATGATTTACATTTATTTTTTACCAAATTTTTTGGAAAAAAATAAAATTAATTATTTGTATGACATGAAATGTAATTGAACATGCAATTGGACATGGGCATTTTTGAATTGATTTTTTAAATATTTTTGGAATTTTGAAAAAGTTTGTATTTTTGATTTTGTTATAATTTTTGGAATTTTGAGAAAAGTTTGTTATTTTGATTTTGTTATAATTTTTGCAATATTTTTAGAATTTTGGAAAAAGTTTGAATTTTTGGAATATTGTCAGAATTTTGGAAAAAGTTTTAATTATTGATTTTGTAATTATTTTTGGAATATTCTTAGAATTTTGAAAAAAGTTTTATTTTTGATTTTTTATAATCTTTGCAATATTTTAAGAATTTTTGAAAAAGTTTCAGTTTTTGATTTTGTTGTAATTTTTTGGAATATTTTTAGAACTTTATGTTTTAAGTTTAAGTTAAAAATTTGTTAAAAAATTCTTCATTAAAAAATTTGTCGCTATGATTCAGCCCTTGGAAAAAAAAATTCACAAAATGGCGACGATTTGAAAAAAAATTTGTTTAACCGTTCCGAATTTTTAAAAAATAGGCAAAATTTTTTTTTTCAAAATCCAAGGGCCAAACTACAAAAGGATATACAAAAAAATTTTCACCAAATTTCAAATGAATCGTTCGAGTAGAACTTGTGATATCAAGTCAACCATCTCGAAAATGGTTGTTGCAAAAAAACACGTTTTAAAATAATAATAAAAATATGAAGGGGCTGAAATCTCAAGCTCTTCGGTTTTGGTTAAGGATTTTGATATAGTTTTCGGCATACAACGTTTATGAGGACATTGTTTTTAGTTTTGGGCAGCGATGTATATCAAACATAACTCTTTGTTAAAGAACATATATTTTTTTATCTCTGTTTAGAAATTTATTACAAAACTAACACGAAACATCAATAATTCAATACGTAGCCGGAAAATCATAACAGATCATAAATTAACATAATTTAGTGAAAAGATCAGCAAAATACTCAAAAACCTAAATCTCCATTTAGCGTTTCGAGAAAATATTACAAAATCACAAATTCATATTTCTTTCAAAATTCCAAAAATATTGTAAAAATTAAATAAAATCAAACTTTTTTCAAAATTCTAATAATATTCCAAAAATTATTACAAAATCAAAGATTAAACTTTATCAAAAATTCTGAAAATATTGCAAAAATTAATACAATATCAAAAATTGAAACTTTTTTCAAAATTCCAAAAATATTCCGAAAATTAGAATAAAATCAAGTATTTAAACTTTTTCTAAATTCTAATAATATTCCAAAAATTCTTAAAAATTCAAACTTTTTCCAAAATTCTAAAAATATTGCAAAAATTATGATAGTATCAAAAATTGAAACTTTTTTCAAAATTCAAAAAATTATAACAAAATCAAAAATTGAAAATTTTTAAGAATTCTAAAAATATTCCAAAAATTCTTACAAAATCAAAACTACAAATTTTTTTCAAAATTCAAAAAATTTTTCAAAAACTAAAACAAATTCAAAAATTTCCATGTCACATTTACGTCATTACAAACAGCTAATTTTTTTTCCAAAAAATTATCTAAAAAAATAAATGTTTTTGACATACTTGACAATATTTTTTTGACAAACTTATTTGCAATAAAATTCTCAATAATAATATCATGATCATTGCATTTCATTTCATCCAAATAAATAATTTTATTATTTTCTAAAAAAAGAAATGAAAATCTTTCTTTTGACACACTTGACAACATTTTTTTTGACAAACTTATAATGCCATAATTGTCTATAATAATAATAAAATTTCATGTCATACAAATAATTAATTTTATTTTTTCCAAAAAATTAGGCAAAAAAATAAATCAAAATCTTTCTTTTGACATACTTGACAACATTCTTTGACAAACTTATAGTGCCATAGTTCTCTATAATAATAATAAAATTTCATGTCATACAAATAATTAATTTTATTTTTTCCAAAAAATTGGGTAAAATAATAAATAAAAATCTTTCTTTTGACACACTTGACAACATTTTTTTGACAAACTTATAATGCAATAATCTAGTTTTTGGTCTCACATACCAATCCCGACCATCAACATTTCTTCAAATTCAATGTTTCTATTCGTAATCACTTAAAATGAACGTTTTTTAAACAAAAATATGCAAATTTCCTTGTTTTGACACACTTCCGGTACAGTTATCGAACACATCGTCCTTTCGGATCTTCCTATTGAGTAAACCTATTTTGAGAAAAAAAATATTTTGAAATCCGTCTAGCGGTTTTCTAGATTTCGAAGGTTGTGACGGACGGCCGGCAGACAGACATAAATTTTTTTTTGCTCTTTTAGGATCAGTAGGTCCTAAAACGTCGAGAAATGCCAAAAAAAGTGGGGGTAAGAATTTCACTTTTGGCTCATGAATGCTTAGGTTTTTTCAAAATCGAAGTAATTTTAATAAAACTGAGCTGAACAAGAAACATGAAATAATTACAACAAAATATGTTATAAACTTATAATGATGACCTTCGGATTATAAATTTCAAGTATATATGGAGTGTGAAAGAATTTCTTAAGAGGACACGTACTAAGGTGGTCGGGCAACGTCTGCCGTCTATTGTTTGATTCGCTCCGCTCGACCGATTGCCACGTCACAAAATCCGCTGTAACTCCAAAAATAAATTTTGAAAAATCGTTTTACAGACATAAAGGTCGTGTTAATTAATACTCAAAGATTTTTTCACGGTCAGAGTATGAGCTATTAGTTCTATTTGTGAACCGTTATTTTGAAAGCGGGACATGTCCACTTTTTGTTTTTGCGCGATATTTAATGGTTTGCGTTTTAATAAATTCAAAAATTTTACAAAGCACTTTTAAACTTTTTTTTGTATTTTATTATATTAGTTATATTGTGAGTTTATTATCCAAATGTTTTTATATTAATGTCTTAAAAAAACTTTCCTCACTTTCAAAATAATTGAAATATTGTAATCGTTATAAAAAATCGCTGATACAACTGAAACATTATCTCTTAACAGTGAGTTGTAATCAGTGTTTTTTTTTAAGTCGGTCAAGTGCGAGTAAGATTAGCTATCTGTTTTGTCATTTGTGAACGTAAAAGAACAAAATATCAAAAATAATTGACACAAAGTTGTGTTGTAATCTTTTTTATTAGACCTGTCTATAAACACATACAAAATGAAATTTTCTTCTTAAATATCATTAGCAACGTCAATTGAAAATTGTTCTAAATTCAACCAAAAAAATTTCTATCAAGCTTGGCACTAAGGGAAGAGCAACATAGTTAAAATTGCACTCTTTTGGTAATAATTCAAAAACTGTGTGATGCAAAATTATGTAAAAAATATCAATGCTACTCAAATTCAGTGCTCTTTGCTCTACTCCATTCCACCCTTTCACCCTTCTACACTCCAAGATTTTTCTTTTATTGTTACTTCTCATTGATACAAACATATTACAAATTAGGAAATCACTAATGCCTAATTTTATTAGATTGACGTTATAACTTTGAAAAATATTTTCATTTGGTTTTTGTTATATCTACCAAATTCATTTTCAGATGCATCAGATATAATTTACGTTAAAATCGTTCTGAGTCATTTTTTTATAAAATAAAGTTATTAATTTTCAAATAACTGTGAAGGAGTTTTGTACACTCCCTAAAACAACACTGTGGCGATTTTATCGGGTTTTTATTTCAAACCGATTTTATATTCATATTAGTATCGGAACACTAAAATTATTGTTTCCTTATTATTTTGCTAAATTCTGACGTTCTAAACTAAAGTCTGACTTTAAAAATAAGTTCAACCTAAGATGAACTTGTCCCACTTTCAAAATAAACGTCTCATATAACTATTGAGTGCGTTTTATCTGCATTTAATTTTGGTTTAATATTGGTTGACCACTCGACGATATATTGAATATCGCTATTTATTATTGCTATACTTTGTTAAATTTCATCTTCTCTGAAGCTAGCATACAGCCGGAAGTCGTTAGCAAGAATGGTATATTTGCAGTACTTAAGATCTACGGGAGCATAATTTATATATAGATAAAAATAAATATGACTCCAATACCGACTCTTGCAGAACCCTAGTTTTAGCTTTTTTGTCTTCAGAATATACTGTCCATTTACATATACTATATTAGTTCTATCAATAAATAAGACGACATGCTGTTTCACTAAGTTCAAATTTCTTATAAAGCTTTTGGATAAGTATACCGTGGTCAATTGAGCCGATGGCCTTAGTATAATGGCCAACAGTACTAGAAGCTGGTCTATATTGCGACTGATAAACATCTTGCAAATTTTCTTTCTTTAGAAACCTGGTAATATATGATTTCATAATAATTTCTGCTACTTTAGAAAATGAAGGTAGTATACTGATTCGGTAATCTGAAAAGTGGTTTTTGAATTTTGAACTTTATGGATACTGGAACAATTTCAACGTTCTTCCAACATTCCGGCGTATCAGACATTGAATTTATTAAATGTAATTGAAACTGACTCATTATAGGAAATTTGATTTTAATAAACTTCATCGGGATTCGATCGAGGTCTATGGCTTCGCTTTAATTAAATTAACTAAATAAACCATTCCTTTATTCTGGTTTATTGTGTGTATTGACTTTAATTGTTCCTAACAATACACATGCTTCGAAGGAGTCCAAAAGTTATCCATTAAATCGTTCAATTTGCTTATTGAGACAAACCTATCCAAAAATATCATTTCAGGGCAATCCTGAGAAAAAAGAGACGTTATCAAAAATTACCATAACAAATTCATTGATAAACTTCAAAGAGTTTCGTCCGCTATGAAAAAAAAAATTACTTGAATACGATTATTCCTAATTGATTATATTAATTTTAATTTGATTGTAGAAAAAGTATATTGTAAACATTGGCGTAGCTACTAAGAAACTTTTTCCAGGGTGGCCCTGGGCTCCGTAATATTGTTCAGTAAAATAATAAAAGTTTTCCGTATTTATTTATTTATTCTAACACATGGCGGGTATTGATATTTGAGGAATTTTGAAACTTACGTTATTTATATTTTGTTAACTAGAGTACAAAGTATTGTTTGAGCTAAGTTATTTAGATATATATTTGGCTAAATAATAAATCTTTAAAATATACAAAATAGAAAAAAAGGTTCTTTGAAACCGGGTGGCAGTCAAAAGGCCCGCTCCTAAAATCCCCGGCGACAAAAGGCCCGCGACAAAACGTCCGGGACAAAAGGCCCGCGACGACAAAACGCCCGGGACAAAAGGCCCGCGATGACAAAACGCCCGGGACAAAATCCCCGCAGCGACAAAACGCCCGGGACAATATCCCCGCGGCGACAAAACGCCCGGGACAAAAAATCATGCAAAAAATCGAAAAATAATATTCTGATAATTTTAAAAATATGATAAAGCATGCTTAAGCTTGATCTACTCCGCCTTCCACATAATAGTTTTCACGATTACCCTCGCCAAAAAACCCAAGTCCGATCTACTCCGCCTTTCACAAAATAATTTTCACGATTACCCGCGCCAAAAAACAATTTTATACAAAACAAATTTATACTTTGTAAACATAGCTGTATCGACCACCGAGAAAATGAAAAATAAGATAAAATGATGAGAAAACGAGAAAATAAAGATAAAATGATGTGGAAAATGGCTGATATAGGGTAAATGGGGATAGCTTGGATCGGGTCGAGAATGGTATCATTGGAAAGGTGACGAGACTAGCTAAAATCAAGAAAATTGCCATATCTCAACGTTGTGTGGTGGGGTTGGTGGGGGTGGTGAGTGGGGATGGGGTGGGTGGAGGGGAGGGGGGCTATCTTTGATCGAAGGTCTGCAAGGTCGCAGAAGCGAGTCAAATAAAATGAATATAGAAACCAAGAATTATTCAATAAAATTAATATAAAAACTAAGAATTATTAGCCCTTTTTTAGGATTCTTGCTTCTGGGGATTTTGTCGCCGGGCCTTATGTCCTCAGGGTATTTTGTCGCCGGGCCTTATGTCCTCAGGGGATTTTGTCGCCGGGCGTTTTGTCGACGGGCGTTTTGTCGCCGGGGATTTTGCGCCGGGCCTTATGTCGGTAACCCTTTGAAATCGCCATGTTTGACAAATTAAAATTATAATTGTTAGTCTAATATTTTTATAAGGCCTTTCTTAGTACCTTGCAAAATAAGTTATTAAAATTAGTTAACACGTAATTTTAAACATTCCTTATCTCTAAATGTCTTAATTATTATATATTCATATTTCGAACCATCCGGTGTCAGAATCGGTTTTTTTGGTGTCTTGACTCGATTTTCCATCTATAGTCATTTGAGTTTTAGGTATATAATTGCGTATTCGTTGTTGAAACGAAGTTTGGATTGTTTTGGTTGCGAAGTTTTTCGTTGAAAAAATTGGAACTTGGAAGTTATGACTTCCCAAAAAGTTTGAAAGTCAAACTTATCTGACACATGATGTTGTTGGTATGAAAATGTTTTCTCTTTTCTAATATGGAGAACCAAAAAGATAAACAATCATTTTATAAAAAACACTTTTGGCAACATTTTTGGTAGTTCATTCGCGGTGAGAAATGACAAAAAAATAATTGTAAAAAGCGATTTACTTATATTATAGCTTATAAGAAATACAATTTAATTTTATCTAACAGGCATATGCTTCATTCACTTCATGCTCTAGAGAAGAGGGCAAAATTCATCTAGCTGAGGCGAGACCCTCAAGGTCCAGTGTTAGGGTCTAGTTACGCCAATTATTGTTAACCTTGCCGAGAATGACCTTAAAAAACCTTGCTACGCTACTATAAGACTTTGGAAACTTATCCAACCACTTTAAAAGTTTGAAATAATTTATTGGGCGTCCAAAAAAAAGGTTTCGACAACAGAATTGGAATAACTGTTGTGGGTTTTATATGAAGTTTTTGGGAACCCATGTGTCCCCACTATGGTCTTTAAGAGTTACTGTTTGTTCAACTTAGGTTTACCGATGATGACAATAGTTTGTTGCAAAAAATGCGAAATTTTAATTTTAGTTTTATTTATTTGAGAACATTTTTACATATACACTATTTTACTTTATTTAGTTAGATACTCCGCTATGCAATGTAGGTATGTCATTAGTATAGCAAAGGTGAACTTTACATAATTCAAAAGTGTTGTTTGTTTGGTTTTCCTTCATTTTCATGGCAAAGTTTACGCTTCTCTTCCTAATATTTGATTGTTTGATGGGATGTGAAGATAATTTTTGTCTCATAGATGGTCGCACTACACTTGTTTTTATAGTGGGAATGCCTCGTTTTCTAACAGTAAAACCATTTATTAAACTTCGAGCTACCACTTGTTTGAACTGCAAGATGGACAATTCACACCCCCTTTCATTTGTTTTTCATCATAAGCTTAGTGTAATCGATATGTGCGTTATTCACACATATATCAAATAAATCAAAAACATTTGGGTTGTACGTTTTCTGGTGCTACTTAAATATCAATTGATTATTACCGGCGGTTTGATTGGCGATGGGTTATGCTGAGGAGGTTGAGGGTTCAGGCGACCGTTTTGTTGATTTCTGTAATTCAAGTGCTATATCTTTAAGTTCGACATGAAGAATCCCTTGGTCATCATCTTGTGTCAAAAACCTTTGATCTTCTCCGTCAAGCTAAAAATTATCCTCATCGTCACTATTGTCGTGTATCAAACTATTTTGAGTTTCATTATTTCGCTACAAAGACTCGACGCTTTTCACGAAACGTAATCTGCAACAAAATAACTAAAGAAAAAAAGATATTTGAACAAATTGTTGGTAGTAAAAAGGACAATATTCTTCATAAAAAGTATCTTCCACCGGCCACAGGGACACCAATGTCTCTTTGTGGTTGCAATAACATATTTTTGTACGCGATTTAAATATATATTCTATATTGAATTTAATAAAAATTTACAAATAATAATATCACACTTTGAAAAATTAAAATCCAATTTTACACGAAAAATTATTTTTCAAAAATCCGTCTGTTTCTAGCATAAACAGATTTGTATCTTTAAATATTGCCAGCTGAAACAATTAAAAAGCAGGTTTGAAAAATAATAAATAAAAAGTGAAATACGCCGACTTCGTAATTATTTAGTTATTATTGGATTTTAGTTTTGGACACATTTGTCCAAATTGTCGTCAAAGGGCTGCCATAGGCGTAAAATATTAGTATCATTCTGTGAAATTAACATTTTGTTAACCTAATACCCTAATAGTATGTTTCAAAATTTCACTATCAGATTTTATGACGAACTTTTATTTCCAAAAATAAGTTCGATTTTGTTACTCTTGTAAACTATTTGTTTGTTCAATCGATCTGCCTTTGTAGCTTTTCTAATTTTTAAGCTCTTATTATAACCAACAAAGTTTTCATTTGTTTTTAAACTTTTAATAACAAAAAGAAACTGCGAAATAAAAATTAAATAATTAATAAAATAATTAAGCTGTGTCGAAAAATAGATCTGCCATTACTAAACATGTGTATCACATCTCCATAATATATTTATTTAACACAAAAATTCCAAAAATACAAATTAAGCTCAATAAAAACAACATTTCATATACACACTATGTAAACATTTTCTCCATAAATAAATTTTACCCTTCAGATTAAACCAAAAAAAATAAAAGAAATTAAACTCTCCGAAGAAAACACAGAAAATAAAATTAAAAATCAGAAAATACACAAGATAGATAATATAAATTAAAGCTTTTGATTCTTTCTTTTGTTAATCTCAGGAAAATAAAAGCTTTATAGCAGCAAAAAACAAACACAAAACGTATAGCAAATCTTCTCTTCGTTTATTTGTTTTGATTTTCTCTAAACATACAGCATATGCTCTTTGCTATAAATTTCAATTGTAATTTTTTTGTTTGTCTTTTTTTATAGTTTCGTAAAACAAATACAGTTACGATAAAGCTTTTTTCTATGTATCTATACAGAAAGTTTTTGTTTTTTTGTTGTTGTTTTTTTTTTTAAATTTTTCTTGTTAAGATTATTTTATATTTAATTGGGAAAATCAGTTACTCTCGTGAATTCATATCGTGATGTTCTGCGCTTAAAAAAAGTAAATTTTTTTTACACGGTATCCTTATAGATACAATTATTTTAGAAGAAAATTTCATTTCGGTTAAAGATTTGAAAGAAAATCGTTATGTGAAAAAAAAAGTTCTTAAAAACAAACAACATCTAAAATCTGTTTTCTGTGTTTTATTCGTTTATCTATTTCATAAATCATAACAGTTTTAATTTAATTTAACCACTTAACTATAAATTGTTAAAATTTGATATTTCCCTTGTACTAAAAACGATTGTTTGTTTTTTTTTTGTTTCAAAGATTGTAAAATGTAAAAAAAAATATAAAAAGAAAAACAAAACAAAAACAAATTTTTTTTAAATAACTCAAAGTAAAAGAAAATTATTAGGTTTTGTGGGTGTGTAGGAACGAGGGAAAAGAAAAAAAGAAAAATCAAAATTAAAACCACAATTTGTTTTTCTCGTTTCAAAGTGTTTTTTTTGTTGTTGTTGTGGTATTTCGTTATATTTTAAAAAATAATAAAGAAAATTGTCTTGTTTATTGAAGAAGACACGAAGTAGAGGAGAGATTTGTTTTGATATTTTTTTTGTGTTGGAAACAAGAAAAAAGGTAAATAAAAAAATTAAGTTTTTAATTAAAACTTTTAAAAATTCACGTTTTGTTTAATTATGGTAATATTTGAAATTTGGATTTTTGAAGAATGATTGTCGTTGTTGACCAAAAAGTTTTGATTTTGAGTGTATCGACCAAAACCGTAGTTGTTGCAAGCATTTATAAAACTTATAAAAAAGCATGCTGGCTGGTAAAAATTAAAGTTCTAAAATTGTCGTTATTGACCAAATTTGTTTTGATTATTAATTTGTCTGGAAATGCTGTACAATATAAAATTGTTGAGGGGCAGCTGAATTCCTTCACACTAATATGTCTTATGTTCATCCCTGTTTGTAGTATTGTTGTCAAGGTTGAAGTTCACATTTGGTTTCAGTTTTCTTTTAAACTCTGTTCAAAAGCGTTCTTTACAAATTTTATGTGATATTCAAAAATTGTTTATCAAGCTTGGTTCAATACTGTTCATGTTGCTGACGCTGTTGATTTTTATAAATATGGTCCTTAGTTGAAATCCGCTGCAACATACTAAGAGAGAAAATGCTAGGAGATTTGTTTGTCCGAACTGCATATGAAGGAAATAATTTACCGGAACCAATTATTTCCGATGGTTTTAATTCACAAATATTTAATTCAATTGTACATCAACATCTGAGAGCGCATGTTGTTGTGAATTATCAAAAAATACCTTTTATTAAATTCATTTTATATGCACTAATCTACGGCTGATCTATTCAGAACCTGTTATTGGTGAATTTGGAAACAAATAATGTTTCTCTAAAGCTTTTATGCTTGATTGGATTTAATTTAATTTTTTCTAGTTTATATTATACTTAATGATCCATCACAATACAATAGGCAAAAACAACATAAGTGTATATTAACAACATCAATCAATATATCATTTACTAATTAATTTGTAATATAATCTAATTACATAATAAAAAAAAGTTTCAAATGTTAAAACAAGGTAAAAATGTTTTGTGGGTACGGTGGTTAAAAAAAGCGATTTTAATTTCTTAATTAATCAATCATCTGCTACTGTTCGAAATTTTAATATTAGTACATGAGCAAATAGATATAGAAAATTTATTAGAATAAATTAGTTAAATTAGTTGTTCATCTAGTTATTTTGGTAAAGGATAGGTGCAAACGAATTAACCCACCTGTATTGACTTCTATCTGAGTAATTGTTTCTTATAATAGCCATAATCGAATTAGTTTGTAAAATAATAATTTGCTTTACAAACACTTTTTTGCAAATTGTTTAATATTTTTATGATTTTGAGGTTTGTTCGCCCATAAAACTCGATTTGCCTGGAAACCGTTAGCTGTATTAAGCTTTTGTAAGCTTTTAAGAAAAGTGATATTTTGTTTTATTAGCTGACCCTAGTCTATGGAGGGCAGACAATTTGCATCCATGTTTATGCCCCAAAAAGTTGAAATCTTTTTTATTAAACCAAATAGCATTTCTAGTTTTTTATTAATTTATTTGCTACAATATTTTTGAGAATTTGCTTTTCACTGTATAAACTGGAAATCAACTGAAGTGGAAAACGACTTCCTCTAAATCGGGTCTTGATTCCAAACCCACTAAATCAGTAAGGCTGAAAATCACAATGATATAGTAAACTCATTTAATGAAAAATAAAGCTACACGTGCCTATTATTTGAGAAGCTGAATAGTGAATATTGGTTGTGTTTTAAGCTTAAAACGCTTAACCATAATTTTAAGCTTAATCTAACTTTTAACCAAAATTCGCTAGTCGAGTACGGTGTTGTACGAAAAACGGTTTTATTTGAGGGTAGGCAAGGCGAGCATTAACTATGGTAACAATATCTAAGTCGTTAGCTTTTATCTAAAGATTAAATTGTTAGTTCTTACGGCAACCAACTGTCAGTGCTTGTGCTTTTTGTGTGTAAAATCGAAATGTAAAATCGAAACAAATAAAAAATATTTATTCAGAAACCGCATTGAGAAGCAATCTGCTTCCATTCCTATTTGATTTTTTATATATCATCTCAAAATGATAACTTTGCAATCTTTAACCGTGTAAATATCAAAATAATTAGATGTTTATGAAGATTTGGAATAATTCTGGAGTTCACTAAAAAAAAGGTATTCTAAGCGCTACTGAGAAAATGCTAGGTTTCAAAAGTCAACTTCATATATTTTAAATAGATCAAGCCTGTCTTAACGCTATTCAGTTTAGAAAAAACTCCACAAGGAAGAAACTAAGAAAGTTAGTTCTATAAAAAGGGAAATTAGCTTTTTTTTAAGAAGTAGGGACCTGGAGCCTTATCAACTTATATTTGAAAAGACGATGAGTAGCTAATATTAGAATTTAAAAATGTTTTGGATATTTATTTTAGGAATCTTCTTAATATAAACAAACAGGATGCAAGACAGGTAACTGGCAAAGGCTAATCTTGTTTTACACGTAGTGTAAATCTATTCTTCATTTTATTTAAGCTGGTTCAGATCTGTTGAGGACTGATGCTATGCCAAAAGACAGGAATTTATCTAGGCGGGCTGATAATCCAACATTTTTCTTAAATTTAGAATATCAGCATGATAAACCCAAAAGGTACTGGAAGTTAAAAGAGCTGCATATGAAATTACTGGATTTCTTGATAAATAGCATCGAAGTTTCACAAACTGATCTTTTTAACAATGCAAAGCTAGGCATGTTAAGAGTTTATTAGTTTTTGAATGTCCGAAAATATCATATCAACTAGAAATTAGGCTTTTAGTTTTTTAGAAAATGTTTTAAAGAGGAATACGATCTGGCCTACCCAACTGGCAAACTTTTTTCTTAATTTTGAGTTATACCAGCTTAAGTTTCAATAAAGCTTCGTTAAAGCTTCTAAGTGGAAGCTAGTTAAATATACTTCTATAAATTTTCGATAGAGTTTTTAATTCACTAGATTTGAATATAGAACAATTTTAATTATGTTTGATTTTTTGAGCACTTAAACTCAAGCGATTAAGGGAGTTAATTTAATTCTTCATTCCGAAAGTATATTTGGATTTTGCTCAGAGAAAAGCTCCATTTTTTTCTTATACGTATTTCGAATTGGGATTCAAACTATCCTCATTAGTACCAAGATTCGAATCCGGTTTTGGCGGACAAGGTATCAAACTAACCTACCGATGCGATGATATTTCAAAGTTGATATTTCTACAAAGTTGATTTAACTACATAAGTTGAGATTTTTTCCAATCATAAGATACTCCAGTTTTTGTATTCAATTACCAGTTCTAGTGTATCTTAGTCCGATTTACGTCTACGAACATTCGATTAAACTTTCACAGAGAAGCTCTCCCTACCAATGGAGTGAAAGCTTCTAAAATGCTTCTATATTTAATATTAGAAACTTTACCGAAACTTATCTACATAAGTCTAGATAAAGTTTCCGAAAAAGGTTGAAGAAGTTATAGCTGTCATTAAGATAGAAGTAGTTTCGGTTATAACTGTTTAAAGATCTTATAGAAGAACAGCTGTCAAAGTTTTAAAATTGCTTCAATATCAAAACTTTACAAGATTTACAGAGACTGTTTTGCGAAAATGAAATATGTTAAACTGATGGAAGCTATTGCTTCTATTATTTGAACTAGAGGATATTCTTTATTCAAAAAAATCAAGTCAACTAAAATCAACTTGAGTGGAATGGAGAAAATTTAAAAATTATTTGGTTAAGTTTTATAAATAATACTATACGAATTTCCGTTACATTTCTGAGGCCAAACTGGTCAGAAAGAACTGAGACGAGTACAGAGTTTCACAATTTAGTCACCCTATTAAAATAATTAACAGCAACTGGATGGTGTGATATATCGTATTATTGCATGTATTGTTATTGTTTTATATTTATATAACATTCTTAAAAAATCATATCGTTTATCAGCCAGCACCTTAGTACTGATGTTGTTGTGACACCTATTGGAAACCCAATTACATCACTTTTTATTTTTATATACAAGACAACTGATCCAAGCAAAGGGTGAGAGTTCGAATCTTAATGCGACCATAAGCAAAACTTTAAGTAAAAAATACTATATAATAACATATAGCAATAGCAAAAATCACGTTAAAAAAAGTAGAAATACAAAAACTATTGTAATATTTTTGTCACATCTTTTAATAGCTTCTTCTATAATACTATAATAGCTTCTATAAGACTTCTAAAGAATGCTTAAAACGATCTATTAGAAGCATTTAATCGAAGCTATAACTTACGAAAACCATAAGTGCTTTCAAAATACCATACCGAAGTTATTATATATACCGATGTCTTATATTATTACCGTTATACCGATGTCTTATACAAATCATAGCTTCGTTAAAGGCGGGAAAATTTCTCCAAATTGCCTTTATCGAAACCACTTAAAAGAAGTTAGAATGCTAGTTGAGCAAATAGATATCATGTTTGTATTTATTTGTGAAAACGTTTTCTAAATGATATTTTTCCAAAAATTTATTTATTGAAAGATGTTTACGCAGTTTGTTTATAACGATGAATGTTTGCTGAGGAAAAGAAAGCAACAGCAACTGGTATTTATTCCGATGTTGATAAGCAATATAAGAATTATAAGTTCAAAACATTCTATTCAAAAACGTATTTCAATTTAGTGTTAGTTTTCAAATTATTGGATTTCATAATCATTTTGTTTTGCATTTTCGTAATTAAGTTTTTGAAGTGAACACTTCTTTAGACTTGTTGTGCGATTTTCTATGAGGAAATTTATATATTCGAGTTATCATCACGCTAAATAATTATATATTGAATATAAAATATCTCTGTTGTAACGTATCAAATTGCAATATGGATATCTCGGTCGACTGAGGCTCTATTGGTCGAGAGTTCAATTCCTACAGTGGTACATTTTTTTATTGTTTTTTTTTTAATTTTTATTAAATAGAAATACCATTAAATTGATCAATAATGCAGTTTTTCAAAGTTATTGCTCTGTCTTTTTCCGTTTTATTATTATCATTTTGATATTAACAAGAAAATTAATTATTTTTTTATCAGGCAGTGCTAAAAATAACAAAATATTGGTTTGCCCATCATTATTTTCTGTAACTTCATTCCCCTGAAATAAAATAAGGAAAATAAAAACTACTAAACTACAAACTCAAGTATGTATTTCTCTTTCAATACGAGTTGACATCTCCATCACAAAAAAATGATTTAAACACAGTTTGAGGCTGCGGACAATTTACAGTATTTAAATTTATCGACGGTGCAGCTGTTTAAGGTCATTGCTATTGTCTTTTAGCACAGTTGCCGTGGCCCATTTCCCGATAAAATTGAAATTAAAATTGAATCTGCAAATCGACTAAAAAATTTCAATTTATGCCTTGTTTAAATTAAGGTTATTTTAAGACCTTAAGTCCTTAACTTACATTGAATGCATCCATGTGTCGGCAAAGTAGAGCGAAAGACATTAAATTTCTAATGACATTAAAAAAAGACCATAAGACCTTAACTGTCATTTTAATGTTTTTACTTCTATAGCAAATTCATATTTTTTATAGTTTAAATTTATTTTTGAAGTTTTATTATATTGTTAGACATTCTTCATCAAAAAATTCATTTCATTAGAAAAATTGCAGTTGGCTGGGAGAAAATATTTTGTATTTTTTTAATAATTTGGTTTAATATTTTAGTCATTTTTCTTTTTATTTGCCCATTAAAGTTAAACAATTTGAACAATTAATTAAAGTTAAACCAAATTTGTATAATTTTCTACCAATCATTTAATTTTATTATCTTATGAAGGAACACCATGAATCTTATGAAGGAAAATGAAATGTCAAAATGATATTAATTAGAACGGTGCTATTTAAAGACAATAGCAATAAGCTTAAAAGACTACTTTATCGATAAATTTAAATACCGTAAATTGTCCGAAGCCGTCTGCTATCCTACTTAAGTAAATTTTGACAGTTTGTGTTGAAAATCAAATAATAATTGTTTTTCGATAATTTTTTTTCGTAATTTAATTTTTGTTGAAGAAAATAAAGCAAAACAAAACAGAATATTTCAACGAGAAAGTTCAAAATTTCAATTTCACTGGCATTTTTGAGAAATGGGCAAGTGTGATGTCAATACGAAGTAAAATTTAGATTGTATTCAGGAGATTTTTACATCATCTCAATATTTTCTTCAATTTTTAAAAGAAATGTTTTGTGGCTATTCTGTTTTTTATACTTTTTGTTGTTTTCTTTTTTCATTTTTTTCTATTTTCTGTAGGTGATTGTTGTACCATTTTTGAAGTGAAAACTTCTTTAGGCGCGTTGTGCGATTTTGTATTTGGAAAAATGTTAATATTCGAGTCATCGTCACGCAAAATAATTATTAAATATAAAATGAATGTTAAAAGAGAGTGAGATAAACTGTAATCATCTGTTATTTTCTTATTTCTTATTCTCATTTTCTTGATTTATAATTATTGTTTTTTTTCATTTTTTATTGAATTTGATTATTGAGTCAACAAAGATTTGGTTGCATTTTTAAGTAAAATAAAATAATATTTTTGTCGTATTTAATTTTTGTGTTTTTCTTTACACTTTTTAACAGAGAAAACGCAATTGATAGTATAAATAACCTAACACTGAGTTCCAATTAGCTGCTAAATTGTACTAAGCCGCTAAATCTAAATTTAATTTAACGAAATCACCCAATTTTAATTAAAATTTATGTGATTTAGTTGTCCGATATTGATAAAAACATCAATATCTTTACAATCATTAAGAAACAAAATATTGGTTTAGTCAAATAAAAAGTTGACCAAATTGAATTAACACTTTCGTATGAATCGGAACGCATTCTAAGTCGAAGTCTATTGTAGAAATTATTGATAATACATATATTATAAATAATTTTATTCTCGTTCTCTTGATTCCTATTTTGGTTTTTTCTTTTTTATTGATGTTTTTCTCAGTTAATAACAGTGTGGTAAAGGAAGTAAAGGTTTTGTTGTGTTTAGACGATAAAAATACAGTCATTTCACAGTTTTAAGTTTTCACTTTCGTCGGCAGTCCTGAAGACTGTATTCTTTTTTTCTCGCAGTTTGCAAGAGTAGTGATAATTAGAAAAAATGTTTACCGAACATTTTGAAAGGAAGTGGATTGGTAAAAACCATAGGTCATAGACTGAGGGCTATTCTTACTGCCACTTGATTAAGGGATTAGGTTAAAAATGAATATAAGAATTTATAACCGGTCGAGGGATATTGGTTTGGAAAAATTTTGGTCAACCCATAAATAAATAATTAAAACAATTATTTTTTAACTAAAAATTTTAAGACATTTATTAATGTATAATTCTATTAATTCTTATTTCCGTAAAAAATAATAATAAAGTATTCGTGATAATTTCTCTAGGTAATCGAAATGTGATTGATCAAAATCAATTATATCATTACATTTTAGATAATTTCATTGCGTTGAGTTCATAGTCCAGTCATTTTAGCATAAAAAAGGGGTCAACCTCGGAATGAGAGATAATAAGCTGAATTTTCGTATATACCTTCATTTTGGCGTTCTAAAAGTTATCTCAAAAGTCTTATAAAATCTTGTGTCTGCATCGTAAGTTATTCAAGGTCAAATGTAAAAAAAATCAGTTTTCGCGATTATCTCGGTTTTTATTGCTCTAATTATGTTAACATCTATAACAGAAATTGTAGAGAATAAAATTTGCGATCAATTTTATTCGAAACATTTTTTCATGCGCTCATCCGTTTTTGAAATAGAAGGTGGTGAGCATATAGCGCTCAGCCATACGTACTGTAATGCAAGGTCAACCGTGAATATTACCTTGAACTTTGAATAATTGTCGTTTATTCTCGTTTCCAAACTCGGCAACGACCAACGGACGTAAAATTTTGAAAATTATGGCTGATTTGTGTTTTATTTGTGAGAAACCACTTGCAGAAGATGATTTTGATAATGTGATGCATGACTTGAAAACTTAAAAAACTACAAGTATCGATTGAAATAATGGTCTCATAGAATTCTTAAATATTTTAACTTCTGTGAATGTGCATGTTATATGTCAAAAAGTGTACATCAGTCAAAATTCCGTAGCGGCATCGAAACGACGCTTAGAAGGCGATCAACCTTTTTTATCACCCAGTGTGTCTCGTAAAAAAAGGAATGAAGTGGTTGATTTAAAAAAACTGTGTTTATTTTGTGGCCAAACAGTTGATGCAGCAGCAGAGTGAAGAAAAAAAGAAAACTACTTCACCGCCCTCTATCGCAAACATGGCTGAGCGCATGAGAAATTGTTTCAAATAACATTTGTTGCAAATTTTATGTTCTACAATTTTTATACTATATGTTAACGTCATTGGAGAAATAGAAACCGAGATAATTGCGAAAAACTGTTTTTTGTTGTCTTTGACCTTGAATAACTTACGACGCAGACACAAGATTTTATGAGACTTTTGAGGTAACTTTTAGAACGCCAATATGTAGATATATACGAAAATGCAGCTTATTATCTCTCATTCCGAGGTTGATTGCTAAAATGACTGGGCTATCAAATAAAAATAAAGCAAACAATTTTCACATTAATTGAGCTGAATGTAAAAATGTCAAACTGGGGGTTTCGAGATGGCATATCATATGTATACCATATAAAATTCGAATATGACCCAGTGGTTTAAAAAATGTCAGGTCAGGAAACCTCTCAGTTTTATATATAAAACCATTATTATTCTTTTAATTTGTTTACTAGTAATATTTACAGCCAAAACAATTTGATATCATTCACATTTCACATTAAACTCCACGACTGAAACTAAACTTTAGCAATTTTCAACATCATCCCAGTAAAACTACAAAATATCCAATTTAATTTAATTTTGCACATCTAGTTTTTCAAGCTGAAAACATAAGAAAATGTAGTCAATATATAAAACAATTACTTTGGAAGTCAACAAAACATAACATATATATTGGAAAAATGCCAGACAATCAATTACATGTACAAAATATGTAGCTAACTAAGAAAATGAAAATTATTAAGTCATCCAAGTTGAAGTAACAAAAAAAAAATTAAATTCATGGAAAGCGAAAATTAAATTAATTGCTTTAACTAAATTTCATGTCAAATTTCACGTTTAGTTGCTTCTTTCACCTTGATACAGAACTTTTATTAAATAAGTCTCTCAAAATAAAACCGTTCGATCTGGAGGACCTTATCCAGATGAAGGAAAAACTCCTCCAAATAAAGTAATAAAACTCAATTAAAGACAATCAAATGAAAAGATTTTCCTTCCTATCCTAATTAACTCAAAACAACCAACAAAATCATTCTACTTCAAAATGTTTGTAATGTTACGATAAATAACCAAACCGCATTCATTTGGAAAAGTTTAAATCCAATAGCTTAACAATAAATTGTTGTTTAAAAATCTTATTTTCTTATTGTATAAGAAAGCTCTCTTATCAAAAATAAAATAAAACGAAAAGAAAAACAAACAAAATGAAGAAAATTCTCTTTATTTTTTATTAATTTTTTTTTTTTATTTTTAACGGTTGGGTAATTTTGTCGAAGTTTAAATTTGTTAATGTTTTATGAGGAATTTTATTACTTTTTTATGAATAATAAAAAGAAAACTGTATGAGAAAATGAATACTTTAGGATATTTTTATCCATTTTGAAAACGTTGAATTTTGTTATTTGAAATTTAAATTTTCGAAATATATTGTTGACAACAATTGTTCAGCAATTGATAAATTTTTCGCAAATTTTAATACTATTGAAATCACAAGTCTTGTTGAGATTCATCATTTTCATTCAAAAGTTCCTCAACCATCAAAGCTTAAATAATGAATGATATTTTAATAACAATTTTAATGGAAAACTATGCATAGGAATTTTAACTAAAGCTTCCCGGTCAATGATTTTCTTACACAACAAACTTAACTTGACATTCACTAAAGTTTCTTTAATTTACTATAATAATTATGTATTGAAAAAAAATTATTCATTAATCAAAACTGAAGTTGAAATGCATTACAAATTGTAAAACAATATTAACTTTGCAATACTTTTAACCTACTTGCTTAGCTTTCCATTTCAAATGAAATTTTTATAGTTTTTAGTTAATTCGTTTTAATTAATATTAATTAATTTATTGTTATTTGAGTATTAGATTAGCGTCGTTCTTAAGATTATATTTAAAAATAAAAGTGATCATGTGATCAGAAATAATGTTCAATTGTTATTTTCTGAAATATGTAATACTGTTGTAACTATAAAATGTAAGGACAAACGTTTTAGATATTTTCAGTGAAGCGGTAAGAGCAAATGAAACTGTTTTAGCGTATTAACGGTCAAGTGCAAATTGTTCACACCAAAATTTGACCATAAATCATCATATATTATTTAAAAATACTTAAATTAATTTAAAAGTAAATAAAATTTTTGTATTTTATTACGTTTGTTACAAATTACAATTTCAATTTATTACGTCATTGTTGACTCGTCTAGATAAATAAAAATTAATTGTCA